>VWYE01017534.1:120303-138538 GCA_013398995.1 Alaudala cheleensis | reverse complement strand
AAACCCAAATGTCCAGTATTGTATTAGCTGTATGTATTATAATTCCAAGTCTTGTATTAATTGTGCATTGAGCTTCCAAAATTCCTGACTCCAGGTTAGGAGAGGGTTAAGAGAAAGCTCTGAGCTCTCTGACTGCATGGGATGCTCCCAAGGATGAGCTGAAATCTCCCTGAAAGGCGTCCTACCCTTTTGACCAGACTCAAAACAGAATGTCTCTCATCATTAAAGTCAATTCCTCCAGGATGGCAAGGAGGGGCATTTTCATGACTGATTAGCTCTGCAGAGCTCAGGCCAATTCAGCTGTTCTGGGCAGATATATTGTGCTCCTGCCTTGCAGTAGCCAGCCTGTTTGCTGGAGAGGGAAATCACTTGGAGCAGAAGACACTGCACCAAAAATCCTGCACTGGGGACTGAAGAATGACAAAGCTGCAAGGCCAGATCTCAAAGCCTGAAGTTTCTTGCTTGTTGTCCTGACAGTGTGTCTTGGTTTGAAAGACAGGTATATGCTAGGGGAAAACCGGTGCTCCCCTTGCAATGGAGACTGCACACCCCCTCCCACCAGATTATTATAAATTTGAAATTAAAGGGCTCTCAGGCAAAGATGTGGGAATGGGAATAACAGGTTTTTTTACTAATATATATATATCTAACAAAACAAGCAAACAAAACAAACAAACAACTACAGCATTAATAATAAAACAGACCCAGGAAACCTCGCGGGACCACAAACCCAGGGCAGTCTGATCTCTGGCTCTGAGACACCAGGCTGTAGCGGTGGAAGATCCTGGGCTGGTGATGAAAGTAGATGGGCAGTTCCTGCAGTGATGGCTGGAGCAGTAGCGATGTCCTGGCTGAGCAGACGGTGTGAGGTCAGCGTAGCCAAAAGCCGCAAAAGCGACGGCGGGGACAGGGTCGGGCCCACTCCAGTGGGGCAGGGGGAGAACTCCGAAATCCCCGGGCACACGAGCAGATGTGTAGCAGGTTTTTTCCAGGAGCAGAGTCGATGGTGACCGTGAAACTCCTCTCGAAAACAAGCGAACAGCCTCGGTGTCCTCTCTCCTCGAGTGCCAAGGCGAAAAGTGCCCAGACCCAGGCTCCCTGCCCCTTCGGTCTTTCCTTCCCTGGTTTCTTTTGTCTTTGTTAAGTACTGACGATCACCTAGTCAATCACCCACTCGTCAGTGTCCAGGGAAAAAATTCCAAGGGCAAAACAAAACAAAAAAAAAACCCCAATCTAACCCCCAACACAGTGTTTATGTGTCAGATCATAGAATCATAGAACCACAGGATGGTTTGTATTCAAAGGGACCTTAAAACTCATTCAGTTCCACCCCCTTGCCATGGCAGGGACACCTCCCACTGTCCCAGGGTGCTCCAAGCCCCGTTTAACCTGGCCTTGGGCACTGCCAGGGATGCAGGGCAGCCCCAGCTACTCTGGGCACCCTGTGCCAGGGCCTGGGACCCTCCCAGGAAAGAATCAAGTCTGCATTCAGCTAGAGCTGAGCCAAGAGCAGAGCTGGCTGAGCCCTGGGAGTGGGGCAGGGAAGTGAGGCACTCAGATGCACAAGTGAGGCACTCAGAATCTCTGCTCTGGAAAGCCAAGTCTGAGTCCACTAAGCTTTTCCTTTTTATTCCCTTCTTCTCTTTTGACTATGCCAGAAAGAAATCCCATCCAAGGAATTTTTACCTTGCCTCCCTACAGCACCTCCCATTGAGAAGCAGCTGAGTGCATTTTGGGGAAGCCAGAAGCCCTGAGGGCCGATGCCTTCTCAAGGGCATTTCCTGGTGGAAAAGGCTTTGTTCCCAGTAGTTCATGCACTTGAGTCAAATGCTGCACAAAAATCCTGCAAAGAGAAACAGCTGGGACTGGTCTGTGGCTGGGATCAGCTGGGGAAGGGTATGTGCAAAGCACAGAGGGGATGGTCTCCTGCATGCAGAATGGGGCATTTCTGGATACCTGAGGTCTGGCACAGTGAAGAGATGTTCCAGTTAATATCTTGAGCCTTCCCAACAAGGTTTTGCATGGCCCCATCCCCTGAGGTGTTCAAGGGTAGGCTGGATGGGGCCCTGAGTAACCTGATCTAGTGAGGGGTATCCCTGCCCATGGGAGGGGGTTAAAACACGTCTTCTTTAACTCCCTTCCAACCCAAACCATCCTGTGCTTCTGTGATTCTCAGTGGTGGTCACATCTCACCTGGCCATCTCCAGTGATGCTGGTTCAGTGGTTTCTCCACCCATCTGATGCCAGTTTCCCTCTGCAGTCAAGTCCATGAAATGATCCATGAAACCCCATGGCTTCACCCCATGTGAAGTGTCCACCACTGCCTCCTACGGGGAGTTTGACCTCATGGAACAGATCTCAGTCCTGGGTGACAGAGGCTAAAACAAGTTAATTATCTCAATGTCTGCAAAGAGAACTCATTTCCCTGAGAGTGCCTTGCTCCTGAGTCACCCTCATCCACCCTCCTGCCTTGCCTCTTTATCAGCCACCAGCACTTCCTAGGCAGACAGGTGACTTTTACAGGATCACCTCCCACAAGGCAAATCCTCTAAAAACAGACAGTGGAGCATTTAATCACCATCTTCACAGTGACTCTCATCCAAACACATGACCTTTTACCCCCTCTGAGCCTTTTTAATCCTTTTCCTCTAATATGAGAAACCAGGCTGAGGAGAGTTAACACCAGCAGTCCCAATTCTTGGATGAGGTGCTCCTCAGAAAGTTCTGCAACTTTTCTAGCCATCAGCCAGGAGTTTGTCATGCTCTGTGAGACTGGGCAGAAGAAAGTGAAGATATTTTCACAGCAGGAGAAGAATATAGAAAGGAGAATGATATATTAACATCCCTCACAAAACAACTTTAGAAAAAATCAAGGACCCTGAGCAACCTGATCAAGTGAGTGGCATCCCTGCCCAGGGGAGGGTTTGGAACTAGGTGATCCTAAAGGCCCACTCCATGATTTTATGAAATAGCCCTTCTCCAGGGCAGGGGACTCCCTAAAATGGTGTCAGAAAGCACAGATTGCAGCATGGTACCTGTAGGCAAATTAGGGAGTTTGGGGTGTTAAAGCTGTGGCAAATTATGCAGAAAACAGGTTTGCCTCTGGATATTTGCTGTAAAATACTTCCTCTTCACCTTTATTCTGACATTTTTATAAGGCAATGTAAAAATGTTCATGTTCTGTTTATTTAAGTAACAACAATTGAGGTTGCAGACATTTCCTGGAGAAAGCCTTCTGGTGAGGAGCTTTCATGTTGTAACTGCTCATTAATCCTCCTGTGAATATCCTGCTTTGACTCCATGGATATTGAGTTGATACATGATCAGTTGAGACTATAATATGATCACTTAATGGTAGGTTGTTATTTCTTAGCACTTAATTATGGCAAGGTCCTTGTTGTGTGTCATCAAAATTACTGCAGCATGAAAATGTCCATTCTTTACCCCCTGGTTCCCACTCATAATTCCTCTCATCAAAGGGTGAGTTATTTTCCCCTTGTGCTCCTCACTCTTTACCTAGACTTTTGTGTGCAGGTGAATCACCTCTTTCTCGCTATTTTGCCCCAAAGGTAATCCATTCATTTCTAAGCAAAGGGAGAGTGAAGAGTAATAAAAGTAAAATGGAGCTCATTGTGAAAAAG
Source organism: Alaudala cheleensis (assembly GCA_013398995.1). Classification (NCBI taxonomy): domain Eukaryota; kingdom Metazoa; phylum Chordata; class Aves; order Passeriformes; family Alaudidae; genus Alaudala; species Alaudala cheleensis. The sequence goes on along the minus strand of VWYE01017534.1, from coordinate 134,897 downwards.
AGACACTTCACGTGGTCATGAGGTTTCTGTGTGAGCCAAAGGGTTGAAAGATGATCTGAGGAGCTGGGTTATCTATGAGCCCTCTCTGAGAGCATGTTGGTACTCCTCCATTGCTGCTGGGATCATCTTCCCAGCTCATCTCTCAAACACATTGCTCTTGTCACTCCATCCTTCCCCTGCCTCGCAGTCTGAGCCTGCACCAAACAAAGCACCTTTGCAAATGTCACTCCATTCTCCATATAGCTGCAGCCTTTTGCAGCCCCCAGAATCTGACAGTTTTGCCCGCTTTTTCTTTAAGTTGCTCCTCAATCTTGCCTGTTCACTGCCCCCCACAGTGCCTGGAAAGTCACCTCTTGTTGAAGTCTGCAAAAATCACAACTCCTCAGTTCTGTGCTCATCATTCCTCTCACCTACTTTGCTTGGCTTCTCCATTGGCCAAGTCCTTTCTGCTGCTCAGTCCTGAGGTTACCACAGGAAACATCTTTTGCTTTGCTTGACATCCTGCACCCCAAACCTCTGATCTCTGCTGAGGCCCTGAAAACACACCTGTCACGTGTATGAGGGTGTCTAACATGCATGTCACAGGCTGGAGCCCCTCTGCTCTGGAGACAGACTGGGAGAGCTGGAGATGTCCAGCCTGGAAAAGAGAAGGCTCTGGGGAGACCTTTCAGCATCCAAAGGGACTCCAGGAGAGCTGAAGAGGGACCTTGGACAAGGGTCTGGAGTGACAGGACAAGGGGGAATGGCATCATGCTGACAGAAGGCAGGGTTAGATGGGATACTGGGGAGAAACTGGGAAGAAATTCATCCCTGTGAGGATGGTGAGGCCCTGGCACAGGTTGCCCAGAGATGGTGTCCAGGTGCCCCTGGACCCCTGGCAGTGTTCAAGGCCAGGTTGGATGGGGCTTGGAGCGCCCTGGTCTAGTGGAATGTGTCCCTGCCCATGGCAGGGGATTGGAATGAGATGATTCTGGGATTCTATGAACTGCAGAAATTTACAGATTATTTTGAGCTGCTGTACATGGGTGTCTGCATTGCAGCCCTGTGGTGTCTGCTCTCTCCAGGGTCTCAAAGGGCTTTCCAAACACAACAGATCATTGGATCTCACTCATACTCATCTGCAGACCACAGCATGGCACAGTTTTGATTTCCTGTTTCAAAGACAAAATTTGCTTTGAACGTTTGTACCCATCTTTCTTACAGACCCCCTTAGAAGTACTGAAAGGTTTCAATAAGGTCTCCCTGGAGACTCTTCTCCAGGCTGACCAATCCCAAGTCCCTCAGCCTTTCCACACAGGAGAGGTACCCCAGACTTGTGATCAATTCTCTACTGACTACAGAAAAAAACCTCTGGGACTGCCTCAGAAGAAGACATAATCACAGGATGGTTTGGACTGAAAGAGCACTTAGAGACAATCTCATTCCAACTCCCTGCCATGGGCAGGGACACCTTCCACTAGACCAGGTTGCTTCAACCTGGCCTTGAACAGTCCCACAGATGGGGCAGCCACAGCTTCTCTGGGCAATATGTACTGGTGCCTTACCTCCCTCACAGGGAAGAATTTCCTCCTGAAATCTCATCTAAGCATCTTCCAGTTGCTGCCAGTTTCACAGGCCCACTGAGGTGAGTCCCACCCTTTGGGACAGAGGCAGTGCTATCCATGAAATATCAAGTAACCCATAGCCCATGCAAGCACCTCTGGCCTGGAGGAAGGATGGCATTTGAGGCTCCACAAAGGCCATCACCACTTACTCATTGCTGGAGCACAGTTCAGCCAAGGAATGCATTTTCTTGGCTCTCCCTGACTGTTCAGGACTTAACCACAACGACTTCCTAATGCCAATCTCTGCACATTGTTAGCAAACACGTTGGCCATATCAGCATCTGAGGCTGTTCTTTCAAGGTGGGGATTATTCCACGTGCTCATTAGTATATTTATCTGCCAGTACCAAACGCCAGCTGGCTCACAGATTCCCAGATAATGCTTCTATCCAGTGTTATTCCTAAAACACACAATCCTGTTATAAAGACAGCCCTGGGGCGTGTCTCCTTGTGGAGGAGCCCACTCTGTTTTCACTCTGCATTCTCAAACACAGCAGCAGCCAGTTTTGTGTGCTCAGGGTAGATCCTTTCAGCAGAGTCTGCACGAGACAGCTCTGCTCTTTCTAAACCAGCATTTCTTGTTTTGGCAGGTGTCTCATCATCTCCCAACAGCTGTGAACCTGCACTTGCAGTTGTGCTGAACTGATGTGGTTTTTTCCCATTCCTTTGCCTCCCACCCTTCCTCCTTGCCTGTCATTGCTCAGACTGGACACTCACATGATCATGCTGAGGAGAGCTCAAAGCAGTGGAAGAAAAGTCAATAACTTTTCTGTATTTATTTCATAGAAAAACATTTTACATTTAAGCCACATTTATTTAAACTGGGGAAAAAAAAAAACAGCCCCCACACTTTTCTGGATTATAATGAAAAACTGTTTCCTCCCAAGGGATTCCACAGCAATCTCCCTCTTGAGCCAAATGTTCTGCTTCCTTGAACAGCTGCACAGGGCTCAAATTGCAGCAGTCATCACCCCAAACTGTGCCACAGAGCTGAGCTTTTCCAGCACAACCTGGGAGCCCAGAGATGTGACACCCTCTGGGACTGTGAATGGGGTAGGAGTACAGTCTGCACCCAAGGCAACAGGAACCAAAATACAGGAAATCAGCCTCCATGAGGCTGATGGTACCTCCTTGCCTCTGACTCCATGAACTGTCAGAAATCCTACACAAAACAGTTGTATGGTAGCATCTGTTTCCTACTCTGTTCCCTTCTCCCTCCCTTTCCCCGTGACCTCTCTGCCCTTGCACCCAGACTTTGCTCTGACTCACTCAGTGGGGCAAAGGCTGCTGCAGGTCTGCTCCCAGCAGTTTATTCCTTCCCTCTGTGCCACCCAAACCCATGCCCTGGTGGTATTCCTCTTGGTGGAGTGGCACTGTCTCTGCCAAGGGAGGAACAAACATGCTTCCAAGGCTCTTTTACCCCTAAAATTGGTTTAATCCCCTGTTAAACCCTGTTAATATGTAGGCATCAGCAGCTGTACTGTATGAAACTATTAATCTTGATTTAGTGCTCAGAGGTGCTGACTAGTTATGTGTCTTCAAACCCCAAGTATTTCTACATGGTGGCTTGAGCTGCTTGGTGGAAGGGGAGAGGGTTGAAAGGGGAGATTTCTTCCATTTTTTTCTCTGATTCCACAGTTCTGCTTTCTTTATCCATAAGAATTCACCCCTGTATTTTGTGTGTCCTCTGCATGTCCATCTTTTAGGCATTTCCTACTCTCCAGTGCTATTCATGCAACCTCTAGCAAAATACCTGCTTCAACACTGTTATTATCCTGGGCTCTATTATCCCAATTATACTGTGCCCAACTATTTTGGAGAGGTGTTTGGAGAACTGGTTTCAATGTAAAATCAGTAACTCTTTACTGGTTTGGCCTGTCACGATAGGAGGAAGTAAAATGTGTTGATATAATCCAAACCCTAAGTTCCTTGTGTGCTGTTTCAACACAGACCAGGCCATGGGGAAGTTCCTCTGTTCTTCGGCTGCAGGCACCAGTTTAACTGTACATCCATCCCCTCCCACAGAAGTCAGCCAGACCAGTCATTCTCTTAATGATGAGTCCACGTATAAAAGTTTGGATAAAGTGTAGTTTCATAAACTGTCTTTAATTGTGAGGCTCTGTATCCCAGGGATCCCATAGCTAAGGAAACAATTCAGCCCGAGGTGGCTGAACAACAGGGTTTGCACACGTTGTGCCAACACAGTCTCTAGCTGGTTATTAAGTTGATTTAAAGCAGCATAACTTCACCCAGGGAAGCCAGCAGCCCGCCCAGGCCACTCTCAGTGCTGAATGCTACTGCTCCAGTACTAATTTCATTTACAGAATCATAGAATCACAGAATGGTTTGAATTGGAAGGGCCCTTAAAGACCATCTCATTCCACCTCCTGCCATGGGCAGGGACACCTTCCACTAGACCAGGTTGCTCCAGGTGCCATCCAGCCTGGCCTCCAACACTTCCAGAGATGAGGCAGCAAAATCTTCTGTGGGCAATTTCCTTCTAATATCCCATCTAACCTGCTCTGTGCCAGTGGGAACCTGTTCCCCTTTTTCTGTCATTCCAGGTCAATTTTCAAAGTCCTACTCCAGCTCTCTTGGAGCCCCTTTATTCACAGAATATTTGGGATTGGTCAGGTTGGAAGCAACCACAGTGGATCATCTGCTCCAACTTCCCTGCTCAAAGAGAGTCATCCTGGAGGACATGGCACAGGATTGCATCCAGATGGCTCCTCAATATCTCCAGGCACTGGAGGTGCCTCCAAGGTCTCCCTGGAGCTTTCTCATCTCCAGGCTGAACAATCCCAACTCTGGCAGCCTGTCTCCAGAGCAGAGGTGAAGTACTGTACTACGAAAAAGGAGCAGCTCTCCTGTAGCTGACGGTATTCAGCTGGTGTGAAGCTGGAGCTCCCTTCAGGCAAGCTCTTCTAGAGCAGGCCAGGCAATGCTCCAGACCCCAGAGCTTTATGGTACTGCTGTGCTGTGCAGTTTGCAAGACATCTTGAGGATGAGATACAGGAAATGCAAGACGACATGATGTAACACATCATTCCCATTCCTCAGCCTCAGATTCAGTGCACTTCTGCTACAACAGTGTAAGGCTGACTATGAGCAAGCAAGGTGCAAGAAACTTCAGGGGCATCACCACTGAGGGGGCTGTATGAAAAACAACAAGCTTTGAGAAGCAATATGCTACTGATGGAGTAGAACCCAAATGTTACATTCAGGGATTTCTCTTATAAATATCAAGATGGGGGTATTTGTGCTTTTATAGAATAACAGAGTCATTAAGATTGGAAAGGTGCCTCCAAGGCCATGGAGTGCAACTGCTGCCCCAGCAATGCCAGCAGTGCCCAACCACTGTCACCACTAACCCATGTCTCCAAGTGCCACATCCACACATCTTCTAAATCCCTCCAGGATAAACACTCTACCACTGCCCTGGGCAGCCAATATAGGGCTGGACAACCCTTTCCATGTAGAAATGTTCCTCAGTATCCAACCAGAACTCCCCTGGCACAACTTGAGACAACTTTTCTTGTCCTGTCACTTTTTATTTGGGAGAGGAGCACAACCCCTACCTGGCTGCCCCCTCCTGTCAGGGAGTTGCAGAGAGTGAGAAGGTGCTCCCTGAGCCTCCTTTTGCCCAGGCTGAGCACCCCCAGGTCCCTCAGCTGCTCCACATCAGACATGCTCCAGACCCTTCCCCAGCTCGCTTCCCTTTTCTGGACTTGCTTTCAGAGTATGTAACTTTTTGGTGGTTTCTCTTTTCTACAGAATGAAGTCATGTTTCCAATAGCTCCTTCCAGTCCTGCTTGAGAGCTGATAGAGAGCTGCGGGGCCAGCAGCACAGCACAGCACTGAAAGGCCCCCAGCCTGAGCTCTGTGGAGCTGGAGATGTGGAGCCCTGAGGCTATTTGTGTCGGGAACACTGAGGAGTCAGCCATGGAAAGGACTTTGCACTGACTGGCTTTGTAACAGCATGTTTCCATGTACAGCAACCATCAGGTCTTTGTCAGGAGTGGCTCTCCTGAGACATGCTCTCTTGTTAGCTTCAGCCAAGAGGCAGGTGCCCAGGCAACCTCAGCCAGCCCTGCTGCATCCCCTGGCAAGAAGCAGGCATACATTCCAGCAGGGATTTTTGACAGGGAGTCACCAAAACAGCCCTGGAGCCCAAGGTTGGTGTCTCCTGCCATTGCTGTTTCCCTGGCTGCAGCCCGGGAAGGTGGTTAAGGCTTCAAGCAGCTGAGAAAATGGAGCTCAGTGCCTTCTCCCAGAGAGTTTATACCATTTTGACATCTCTCCCAGGACTTGGAAGCAACTTGATATGTGAGCCAGAGGGGAGAGAGAGAGAATTGGTAGTGGAATTGCAGCCAGCAGAGGTTGGGTATTGTACAGAGTCTGTCTGTGCTGCAGCTGGAAACACGACTGCATCCCTGGGGCGGTGCTTGACCTCCCCACAGCCCCTCTGAGGGGGCCATGCCTGTTCCCAGGAAGTGGAAAACGCCACGGGAACGGCAGTACCAGGGGCTGACTGGAGAAGGTGTTCCCACCCCAGAGATGTGAGTCAGCCGGCGCTAGGCTGCGTGTCAAGGGCAGCACTCACGTTTCCTTGTGGCTGCACCAGCCAGGGTTGGGCAGCGCTGCTCAACTCCCAACACAAAGGGCTGAGGCAAGGAAGTGTTGTGCTTCTGGAGCCTCTGCAAATCAGTCGGGGAAGAGGAGAGGATGGGGATGCACAAATGCAACAGCATGTCCTTGCCTTCCTCCTCTTCCTCGTCAGTAAAACTCTCCAGGGGAGGTGAGAGCTCCTCAAACACACGCGGAACCATCTGCCTGCCTGTGTGCACCCTCGGGATGGTGTCAGCAGGGCGAGTCCTGCACCACTGAGGGGCTGCCAGGGCTCTTGCTCTGCCCGGGCACCAGCTGCTCCCCCAGCCCCGACACCAGAGCAGGGCTGGCTGCGATCAGACACAGCGGAGATGCTGCTCCCTGAGGAACACAGAATATCTGCTGTGGCCCTGAACAACGTGCAGCCTGCCTTCGCTGTTTGCTTTGGGCTTTGGTTTTGAATATACAAAACTGTCTTGCCTCCCTTTTTTCCTCCCAAGAACACCCTGAATAGTGCCAGCCACTCCTCTCTTTCAGCCCCTTCCCTGAGCTGAGTGTGGGGAGGGTCACATTATCCCGGGCTCTGGCGTAGACTCTGCCTTTCCTTACCCCCTTGCTGGGCTCCGTGCTGGAAGGAAGGAGGGACACAGTGTATGGAGCACCCAGGCTCTCCCCTGACTGCATCTAACTTGCTATTGTTGGTCAAGGATCTTTCAATTAGTTGCTACATGCGGGACTTTGCCCCATGCTTGACAAAAAGGCTGAACGGGCTCCTTCCAGTGAGCAGCCTGGAACAGGATGATTTGTCTTTGCAGAAGAGTTGCTTGCAAACACAGGCTTTCTTTTTAAAAATATCATGGTTTGTGCATGTTGTTGGCATTTCCCTGCAGGAAATTTACTATTCTGTGTTAGTTTTCAAAAAATATCTGTCAGAGATGGCTCACTGAAATGATTTTTCTGTTCCCAAGGCATGCAAGTTACTTTCTTTTGACATTTTTTTCCCTTTCCCCTCTTTGTTCGTTATACAATACTTTGATTTTCATTGTTAAGGTGCAGGTTATCTCAAAATATGCCAGAACTTTGGAGGAGTGGTTTTACAGAGATTATAGCTCTGGGCTGGGAGTCACACTTCCAGGTCTGGTCCTAACTTTAGTTATGTCCATAAAGAAACATTTTCCCAAACATATACCTTGGTTTTGTAGTTATCCAACTTGAGGCCATCAAATGCTGCTCTTCAGAGCCTACACATCTTCTCCCTAAAATCAGATGGAGATAAATGGGTCAAATATTTCCATTAATCTCTTTCCACACATGACCTCAAAATAGAAAATCTACAACAAAGACACAGAGCAGATAGACTACAAGTAACTTGGCCACTGAAATGCTTTTTGCTGAACCTGGATGGATCCAGCAGCCTTCCTGATTCTACACACTATCTTTAATGTCCCTTCCAACTTAAAACATTCTATGATCCTATGCAATACTGTTTATTTTGAACTACATAGAAAACCAAACCCCAAACTTTTGCAGTCACTAGAGTTCTTCCAGGGCCCTGCACATAACCCAAGTCCACATGAGGTTTTCACAGCCTCACTAAGCACCACATCCTCAACAGCTTTGGAAGAATGCACTGGTTTTCATTTTCTCTCCCAATTTCTGTGCTTCAATGAAGTTTTATTAATAGTTTTCCCCTATCCTAAAAATCTAAAGCAACATGCAGATGTAGTTATTATTCTGCTATTCCTCATTACTGTGCCTGCAAATCTCTCAGACCTTTCTTCCCAGCAGCAATTGAGTTACTGTATTTCTGCCCTTATGAAGCACTTCTTCAAAGGACCTTTAGCCATCCACATCTAAATAAAGGAAAAGGAGAGATCAAACTAGACCTCTAGCAAACTCTGAATTTATACCTAAATGTACTTAATAATTGGATTCGTGTTGTCAAACATGCTCATAGCAGGATTTCCAGTAGAGTGGGTAGAAAATAGAGGGTTTCTGTGCTTACTCCTGCTGTTCTGACATTTATACCAGCTTGGGAACTTGGGTGGAAAAGCTCTTTGGTATGAGGGGGACTTGTGCCAGTGTGAGGTCTGGGACAGGATCACAGGAATTGAAACAAAACAAGGGTGAGTTGTTTGCAGGAAATCTGGAGAGGAAAAAAAAAAAGAAACAAGTCCTTCAAATGACCCAGTGTGTGTTTTGAAGGAAGAGTTGGGGCTGTTCAGACTGGAGAAGAGCAGGCTCCAGGGAGACTGCTGAGCACCTTCCAGTGCCCACAGGGGTGACCAGAGAGCTGGAGTGCAACCTTGCACAGGGGCCTGGAATGACAGGACAAGGGGGAATGGCTTCCCACTGCCAGAGGGCAGGTTAGAGTAGATACCAGCAAAAATCCTTCCCTGTGATGGTGTTGAGGCCCTGGCACAGGGTGCCCAGAGGAGCTGTGTCTGCCCCATCCCTGGGAGTGTTCAAGGCCAGGTTGGACAGGGCTTGGAGCAGCCTGGGACAGTGGCCCCAGCCATGGCAGGGGGTGGAACAAGATGGTCTTTAAGGTCCCTCTTCAACCTAAACCATTCTGGGATTTTACCATAAGACCACGTGGCAGTTTTTATGTGTAGAGTTGCCTCACACACCTCCACAGGCAGCAAACAAACATCTTGAGTGAATACACTTTGGTCTGGGAATGATCATGTTTGGATTCAGATTCCACTGGTGCTGCAGAAGTGAAGCACTCAAAAGTGAAGGAATGAGGAGTTTTGGGGAAAATGGAAGGACCTTCTATAGGAGACAGGGTGCAAGGGGCTGAGGATTTGGCAATGTGGGCAGAGGTTGCAATGGGTGGAAACAGCAGGCTGGGTGAGGAGTAGAAAAACTGGCAATGCTGGATTACAAGATAATTGAAAAGAGTTGATTCCAGGCCCTTGGCTAGGGAGTTATTTCTGAAGTTCAGGACTCCTGTGAGCTCATCTCAACAGCAGATAAAAAGCCTGTACAATGCAGCATTATGCTTATGGTTTCATGTGATTTTTGACCTCTGATATCACCATGACTTTATCCATTTTGATAAACATACCACTGAACCAGCCTCCTAGGACATATCCACTGTTTACATGTCTGTGATACCCAGCTCAGCCATGACTCAGCCATCAGCAATGATGTTCTGACCTCATTAATATCAATGTAAATCTTCTTAATGCAGACATAATTTCACCCCAGAGGCCAATTCATTAATTAGCATGTCCGGCTATCCTGTCATTGGGCATATGAAGTGGGAAGTGACTTGGCTTACATACAGAGCAAATATGTGCTGAGTAAATATGGATTCAACTGCAGACACAAAGACAACAGATGGGGCCATAAATGCTTGGCAGCAAGAGTGAACAGAGGTGAGTGTAACTCCTCATTCCAGACCTAATTCAGTGCAGGTGGTGGTTGCTTGTTGTACTTGATTGTTTACAGTTGTCTAAAGTCATATGTCCGTGGAAACAGTTGTTGAATTAGTTGTTCACTTCACATACTGCATAAAGTTGTTCAAGTCACAGAATATCATGGATAGAGTAGCCAGAGTGGGAAAGGATCCACAAGGATCCTTGAGTCCAACTCCTGGTTCCACACAGGACACCCCAACAATCCCACTCTGTGCCTGAGAGCATTGTCCACATGCTCCTGGAGCTCTGGCAGCCTTGGGCTGCCACAAACCCTGGGGAACCTGTTCAGTATCTGATCACCCTCTGGGGCAATATTGACCTAAACCTTCCATGACACAGCTTCAGCTGTTCCCTTTGGTCCTGTCCCTGGTCACCAGAGAGCAGAGATCAGTCACTGAAGTGCTGCTCTGATGAAGTTATGTTTTTAGCTGGATGCACAGGGCTCTTCCATCCCTCAAGGCAATCCCCTCCCTATGTGTAGTTTGCAAAAACACCATTGTCCTCCTGTGCCTGTTGCCAGGAAGGAGTGTTTTAACCATTCTAGTACATCTATTATGAAATAATTTTGGTTTTTGAAATAAAAGTAGCCCTGTCAGAACTCTGGGCTAACCTAACTCCTCTACTTCCAAACAATATTTCATGTCAGCAAGTTGCTTATGAATAAAAAACAACCAACCAACCCCCCAAAACCAAAACTCAACTAACCAACAAAAAACCAAACAAAACTCAAAACCCCCAAAATGAAAAACAAAACAAAACCCAAACATTTTTGAACATTTTTTGCATGTTAAAATGAAACACAGATTAAAATTAATATAAAAATAATTATCCACTGCAGCTAATATTTGATGCAGACAGTGCCAGGGAGGGCAGTGTGATCAATAACAAGGTTAGGAAAGGATTTCTTCTCTTGTGTAACACTCACAGGTGTTACTCTTCTCCCAAGTATTTGAGATTGGCCACAGGCAGCTGATGAATGCTCTGTTAGCTGGGCTGTTGGTTTATTGTGATGTCACAACTCTCTCTTCCTATTCCCATTCACTGGATGATCCTTCTTAACTCTTTTTAATTGATTTAAAGTGTGCTTGATAAAAAGCGACCTTCAACCACTCCACAGGTTCAATAATTCCAGTTATCTGGTAGAAAACTTTCTGATTGCCCACCTGCAAAAACCCTTTGAATTGCTAGTTTCCCAGTCGTCCAGGGAAGTTGTGGCTGCCCTATGCCTGGAAGCATTCCAAGTCAGGTTGGACAGGGCTTGGAGGAATCTGCTCTACAGGATGGTGTCCCTGCCCATGGCAGGGGGTTAGAATGAGATGAGCTTTGAGGTCCCTTCCAACCCAAACCATTCTGTGCTTCTATGACTTTTAAGGAACTACTGTTGGGAAAAGGATGGAGAGAGATCCAAGGATGGATGGCATCTTGTGCTTTGTCTGCCTAGGTGGATAAAAACTCCGCATAAACTGCTGAGCACTGAAGCAGTTTGCTAAATCTGACACAAATGAAGAGCAATTCAACTGATATCTAAGATGGGAACAGTTTCTCCAATGTTTTTACTTTCTCTCTTTTGTGCAAGAGCGAGCTGTGTTTGGCAAGAAAGGGGGGAGCAGATGTTGAGAAAATACAAGTACTGTTATCACTGATAACTGCAAGTGAACACAAACAGATGTGAGGAGACACAAAGTAGAGGATGGGGTAATATTTGACAGTAGATGCCAACCCCAGCCCTGAGCTGGCTATATCTGCCTAATCCATGCAGTGTTGTACAGCCATGCTAGAAATGCTTCCACTGGTTGGAACCTTTTGGCATCACTTGGTGGCAGCAATTTGTGCAGGCAGCACTTTGTGACTGTGCTGGGTGTGGGTGACAAGGCTCCTGTGAGGAGGTGCCAGAGCTTCCCTCCGTGCCTGGTGGAGCCATGGAGGGCATGGGGGTGCAGAGATCCACCTGCAGCTCGTGGACACCCCATGCCAGGGCATGGGCATGCCTGAAGGAGGCTGTGACCCCATGGGAAGCCCACGCTGGAGCAGGGGAACAGTGTGAGAAGTCCAGCCCTGGAGGAGGAAGGAGCAGCAGAGACAATGTGTGATGGACTGAGCACAGCCCCATTCCCTGTTCCCCTGCATCACTTGGAAGGAGGAGGTGGAGAATCATGAGGGAAAATGAGCCTGGGAAGAAAGGAGGGGTGGAGGAAAAGGGATTTAAGATTTGGGTTTATTTCTCATCACCCTACTCTGATTTGATTGCTAACAAATTAAACTGATTCCCTCAATCTCTTTTGCCCATGACAGTCACTGGTGACTTTCTCCTTGCCCTTATCCCAACAATGAGCCTTTCATTATAGTTTCTTTCCCTGCCCAGCTGAGGAGGGGAGTGAGAGCAGTTTTAGGAGGCACCTGGTGCCCAGCCAGGGTCACCCCAGCAGAATGACAATCCAGAGAGCAGTGTCATGCACTGCCTGTATCCTGAGCTGGCTGGCTCTCAGAGCCAGACTGGCTTCTCTGGCAGCACCTTGGGAAGTGACTGGCTGTCTGAATCCACAGATTCAGGGCATGCTGGCAGTTGTCTCTGTCCCAGCAATATAGATGTACATAGAAACAGCCTCTCTGTGCCTCCATTTCTGTATGGCCTACAAGAGATTTGCAACCTATTTCTCATCACTCAAACATTTTTGGTTCTATGTTGCCTTTGAATACCAGGTCAACCCACCCCACAGTTTTAAACTAAACCCAAGATTTCATCCTCCTTTCTTGAGGCCTCAAGCAGAAAAGATGAAATCTCTGAGCAATGGTTTTGCTAGAGACAATTGACTGACAAGGAAAAACCAACCACTCCATAGAAAGTTTTCTTTCCTATCTGCTCAACACCCTTCATTATCCCAGTAATTCACACAGAAATCACTCAGGCTCCCACTGAGAACCTCCCTCGGACAGGTAAACAAACATTTGAATTTCTAAACACAAATAACTATTTAGATATGGTGAATTGGCTATTTCTACACAGTCTGCTGTGCGTCCGTGCATTGCTGCACCTAAACCCTGGTCACCCTTTTGGAGGAAAAAATGTGAATAGTATCTTTCTCCCCTTTTTTTTTTTTTTTTCTTTTAATAATAAATTCTCAGCTGTTGACATCTTTCCTTACTCAAAACAATTTGTGTAAATCCAGACACAATTGTATTGCTGGAGACAAACCAGAGGTAACAGCTACCCAAGAACTCCAAACACTGTCAACTTTCTCATGCCTTTTTCACTCTGCTAAAAATTAAAGGTCTGAAATTTCCACCCTTCCTGCTGCAATGGACATCCTTGCTGTGTGTCCAACAGAGGTTGCTGCTTTGCCCACAAATTCAGAAGAGGATTACTTTTAATTTCTTAATTCTTTCTTGCTCAGGTCTTAGCTTTTACAAATTAAGGCCCAGAAATCCTCGGTGATTATTAGCTTGTCTTGCAGGGTAGGAGGGTATCCTTTTTTTTCAGATCCTCTTTTTTTTGCTTACACAATTAGAATTATAAAATCACAGAGTGGTTTGAGTTGGAAGGGATATTAAATCTCATCTCATTCCAACCCCTGCCGTGGCTGGGTTGGAATGAGATGAGATTTAACTTCCCACTGTCCCAGGCTGCTCCAAGCCCTGTCCAGCCTGGCCTGGGGCCGTGCCAGAGAAGGGGCAGCCACAGCTGCTCTGGGCACGCTGTGCCAGGGCCTGGGACCCTCCCAGGGTATCATCTCTTCCCAATTGCTTCCGAGGTTGCTCAGAGCCCCATCCAGCCTCGCCTCGAACGCCTCCTTTTCCCTCCCCTTCACGCCGAGGTCTCCCCACGCCTCAGGCCCACACGCGCAGTGTGGGTGGCTGGGGCCATTCCCGAGGTAGGGGGGACACGACCCCGCCCTGAGGGGCCTTTTGGGGCTCACCTGGGGCACAGTGGCAGCCCGGGATGCCGGTGGGGCAGACCCGCAGCCAGCCCGTCTCCATCGTCCGCGGGGACACCGGAGCCCAGCCCGGGGCGGCCCCGGCCCTGTGGGCACCGCTGCGGCACCTCCGGCGGGGGCGGTCCCAGCCCGCAATGAGGGACGGACACTGAGGGCAGGAGCGTGCCCAGGGAAACAAACAGAGTTGGGGAAGGCTCTGGAGCACCAAGAGCGGCCGCGGGCGCTGAGCCTGGAGCAAAGGAGGCTCAGGGGGCCCTTGTGGCTCTGCACAAGTCCCTGCCAGGAGGGGACAGCCGGGGGGGTCGGGCTGTGGGACAGGGAACAGGGACAGGAGGAGAGGGAACGGCCTCAGGCTGGGCCAGGGCAGGCTCAGGGGGGACAGCAGCAGGAATTTCCCCATGAAAGGGTGCTCAGGGATTGTCAGGAGCTGTCCAGGGAGGAGATGCACTCTCCATCATCCCTGGAGGTGTCCAAGGAAGGACTGGATGTGGCACTCGGTGTCCTGGGCTGTTTGACACGGTGGGGGGGTCACAGGGTGATCCTGGAGGTCTTTTCCAACGCCAGGGACTCTGGGATCCTGTTACTGCCATGAGCCTTGGCTGAACTGGGGCAGTGCTCGTGCTGTGCCTGTGCCAGCTGCTGCTTCCTCACCTGTAATATTTAACTAATGGGGAGCTGTAAAGGGGCTTTAATTTTACAGCTCAATTTGAACTTGACTAATTTGCCGGGAAATGCCATTTCATGGTTTGGGCATTGGTGTGTGCTTTAAAGCCTGCTTGTTAAACTTGCTGAGATGAGAAACTCACCGCTAAGTGAAGAAGTCTGCAGCTGTGGGGGCTGACCAAGAACTGCTTCCACTCCTGCTAAACTAAATTGTAATTAGTGGACGATCGTGCGACGGATTCCCTGGCCCGCCCCCGCCCCGCCGCCATGGCCGTGCGGGTGACGTCAGTGGCCCCGCCCCCGGTTCCCCCCCCACTCGCGGCCACCGTAGCGGGTTCGGCGGAGGCCCCGCGGCGGCGGCCC
>VWYE01017534.1:101565-119774 GCA_013398995.1 Alaudala cheleensis | reverse complement strand
GACGTGTGGGGTCGGTGGGGGCGGGGGGTGCGCGGCTGGTTCGGGGTGCGGGGCTGGTTCAGGAGTGAGGGGTTAGGTTTGGAGGTTCGGGGCTGGTTCGGGAGTGAGGGGTTAGGTTTGGGGTTCGAGGCTGGTTCAGGAGTGAGGGGTTAGGTTTGGGGTTCAGGAGTGAGGGGCGAGGTTTGGGGTACGGGGATGAAAGGCTGGCTCAGGAGTGAGGGGTTGCTTTGAGTGAGGAGTTAGTTTGGACCATGGGGATCGGGCTGGTTTGGGGTACGGAGGGGAGAGTGTGGCAGCCACATCAGGGATGGGGGTGAGAGACAGGGCAAGGCAGAAAGGAGGGGACACAGCAGTGGCTCGGTAGCCAAAAGGCCTGGTTGCCCCAAGGTGCACTTGAGGGAAATAGGGAGGTGGGAAGGAGAAGCAGGGTTGGGCACTCAGGCGGGGTGGGAGGTTGAGGGGAGTCCCAGGATGAGCGAGGGCAGCAGGGTCGTGGTGCGAGGGGAAGGGCTGGGTGACAGTAAAGGGGACGGCCGGGATCAGGTGAGGTTAAAGGTGAGCGGCAGATGGAAGTGACACTAAAACTGAGTGGCAGGTCAAGGGGATGGTGAGGGACACTCAGGTGATGATGAAGGTGAGAGGCAGGTCCAGGTGATGGTAAGGATGCAGGTGTTAGGGCAGGATAGGAGCGTGTTGAGGAGACAATAGGGGCTGGGTCTCTGGGCAGTGAGGGTATGAGTGTGGGGCTGGTTCAGAGGGATGTGGATGTAAAGGCAGGAGCCATGCAGGGAAACAGAAGGGGTTTGCATGCAGAAGAGGAGGTAGGTGTGGGGACACAGGCTTGAGGGGTGACAGCAGCGTGGGTGTGACAGGGTGAGTGTGTGGAAGGCTAGCTCCGGAGGTCTGCAGAGGATGTGAGTGGTTGGGGCTTCCTGAGGGAGACCTGGAGCAATGGGATGTGGATGCTGAGTGCCTCAGTTGGTGAGTACAGAATATTTACTATGCAGGGAGGCACCTCTGAGGGGGCTGAATGTTTGGTGTTGGTTGGCTGGGGTTGCAGAGGTATGACTGGCAATCAGTTGTGACTCCAAGGGACCGTGTAAGAGCAGGGCTGTGGTTGTAGGGCACTGGATCAGTGGGGTCTGGGTGTGATGGATTACAGAGCCAGGAAAGTGTTTGGTTTAAGTTTTAGTAGGTCTGGACAGAAAGTAAGGCTGGAGGGGAGTGGGTAGGGGCATATTTTTTTGGCAGCAGAGTTAGGTTTGGAGTCTGTATAAATGGAAGTCTGAGGATGGTGGGTGAATGGGGGTGGCTTTGTGTGTAGATGTGGCTGGAGTTGGGAGCAGTGAGGAGCAGGTGGACAGAGGAGGACAGCATGGGTGTGGGGCCAGTTCCTGGGCGGGGAGGAGGACTATGTGAAGATGGGACTAGATCAGACTGAGCACTGGTTGAGGGAGAAGGGTGTGCAAGTGGGCACTAGGGCTGGGTGGAGACTCTAGAGGTGTTTGGGGGTGTTAAGAAAGCTCCTCTTGGCAGATCAGCAGGTGCTGGTTTTGGTTAAAGGTTATTTCAGGGGAGGCATGTGCAGGGGGGAGAAGCAGTATCCTTATGGGATTAGCTGGTGTTTGGGAGGCTCATCTTCTGGAGCTGTAATGCTGCTGGCTCCTGGGGAGGGACAGTGGGAATAGCAGCCTGGTGGAAGAAAGCTCCTGGGCTCGTGGGGAGACAAGACTGGGCAGTGGGAGGGGACTGAACAGGACAGAGGGTATTGGGAGAGTCTTGCTGCTTCAGAGTTTTGAGTTTTTTTGAGGAAAAAAAAGGCTAAAGGAGGGCTCTGGGCAGGGGGATGGAACCCCCTCGCTCTCCACTGATCCAGGCTGTGTGCAAATGACCATGTGTGGGAATGAGGGATGTCTGCATGGGACAGTGATTTCTGGGCTATGTGATGATGGAAGATGTGTTTTTGCAGTGCTGGGGCTGGTTCTTGTAGTGTTGGGTTGTGTGCCTGAAGTGTATCCCACTGGATGAGAAAATGGAATTCTTCATGGGAACAGGCTGGGGATGCTCCCTGGCTTCTCTGTTCTGGCAGGGGTTTCTCTAAGATGGTTACCTGCCTTGGATTCCTCAGCTGTGGCTGTGAGAGAGAATCTGTGTGTGTGTCTGCATGCATTAGGTGAATTCCCTGTCAGGGTTGATCCCTGGAAAAGAAGGAAATGAGACAAGGATTTTCTTTGCACAATGACTGCTTTCTTGGGGAGCAGCACCAAGCACCCTTCGATGATGCTCCTGATGGATTTGGGAGGAGGGTAACTCTCTGTATAACCTGAACTCAAGGAAGAAAAATACTCTAAGTTTTTAATTCATGTTTATTGACAGTCTGTAGATGGGTGTGTGTTGCAAACAGTTTGAAAGGGGTTTTGTATGGAAACAATTCCAGGCTAAGCAAGGCCTGGAAGCCCAGACCTGCCTTTTTAATGTCTTTTTGCCACTGTCATGATAAGCATTTTCTTTTAGCTGGGAGAGAGCTTTAAGGAATAGCCTCATACCTGTCACTTTCCTGGAGAAACTTAGGATATTTGTTGTTTTAAGGGGACTGTATTTGAGAGGCTTCTTTTCCAAATGGTAATGCCAAGTAAAAAAAAGAATTGGTATATATTCACTGCTAATAGAATCTCAATTTTTTATCCTCTTACCTGTTTTGATAAGGATTTTTTTTCTTTCTCGCATATAATTCTAGTCTAAAATTTTGCCTGAAAATATAATACATGTTTTCTATCTGCAGATGGTTTATTTGTCTGTTAATTAGTGTTTTAAGGAGTTGAAATTTCTACTAATGTTTTTAAACTTGGAGCTCTGAGAAGTGCAAACAAGCAATGTTCAGAGTTTTGCCGTCTTGTGTCTTCTTTCACATGCCTTGAGTTTGCTCTGTCTCCTGTCAGATTTGGCTCTGCAGGAGATTTTCATTTGGTTCACAGTTGTCAAGAGTTTGGTTTTAAAGGACTTAATTTGTTATTAGAGGCTGTAGGTACAAATGGGAAGTAGAAGAGCAAGTGAAAATTATTTTCTAAGTGCAGTGTATTCCATGTGCTTATCTGCTGGACTGAGAGATGTAATTACATTTGGCATGTTAATCATCCTATCTTATGTATATGATGACTATATTTGTGGTCTTGACTGTTTTATTTACAAGATACATCTTGTACTTCACTAACCTACTAATCTCTCACATCCTGCATTCACAGCAAAGGATGAACATTGTAGCATTGAATTGCACTCTGCTGATATTCCCTTTCCCTTTTTCCCTGGGAAAAGTATTTTTTAGACTGCAGTTAGATGTGTGAGCAACACACCCCAGATCAGTAGTGCTCTTTACAGGTAGAAGACTGATTTAGGAAGGAATTCAGGTGACTTTTTTTTAAGATGTGGAACCAGCCACTTTAGTTCAAAGATAAACATCTTGGTGTTAACGGAAGCTGAAGTAGAAAACACAGAATGTGCCTTATGTGTTGGTGTCTTCTATTTCAGTCCAAACCTCCAGAGGGCTCTGGGCTGGCTGGGGGCTGCCGTGGGCTTGGAGCTGCCATGATCTGGGCAGGAGAGGAGCTTCTGGGAGGGGTGAGAAATTCCCCAGTCACAGGGCTGCAGCAGCATCCTGAGATAACATTTAGAGCAGTGGGAGCTCCAAACTTGAGAGTGAAATTGGCAGCATTGATTATTGTACAGTCAAAAAGATGTACACACTTGGATGACACACTCATCAAAGCACTGTCTGCAGCTCAGTGGCACAACCTCTTGACCTGCCTAAACTGAGCTCAGCCAGCTGCCTAATGAGCAGAGGGAATGAAGGTTGGAAAAGCCCTCTTAAGAGCATCGGGTCCAGCCACTCCCCAGCACTGCCAAGACCACCACTAACCACATCCACATGTTTTTGGACACTTCCAGGCGTGGGAACTCAGCCACTTTCCTGGGCAGTGTGTTCAGTGCCTGACCAACCTTTCCATGAAGACGTTTTTCCCAATATCCAGTCTAACCTCCCAGCACAAGTGCAGCTTGAGGCCATTTTCTCTTGGTGCTGTCCCTTGTTCCCTGGGAGCAGAGCCCGACTCCCCCTGGCTGCACCCTCCTGTCTGGGAGTTTGAGAGAGCGAGTGAGAATGAGCTCTTCTCATTGTAACCCCTGAGCTGTTCAAGGCTGAGCCTCCCTGGCTCCCTCCAGCTCCTCACCAGACAGGGCAGGTAAAGCTCAGGGCAATAAATGACCTCTGGTTCACACATTTATTGTCCTGAGGTTGTAAAGGGCTGGATTAACAAATTCAGGATAATGATTGACTTATTGAACAGTCAGTGTATGTGGATTGTGTGTAGGCTCACTGATGGGCAGTTTGATGTATGATGGTAGCTGAAAATAATACTTTGACTGCATAATGAAATATCACATGATTCCAGGAGTATGGATTTTGTGTGTAAAGGTACTGGTGCTCCTTTCATGGTAATACTTTTTTTTGTGGTGGGAGATGGCAAATGCCAAGCAGAACTTTACCATGCTACCCAACAGTTGGAGAGTAAAAAAAATATTAGAGTGTATCCTTTAAACTCCCTTCTTATTAATACAGTGGGAGCAGTTATGTGTTGCTGATTAAATGTTATGAAGGACTTGGTAGTAATAGAGTGTCCTTGGCCAAAAGAATATTACAGTGAAGAGGGATTTTATCTCTAGATTTGTGTAAATCACAACCTGAGAGCTATCACAATTCTCTTTGTTAAATAAATAGGGACTTTTGGTCAAAGGCTTAAATACAAACTGTTGTCTTTAGAAAGCTACCTGAGGCAGTTTGTACATAGGAAGGTCAGGAAGCTGCTTAATAGATCCAAGGATGTTGGCAATTTGAATCAAATCAATTTAAGTGCTCAAATTAGATCTGGGGCCTGCTTTTGTGCCTGATCCCCATTCTGTTTCTCCCTTTTCATTAGGATATTACTGTGCTTTAAAATGATTTTCTCTTCCATGCTGCTTAATGAAAGGCTTGCTCCAACACTGTGCACTGGTAAAAAAGGAATAAGCTATTCAAGTAGGAAATACTTAAACATCATCAATTTTAATGAATACACTGAGAAAAAAAGAACAGTTATATGCTTTTGTTTAGTTCTTGGAGGTATGTGTCTGTATCTTTATGCATGCATATCTGTATTTCTGTCCATGCATGTGTATAATATATACATTTTATATTTTGTGGCTTGGAGCAACCTGGTCTATTGGAAGGTAGGGACTAGATGGTATTCAAGGTCCTTTCCCACCCAAACCACTCCAGGATTCTGTTCAAATCATCTGTCCATTGAGAAACTCATGGCTAATATTTAATCTGAATTCTGTTGCTCCTCTTACATTGGACCATCTGATATTTTGCTAGGACTACTTTAAGAACAAAACTTCACCTGTGAAATAATTCAGTATTTCTGGAATATCTGAGTTGTTCTGCAGTTTCTGCCATGCACTAAACGAGCAGCAGAAGTATTTGACTTGCAGGAGGTTTTGTTAATGTTTGCAATAAGCTCACTGCCTATTTTCAGTCTGCTTTATGGGAAGGAGGCAGTAGTGGAAAATTCAGAGCAGTCAGACAAAACAGCTCATGCTGGATCTTCCCCATCCTTTCTGCTTCACCCACATCCAGTGCCTTCCCTACTGGAGCTGTAGTTGTTGGAATTACTGAACACTTTGTGTGTGAGAGAGAGGAGTAGGTCCTGTCCTGTTCCTGTCTTCCTGCTGAGCACATCTGAGCATGAGGTCTCCTGGAACAGAGCAGATAAAGGAGAACATTCCTCTGCCTGCCAAGTCCAGGCACATATCACTGACTTGGACTTGCGAACACCCCTTATCTGCAGTGGTCACCATTCCTGTCTCATTTCTCTGTGTCTGTGTCAGGGAATACCTAACTGAGTCCCTCAGCAGCTGTCTGACATGCTCTGGCTTTTTCCAGTATTTGTCTCAGTTGTTCCTTTTGTTTTGGATGCAGGAGAATCACAGAATGGTTTGGGTTGAAAGGAATTTTAAAGCTCTTCTCACTCTAATCCCCTGCCGTGGGCTGGGACACCTTCCACTAGACCAGGTTGCTCCAAACCCTGTCCAACCTGATCCTGAGCACTTCCAGGAATGGGGCAGCCACAGCCTCTCTTGGCAACTAATCAAGTAAGCTCGGGTCCAACCAGGTGTTTATTACCTTCTTCATCAATTTACATTTAACGTAAATAACTTATATTAAAATACCAAAAATTGGCTGAGATTAGCACTGTTTTCACAGAAAATAGTTGCTTTCTTTAATTAAAAAAAACAAAACAAAACCCCAAAAAAAAACCTAGGACCAGCAATCCTTTTATCCTGTGTCCTGATAAATTAAAATAATGTTTGGAATGCATGTGATGGATTTGACTTTCCTGGCTTGCTCCTCTGAAGCTTTTGTAAGCAATCAGATTTCAAACTCTGAGATTTCTGTGCCTAACATGAAATTCATGCTGGAAATCCTATCTTCAGCTAATGCTGCTGCTGACCAAGCAGTTGTCTTACTGTATTAATTTGGGATACCCTTGGGTCCTCTTTTCTTGAACAGTTTCCTTGAAGAATTCTTTTCTGATTTGGAGTTCTAAGCACAGCACTTGGAATTACCTTCTTGACCAGGTAGAGCTTTGCGGTTTTTTCCTGTACTCAAAATATTCCCAGCAAGTAGGTGCTTTTAAATCAGATCTTCTAAAGCAGAGTGAAAAAGCAGAGTAAAACAGGCAGAAAATGGGGTTAGAGAATGATGTGATTTTGTAAGTGAAGTAGTTTTGGGGAGGAGGGGGCTGCTCCAAACTGGAATTCACTGTCAGAAGGACCACAGCAGTTTTATGCCAGTGCTTTGTTCTTGCACAGCCACGTGCTCACATCTGCCCATTAAACCACTGCAGCATCTTGGAAGCTGGGCTGGAATATTTGGTAATCAGTTTTACAGCAATGAACAGAGATGATAATTCGCTTTTGTGCAGGGTTTTGAATGAAATACTCATTTAGTCACCGAAACACTGGAGCAGGAACGACGTTACCTTTTTGTTTCCTGCTTTTGTTCCCTTGCTTTGTTTATGGCTGATCCTCGCAGAAGTTCCTTAGATCTACTTGAGACTGTCACTTTTCCTCCCTTTGCTTGAAATAAATATTTATTTGATGGAGAGGCAGGTTGCTTGCCAAAGTTTTGGTGGATGTGTGCTGCATACAGATGGTTCTGGTCACGGTTTGGGCTTGAGGAATGTGAAGTGCTCAGGATATTCAGAGCGTAAGGGCTCTGTCCTTATTGCAGAGTTGTGACATCATTAGGGTTGTTAAGAGCCCTTAATTGCACACAGAGCAAGCTTTATGTAGCAATCTGATAACCTAAATTTAGGACGTTGGCATAGTGGGGGATTTGGAGAATAATTTCAATAAAATGGACTCTGTGTTTTGGGCTGATAAAAAGTGCCTTAGTGCGTCTGGCATGATGAAGAAGAATTGAAATGTTTTACTGATGAACTGAGCAATATTCTTGCTAAAGAGGGGCAGCTGATCTCCAGAGCAGATTGTGAGAAGTACTTCTTGGACACCCCAGCATGTGGATAACGTTCCTGGTGCTGGTGGTGGCTTCACTTGGTAAAACAGGTTTCCTGCAGTATCACCAGATTCAGAATATTCAGCTCCCTGAAGATGCAGAAGTGGAAATAAGCTGGTTTGGGGGATACCAGTGCTGGCAGGGGTGGTCTGGGCATTCAGTGTGTGAACCACCTCTCATTCCCTGCTGTGCCTGCTGGGCTCACAGCTGCACAAGTAAGAGCATTGCTGTACACAAACTCATCTCGGCTGTGCTCAGTGCCTGTTGCTAAAATGTAAATAGGGAGTTGTTGCTTTGTGTAGGTGCAGGGTGTTACACACCCTCTTTGGGGTGAAAATTACCTGTAATGACCTTTACCATTAGCCAGTGCTGCTCAGCTTTACATAGTGACTTATGCAGGATGTACAAATACAGCTGTGGAAAGCCCAGATTTTTTATTATTTGCCTTTGCTGTCTGTTTCCTGATTTTCAGAAACCTTTTTTTTTCTTTGCTGGTTTCTGTAAGCTGAAAGGAAACAAAATAAGGAAAGCTGTGCGAGGAAAACACTGTTTGGAAGACCTTCTTATTAGTGTTTGTGTTGACTGAAAATTTAATATCTGTCTCCAAGGTGGTGCTTGCCTACTCAAAGAATAAGAAGCTTGGCACAGATGAATTAGCATTTTTTGTAAACTCCTGTTATAAACTGAAATACAGAAAGTGAGAGCTATTTTTCCATTCAGAAAATTTAGGGTGGGTTTAATATTATTTCATGGTAAAGGGAAGGAATAACCATGTCTTCAATTACTTTGTGATTAAAAGCTGCTTAGTTTTCAGTCATTGCAATGAAAAAAATTACTCCTGCAGTGGATTAGCTGTGTATTGAGTGCCTTTAGTGTTTTGGTTTTTTTCCCCCTCAGTTTCTTTGTGCTTGTGCCATTATCTCTTCCTTCCACAATTTGGTCATTTTCCACATATTGGTGTCATGGCACTGCTCCCAGATATTTTGAATGTAATTGCCCTATCTAGTGAAAGTCTGTGGTTCAGGTTTACCCTGAGCGCAGCTTTTAGATTTCATTGCTTGTTAAGATCAAGAATGTGTTTGAGTTCCTCTAAAATAAACTTTTCAAGGTGCTTTTGTGAAGGTTTTGTGCAGCAAGGTGCAGCGTGTTTCCTGCCAGAGTAGTGCACCTGCCTGTTTAATGATTAATTTACCCAGTCAATCTCCCACTAATCCAGAGTGGAGAGTGTCACTTGAATTTTACAGTGATTTCAGAGCTTACATCTCCAGTGTCTGCTTGCTTTGATCTTGTGTGAAATCACCAAAGGTGATGCCACCAGGATTTCCAGCCTTTGCAAGGCCTGAGCAGCAGAGCAGTGTGGCACTCAAGTGCTGAGTGGACAGGCCCGTGCTGCAAGAGAAAAAGGAAAAAAAAACAAATAGGGAAAACTCCAGCATTGTTTCCTATTAAGGATTCTTGTACTGCTAGAAAAAGGTATAGTATTGTATCCAAATTGTGAGCATGCATTGGAGCTGCTGCTTGCTGGAAGCAAAATATTGAATTCCAAACAATATAGTGAGAAATAATCAGTTTTGAGGTCATTGGTGATTTTAATTGTAAAGTTTTTCAAGGGGAGATCAGGAACAGGCAGAATTGTAGGGTGAGTTGCTTTTAGTTTTGTTGAAAAAGTTGAAATTTATTGTTGTTCAGGATATGCTCTACCTTTATGTACAGTTGCTGCCTCCTTGTTTTTGAGTGTTAGTGCACTTTTGTTAAGGGATTGATTTATTTCATTCAAACACAAAACAGGCAGCTCTGTAAATTTGGATCAGTCTGTGCCTTTCTCATAAGCACAGGGTGACTCTTTCAAGTGCCTGGTTTTCATTTTGGGAATAGTAATGGGTGTTTAAGTATGCCCTCGTTCAGCTTCTGGAGGATGAATCATTTTGAGGAGGTGTTGATGTGGTTCAAAGTCAAAACCAGGACTTGACTTCCTGCCTATGCACGTTTTTTTCTGAAACATCCGTGGTAATATTGCTGAAATTTTAAATTTTCTTGTGGTTACTGCTGATAGTCTGTTAACTTGTTTTATCTGAATTTATGCGATGAGCCCAAAAAAACTCTCAGAGATAAACCCGTAATTCATGGATAATTTCCAGCTTTTCTCAGTACCTGAGCTGATGAGAATTTTTGGGGCAGCAGGCAAATGTCAGTACCAGCAGAATTCCCTTATGTGAAAGTACAATAACAATTTCTATGCAAGTTTGATGTTTGAATGTGAGAGGATGGGGATTTGGATTTCTGGTAGAAACAGGAATGTGTGGTCCAGCTGGAAAAGCTGAAATGACTTTATGGCCTCTAAATGAACTGTTCCCTTGAGAACAGATGCTCACAGGCTTCAGGAATCAGTACAGTTCATCATCTTATCCCCTTGGTTGAGTTTCCTTATCAAATAATTAGGACAAATTATTTATATGGTTTAAAGATGTTCTGATGATTATGCTATTTACATAGGAATTTGGAGGTTAAAAAGCATATTTTAGTGACAGTTTTGCACGGCAACTGGTACTCAATTGTCTATTCTGAGAATAATACTGTCCTACAGAAGAAATGTGGTTAATGTTACTATAAATATGCCTGAATCATCTTTACTGAGGCTGATGAAAAAGGATATTGTGTGTTAAAAGTGATGGAGTTTAAATGTGATCTTAATTTCTCTATTCAGCACTTATGGAAGTGTGTCATGTGATATGGAAAGACAAGAGATCACAATGTGAAAATTGTGTTATCAGATCAAAGCTGGTTGAGGCATCAGAGTGGCTCCTGTGCCTGAGCTTTGCTTGCAGTGCAGGATGTGTGTGCATCACACATGGTGCTGGAGGAGACATCCTTTGCTGTATTCCCACTGTCTAAATTCCAGAGAATTCCCAGTATCCCAAGGCAGGTAGGATTGAAGCGTGAGTGCAGACATGAAGGTGTGGTAACTCACACTGTGTGTTTGTAGATCTGGGCTCCTCAGGCCTGTGGTAGGAGAGGTTCTGCAGGAGGCTCAGCAGTGCCAGTGAGATCAGGTCTGAGGCTGGAGCTCTCCAGTGAGTGTGGAGGGAGGTCTGTCCCTATTTCCTGAAGGCAGATGGAACTTCCTACCTGCAGTTCATGGAAACACAGACTGCTTTGGGCTGGAAGGGGCCTCAGAGCCCATCCTGGGCAGAGGCACCTTCCACTGTCCCAGGTTTCTCCAAGCCCCATCCAACCTGGCCTTGGGCACTGCCAGGGGTGGGGCAGGCACCGCTGCTCTGGCAGCCTGTACCAGAGGCTCACCATCCTCACAGGCAAGAATTTCTTCCCAATATCCCATCTCCCCCTGCCTGCAGTCAGTGGGACAGCATTCCCCCTTGTCCTGGCATTCCATGGCCTTGTCCAGAGTCTCTCTTCAGCTCTTTTACAGCCTTTTTAGGTACATCAGGGTGCTGGAATTTCTTCCAGGAGCTTTCTCTGGGCTGAACCAACCCCAGCTCTCAGAGTCTGTGTCCATAGGATTCCTTGCTTTTACCTGAGGATTTGAAGAAGAAAGTCTGTAGGAGACAACTATGTGTGTGTCTATTGATTTTTGTTTGCACTTGAATTTTTCATTTCGTATTGATTGAAAGTTATAAATTTGCAGAAGCCTGAGCCCTTCCTGGCTGGGCTTTGTGGGGCTCTTGGGGCATCAAGGCTCTCTTGCTTTTCCATAGTAAGTTCAATAAATAATAAGTCAACTTCTGTCATTCACTGAAGGAAATCTTTTTGTTCAGGTGTTGGGAGATTACCAGGATTCTATAGACACAACTGAAATGGATGTTTCCTTAGTGTCAGATAACACAAGGATTTTTTGGCTGACGTGACCAGAAGGAGCAAATTCACACTGAAAATATGAAAGTTGGTGGCTGAAAGCCACTGCCCATTGGTGCTGGAGGAGATGAACTACTATGGGTGATCTCTGTGGTAACTGCCATACCTGAAGAGGAAAAAGCACCCATTTTGAGGTCAGAAATCATTGTGGAAAGTTCTTAAATTCTCCTGACTCAAACCTGTGATAAGAGCAGTTAAAAGGTGCTGTTCCTGCTGTTCAGACTGGGCACTGAAGCCCTTTGACGGGCTGGGCTGTTATCTGCTGAAGGTGAATGGCAGGTCAGGACTGTGCCTTGGTGTGAGATGCTTTCCCTTTCACCTCCAATGAAAGTTAAAAAAGTGCCAGGTAGCTGTAACTTTAATGGAGTAAAATACACAAACACACACACACACACACACGTGTTTCTCTCCCTACCATGGCTGACTCACATTTCAACAGAGCTTTTCCTCTGATGACTTTGAGCCTTTGTAAGCTTTTTGGTTTTTTTTGTGAGTTGTGCATATTCATTATTAGGTCTTTAAAGTTTGGCCCCAGTGAGTTGTGTGTCACCGTAACATCTGTGAGGAGTGAAAACAGTAGGAATGGTAAGTGTTGGGTTTTCTTTTGGCAGCTACTTCTGTACACAGTATGTGTAAAACATTTGTAGTGTAGGTAAAGCTCTGTCATTTGAGATGTGGAGTCAAAGTAGTTATTGTGCATGTCACTCATGTTCCTTAATATATGGTATTCTATTTAAGTAATGGAGATAAGGAGGAAAGAGGACAGCTCAGCACAGTAAAATAGTTTCACAAAGTAGTTTTGATAAATGTAACATGAAGTATATTATGTGTCATCCTGATCTTGGTAACAAAGGTCTTACTGATGATACAGTAATATGTCTTCAAACTTTGCTTGTGCAGATGCTGTTTGAGAAATTCCCTGAGCAAACTGAGCCCAAACTTTTCAGGTGTGGGATTTTGAGATTAAACCCTGCTTAGGATCTAAAAATGTAAATAAAATGTCATAATGAGCTGCCTTTTGAGGAGCCCTATCCATAGACTGCACAGGACATGTCTGCTCTAAATGGGCACTGAACTAAAGGTAGGTGGTGGCAATCTGCCACCTCTGCAGTCTCATTCCAGGGCATCTTCAGAAATATTTCTGCAGGGCAGGAGAGAAGGGGAGGCTGAGATCAGAGCTCCCTGTGAACTGCAGCTCCTCCTGAGGGCAGCTCTGCTCTCTGTGGTGAGGGACAGGACACAAGGGGGTGGCTGGAGCTGTCCTAGGTGGGTATCAGGGAAAGTTCTTGCCCCAGGGGTGGTCAGACACTGGCCAGGCTCCCCAGGGAATGGTCTCAAGGCTGCCAGAGCCCCATTTGGGCAGTGTGCTCCAGCACAGGGTGGCATTGTTGGGGTGTCCTGGGCAGAGCCAGGAGCTGACTCAGTGATCCTTGTCAGTCCCTTCCAGCTCAGGATATTGTGTGATTCCATGTGGAAATAAAGCCAAAACCAGTACAGCAATCTGTCTTGCTGTCCTTGCCTCCTGGTGATATCCACAGCAAGCTGCAACAGGATTGAAAACGAGGAGGGGAAATCGCTGTGCATCACTTGCTCTGGTTTGGGGCTTTTTTTGGGTTTTGTTTTTTTCCATCATGGTTTGTACCTTGACTTGTTTGCTGTGTTTTTGTTGAAGTTTCAGGTCAGAAGGGTTCTAGAACACTTCCCTCTCCAAGTGAATTAAGACAGGGTAGAATTACAGGACTGGCTGATGGAGTGGGTAACAGCTGTGGTGCTGAGTTCATTGGGTACTGGAGGCACTTTGCAGCCCCTGCAGGCAGAGGCTGGGCACTGTCAGACTGATGCCATCAGAGTCTTCCCTGCCAGGCTGAACGTGCTTTTACAGAGCTGTTTCCACTGCAGGCTTATGGAGAATTTCCTTCCCCAAGTCCTTTCCCCAGCTGACTTTGAAGCTGCAGAGCCCACCCCGAGCACTGGCAGTGAGGCCATGGGACACACGTGTACCTGCTGTGTTACTTTTGTGCACTAGGGCAGCGTGGAGGACTCCTGACATAACACTGGTGTTGTGCTGCCCCTAAAAGAGTCCATGTTGTACTTTGTCCTGAGTATTTGTGTACTGGTGGCATTCATGTTCACTGCTTCAAATGAGGTTTTCTGCCTTTTTCATTGCTACTCTTTTAATGCTTTGATTAGATTTTCAGAAGTTTTATTGTATCCACTATATCCTTAATTCACTTTCCTTCATCTAATTATAATTGAATTTTTCCCTGGAGCAGGTGTATGGATAATCTTTTAAGAGCAGTTTAAAAATAGGGTGAAGAAGGTGAAGAGCTAGTTATAGAAAGTACCATTAGTTATAGATCATCTATCTTCACATCCTTCAGTCTGACCTTGAGATCAAAATTTAAGAATGCATTAAAGGAAAGAATGATACTACACAGACAGAAATTGTTAGATAGATTTGCCAGTTGTAAGTGATACTGTTTAAACTACAGTATATATGTATGTTGGATGTTTTATAAGCATCATTTAGGATGGAGGCACCTGTAAGAGATGAATAACTGGAATCTGGGCTTTGGAAGCCTCTTTGATTCAATGGCACCACCCAGAGCTGGGTTGCACTGCATGACCCATGAAGAACTTTCCACCTCAGGTGTGGTAGCCAGGAAATCTGAGAATTTCTCTTCCATTCTGCCATTTCTTTTGGTACAGAATTGATCAGGCTCCTTCTCATATGCCAGGTATGGAAGAGGAGCAGTTGGTGAGGTGTTAAACAGGAGGATGAGGGTTAAAAGAAGGGCCAGAGAAGGAGATTCTGCCCCTCAGGTGAGACCTCACCTGCAGAGCTGCCTCCAGCTCTGGGCCCCCAGCACAGGAAGGACCTGGAGCTGTTGGAGTGAGTCCAGAGGAGGCACCAGGGTGCTCAGAGGGATGGGGCAGCTCTGCTATGTGCAAAGGCTGAAAGAATTGGGATTGTTCCACCTGGAGAAGGCTCTGGGGTGAGCGAATTGTGGCCTTCTGGTAACAGAAAGGAGCTGACAAGAAAGCTTAAAAAGACTTGGAGAGGCAAGATGAGGGGGAGTGGCTTCAGAGACAGTGTTGATTTAGATTAGACAGAAGGAAGAAGCTTTTTATGATGAGGGTGGTGAGGTGGCTCAGATTGCCCAGAGAAACTGTGGCTGCCTCACCTCTGGAAGTATCCAAGGTCAGGTTGGATGGAGCTTGGAGCAGTCTGGAATAGTGGAAGGTGTCCCTGCCCATGGTGGGGGTTTGGAATTGGATGGGCTTTAAGATCCCTTCCAACCCCAACCATTTCATGATTCTATTGTGAGAGAGAACAATGTTTTGTTTCAGCCATAAGAATGTATACTAAAGTCACTAAGGCACAGATGCAGCTTAGCAGCAGGCTGGGCCTTGGGAGGGAGCCTGGCAGGGAGTTATTCCATGCTTGTTAGGAGAAAGGGGAGAGCTCAGGGGGTGCTGGTGTGATGCAGTAGGTGGGCAGAAAGAATGTGAGTTCCTGAGTACCCAGGCAGTGAGAGAGGGGACAGGGACAGCCCCAAGCTGGGGCAGGGCATCAAGGCTTGTGCATTTTAGGGGAGGTGTGCCTCCTCACTGAGGTACACCTGGCTGAGCTCACTGTGCCTCCTCACTGAGATACACCTGGCTGGCTCTGCTGCCATGTTTATATTGATAAATAGTTTTGCTTCAATGACTTTGTTCTCTTTCAGCTTTCTTGGTGAGTGAGTGTTTCTCACACTGTGAAAGAAAGGGAGAGGGTAGGACGTGGGAGCTGGAACCTGATGCAGTATTTTCATTCAGTGTGAAGAGATGTGCACTTCTTGCATCACTGGGTGTCATTGTGGGGCCCTGGTGCAGAGATCACACCATCACCTGGCAGAGCAGGGGGAAGGAAGTGACAGAATGGGGCTGAGGTGGCATCACACTCATGGGGATTTACAGAAAAAGCCTGGTAAGATGAAGCTATATTAAAAAAAAAAAAAAGAGCCAGAAACAGTGATTGGTTCTTTGAATGGTTGTTACTTGTCAGCATGATTCATTTGGGAAGACAAAGGAAAGAGGCAGAGAGGAGAAGAAGGAAAAATGATCCTGTGGTTCAAAGCCCTGCCTGGAGTATCTCCTGGGTAATATCATCAGTCTCTGATCAGTTGTTTTCCTTTTAATCACGTGTTTGCACAGAGGGCTTTTCTGCTTTTGTTTTTAGGAGCTCTGGCTGTCGTTTCTCTCTAAGTTTTTTATTTCTTTTGATCAGCAAATGCTCTTGGCCTGCAGCTGTTTCTTGCCTGTCTGGGGCCCTGGTGGTGCTGATTCCACAGTGCTCCATGGGTGCTAAACTGAAATTGCTGTTTCAGTTACTGAAGGTAATTTTTAAAAGGAACAAGTGCTTATGTTCAATCCCGAGCTGTTGATGATTCACTCCAGCACCAGTCATTCCACGATCCTCTGCACCTCTCTACAACCCAGTGACATCTACTGACATTAGAAACTGGAAGTCAGGAATTGTAGAACATCTTGTCATGCCATTTTCCCTTTAAAAACATATGAAGTTGCTTTAGAAATATTTTTTGTTACTCCTTTTTGTTCCATGTGGCTCTCCAGCTTGCAGGGAGCCAGTGGATACTTTATTTCTTAATTGTCACCATGTCAGCTTTTTTCTCAAATGGAAAAAATACTTTTATATAAAAATTTAACTAGATATCTAGAGGCCTGTCACACTCAATATAAAACCTCAGCCTCAAATGGAATCAATTTGAGCAAAACAATGTGTGTATGTTTTCATGGGGAGCTGCTGACAGCAGGGCAGGCTGGGGCTGTCTCCCCCTCTGCTTTCTGTCTGGAGCTGAAGTTCACCCCAAACCCACTGGCTGAGGAATCCTGACAATCATGACCCTCTGGGAGCCTCACAAGCCTCCTCAGGTGTTCCTCTACATAGAAAATTAACTTGCAGGAAGTACATTTTTTTCTGTTCTTTACAATGTTGTGATTTTTTTGTTTGTTTTTATTTTTTGAAGCACAAGGTTTGATGTTTCCAACTTTCTGCTGGAAATTCTGTTCTCCCAGTTTTGGTGCCATGTAGTCGCTGTTCATGTGATAAAGTTTGTGCTTAGAGGATTGAATCACTAATTTCAGTGGTTGTATCTTTCAGTGATTTCAAAAATTCAGATAAAACCTCATGTGGGATATTGTATTTTTGGTGTGGAATGGTGGAACCTGTGCACAAGTGATGTTAAAGTTTTTATGTAAAACTACAGTAAGGCACGTTTGCAAATTACTCTTTCCCCCCTCCACATTTACTTACATAAATTATTTTTATTTGTTTTTAAGGTTAACAACTGATTGTTTTTAGCGCAGTGCTCAAGTGATACTGTTAGCAATCTTGCAAAAGTTTTGCATTAAATATAATTTTGATGTAATGCTTTACTACACTGAGTCTTTGGTGAAACGCTCCTCTTGCCAGTGTCCCTGTGTTAGGGAATTGTGGGGATGTGTCTGGGATAGGCAAAGGGCTCTGCAGAGCAGTGGCTGGGCGAGGTCTGGGAGTCCCCAGGCAGAGCAGCCTGTGCTTATGGACAAGTCACAGCACTGCTCATGTAGAAATAATTCTGTCTCCAGAGAAGAGTGGGAGAGGCCTGGGAAAATGTCTGCATTTTGGTTCAGTGTGGAGCACTGAGGATCACAGGACCAAACTCCCAATAAATGTATCAGCTACGGCTTTTGTCCATGAGAGAATGACTTATTGATCACTCTGGAACCAACATTAACACTGTGAAATCCTGTGTCTCACTGAGACAGCAAATGTGTCATGCAAATAGTAACTAAATGTGTTTGGGTTCCAAAGTAGTGAATTTAGTATGAACTGTGCAAGTTTCCCTCTGATGTTAAAGGGGGTGTTGTGGAAGTCCTGTGGGTGAGTTTAATAACTGTCTTTGCCTGTAAAGCCCTGTCAGCTTTCAAGGTGTTCCTGTGTTTGCTGTCCATGAAACACTTTTGCACTCAGCCTTAAAGCTCTTGCCCACACACAGAAAATGGTGCCGTGAGTTAAACTTTGAAATTAATGCTCCAGATCTGAAAAATGAGCATTCAATATTTATCAGTTCTTGCCTTTTCTGTCTCTGAAATACCAGACAGTTACTTAGGAGAGGGGAAAAAAAGAAAAAAAAAAGGTAATGTAATTTGTGATGGAGTTGATGGCAAAGGTCTAAATGCTGCTTGTCCCCCTTGCTTTGGAGGGTCTGGGTCAGGGTTAGCTGAGCTGGTACTAACAGGCATTAGTCTTGGCCCAGTCCTGTTTAATATTTTGTTGATGATCTGGATGAGGGGATTGAGTGCACAGTGAGCTTGCAGATGACACGAAATGCTGTGGCAGTGTCAGTCTGCTGGAGGCAGGAGCTGTGCAACTGCACCAGAGCTGGGGCTCAGCAGGGCCAGTGCTGAGTCCTGCACTCGGACTGCAGCAGCCTCAGGAGCTCTCCAGGTGGCACAGGGACTGGGAAAGGCAATGGGGGTGCTGTGACAGCAGCTGGACACGGGCCCAGCTGTGCCCAGGTGTGCAGAGGCCAGTGGCCCCTGGGCTGGGCCAGCTGCTGGGGCAGCTCTGGAGAGCCCTGGAGGGGCTGGAGCGAGGCCAGGGCAGGGAACAGAGCTGGGAAAGGGCTGGAGAATCCCTGAGGGAGCTGGGAAAGGGCTGGAGAATCCCTGAGGGAGCTGGGAA
>VWYE01017534.1:0-101460 GCA_013398995.1 Alaudala cheleensis | reverse complement strand
GCTGACCAAGAACTGCTTCCACTCCTGCTAAACTAAATTGTAATTAGTGGAACCAGTTGACTCTGAGCCAGTTTGAAAAGCCTGTCTTAATCTAAGTAAAATCAAATGCTTTGAGCAAGTTTTCCCCTATCAGGCTTTAATAAATTAATTAAATAATGAAAGCTCAGAATAGTGCTGCAGAGCTCTTGGCAGGCAGGAAAGCAGCTGTTCCTGCAGGTGGGATGAAGGGGAGGACCAAGTTTGGTCTCCAACCTGCTCTTGCTTGTCCCAGGGTACTGCTGTCACTGCTGTGGCAGCTCACCTTCTGCCCAGAGCTCATCTCAGCCAGTGACACTCCTGAGAGCTGGGCTCCTCTCTTCCCTCTGCTTTGGGAATCTTGTTTGTGTTTGAGGTCTCAGCTCTGTGTGTTCAGGTGTAACAGGGGTTTGGCATGACCTGGGCTATGGGAACCTCACCTGGTCAAGCACCTGTGGTCCTGATACCTGGGATACTTGGAGGGGCTCTGTGCCTGCATGTGGGAGTTCTAAAATTTCCTAGGAAATGTCGTACAGACATATTTTAAATTATTTTTGTCAGGAAACTATGAAATTGTATTTGTATATTTGCATAGAAAATTTTAGCATAAGAACAAAAACGGAAAGCTGTTGTTCAGTGCCTGGTACCTTTGGATTTTTCGTATGTCTAAGAGGAATTTATCTCTGTGATTGCTTCACTTCTTATTTCTTGTGCTATAAATTACCTCTGACAGATTAATTTAAAGCACAGGAGATGAGAGGAAGTACTGACCTTATGATGCATTGATGCATCTGATTAGGTCTGGGAAACATTCAGCTGAAATTTCCTCCTTTGACCTGACTGTGGTATTTATTGTGTTAAATATCTGCAATGAGGGCTGGCACCAAGATTGCCCCTGGTGTTTTACCTGTGTGTGTTCCTAAGCCCCACAGCAGGGCAAGGAATTGCCTTGGGCCTGGAGCAGAAATACATCCAAGAGGAAAAGAGCCTGGTGGGCACATGAACCCCTTGGAATGGTTCAGAT
This sequence comes from Alaudala cheleensis, assembly GCA_013398995.1. Lineage (NCBI taxonomy): Eukaryota > Metazoa > Chordata > Aves > Passeriformes > Alaudidae > Alaudala > Alaudala cheleensis. The sequence continues at coordinate 100,421 of VWYE01017534.1, read as the reverse complement.
CACCCAGTGCAGGGTGATGGAGGGAAGCCCTCCTTGTGAAGTGGCTCTTGAATTTCTGCTCTGGGGGCTCCACATCACTGCTGCTCCCTGTGCTTCATCACAGGGTAAGGGAAGTATCATTGCTTTGCTGAAGCAGTTCTAAGGCAGGAATGAACTTTTCCTTACAGGCTTAAGAGTGTGGACTGGGGGTGGTCAGTGTTTCTCTTATAAATAACATTTTAAGCCATCTTGGTTATGAATAGAGATAATGAAATGAAAATACAGGAAGCTAAATGGTAAAGTGGGATGAGGCAAAACCTTTTTCTTTCCTCCTATTCTTAATAAACCAAGGCAAGCACAGCAGAGTCACTCTCATCTTTCCAAGCCTTCTGATGTTTTTATTTTTGTAGTGGAGTTCTCACAGATTGTCATGTAAACAGTGTGTTACTGTAACTGTCTCTGTTTTGCATTCCTTTTCCTGTGAGGAGAAATTGATGGGCTGTTGGTTTGACCGGTGTGATTGGAGAGGTGGAGACTTCATCCTCCATTCCCTGGCTGTGGTTAAGATTCTTTATATATGGAGGTCAAAAATTAAACTTTCTCCTTCTCTGCTTTGGAAATCTCAGTGTGTTGTTGTTTTTGGGTACTAGTGCAACACAGCAGTGTTCTGTGCACAGTTCTTTGTCCCTGCAAACAGGCTTTTATAGCCATGGAATAGGTTGGGTTAGAAGGGAGTTTAAAGATCAGATGATTCCATTGCACTGCCATTAGTGGGAATAGCTTGCACTGTCCCAGGCTGCTCCCAGCCTCAGTGTCCAGCCTGGCCTTGGGCACTGCCAGGGATCCAGGGGCAGCCCCAGCTGCTCTGGGCACCCTGTGCCAGGGCCTCATCTCTCCTGTACAGAACAATTTCTTCCTAATATCTCATATAAACCCTCCTTCATCTTAGGGCCATTTCCTATGGACGTTACCAGAGTGAGGAAAGATTGGTGATGACCCTAAGTAAAGGTTGGGACTTTCTGTGGAGCTGTTCAGTAGAGAAGGTGGCCTGTCAGTCATGTTCAGCTTGGTAGTGAACTGAGGGTTATTTCAAAACTTTGCATAACCAGTGTTGAGCCACTGTCTTTGTTTTTGTTGTCACAAATCTGTTGTGAGCAGATGGCATTTCAGTTTTTCCCCACTACTGTCCCAGAATAACTCCTTTCAAAGTCATTTTGGAGGCAATAGGAGAGGTGCACGCATATGGCCAAGTTAGGGACGTAAGCAATGATTTTTGCAGCTCCATCTTCCCTCAGGGAGTTGAGCTCTTTACTGGCTGGGTTGCATGTCCACAGTTGTGGTATTTTTCTGATTGGTCTATTTGTCTTTTGGATTTTTTGTTTTGTGTTCCTGATTTTTTTGAAGGAAGAGTTTCTTTGTAGTGATTATCAAGAGATCTGCATGTTAGAAACTGCCTTACTACAAGAATAGATAAATCTATTCCCACCCCCATGCAGGAACATCTGCCTGTGCAGCTGAGGAATCAGCAATCTGCAGTGTGACCTTCCCTGAACCGAGAGTGTTTCACAGACAGACACTCCAGAGCTACTTATCCTGGAAAGAAATGCTAGCAGGTCTTGGGTTATAAAGATATTGTTGTGAGACTGTTGCTAAGGCAGCACTGACACAAACCACAAATGCTGTGTGATGTGCCAATGAGTGCATTGTTTCTATATTTTCAAAGTTTGTTCCAAAAATAAAATGGTTTTGTGTAGTCTTTGCTTGATCAAAGTGTGCTTAAAAAGTCATAGAATCCCAGGATGTTTTAGGTTGGAAGGGACCTTAAAAAAGCCCACCCAGTGCCACCCCTGCTGTGGCAGGGACACCTCCCACTGTCCCAGGCTGCTCCCAGGCCCAATGTCCAGCCTGGCCTTGGGCACTGCCAGGGAATAATTCCTGCCCAAGATCCCAGCCCAATGTGCCCTTTGCCACTGGGAAGCCATTGCCTGTGTCCTGTCCCTGCAGGCCTTGTCCCCAGTCCCTCTGCAGCTCTCCTGGAGCCCCTTGAGGCCCTGCCAGGGGCTCTCAGGTGTCCCTGGAGCTTTCCCTTCTCCAGGGGAATATTCCCAGCTTTCTCAGCCTGTTTTTATTTTGTAGAACAATTTTCTTTTTCCAAAACCAACTGTTCTTGCTGCATCCTCTGCCCTGGTAAGGAATCAAGGCTTGGTGTTTTACTAACCAGGAATTTCTTCTGTTGGTGGGTTAGGCAATACCTGGTCTGGATTGTGAAATTTATTGTGCAGATGCATTTAATAAGGCATAGCAATCTATAGTGCCTAAACCCACCCCATTCCAGAAGGAATTTAGTCTGGTCACAGTGAAGTTAACAAACACACTCTGGCATTTGAAAGTCCCTCCAGCTCTTCACCTCCTGGAGTTTGGAGCTGTTCAGTTCCTGGATGACTTTCACATTTGGTTTATTTGTGCAGGCTCTTAAATAAACTCTGGGATGGTTTGAGCACCGTGGGTTTATCTCATTCTTCCCAGGAGCTGCTGGAAAAGCTTAGGCTGCTGTTGGAGTAATCTGTGTGTTAAAGTCACTGGTGCCAGCAGTAGAAAGTTTTCGTTGAAGGGATTAAGATGGTTTAATAAAATCTCCATGAAGTCAGGCCTTTTCTCCATTTGCTAATTCTGGCTGCATGTTTGAGTGCAAAGTGCTGCAGGTGAGTTCCCCTGCCAGAGGTGTGAGTGGGAACACACAGCTGGACTGTGCCTGGAACTCACACTTCCCCTATGTCCATGTTCAAGTCATCTGGGTTACTCTTTATTTTTGAGTTTTGTTCTGCTTTACAAAGGGGAACTTCTCAAGGAAGCCACCTGTGTACACCTGTCTTCATTAGGCACTCCAAGTGTTTGGTATTTAGCTGGTTTTTTTCCTCTGTAGTGGGAAATTGCTTTCATTACCATGAGTTGTTGGGGAAAATGCCACTTGTGCTTTTCTGCAAGGGGCTGCAAATCATTCTTGTTCTTGCTGTGATAACAAATTTAGCCAACAGTCTGTGGGAGGGAGAAACAGCTGGCTTGAACTGGAAAAGGGAAGGCAGAGGAACTGGTAAAATGTTTGTGGAAATGTTTACAATTCTTTACCAATACGTATGGGGAAATGAGAAGTTCCTGTAAAACCAAAAATTAGGACATAGCTTTTTTGTTCCTGTCTTTCTTTCTCCTGGATATTAGCAAACATAAATGTTGCTTGTTTATGTTGTGAAGTCAAGTGCTTATTTCCAATTGTTTCTGCAGGTGCTGAAAGACAGAATCCTAGAATGATTTGGGTTGAAGGGACCTTAAAGCCATGTAGTTCAAACCCCCTGCCATGGGCAGGGAGCCCTTCCACTGTCCCAGGCTGGTCCAAGCTCCATCCAGTCTGGCCTTGGGGACTGCCAGGAATCCAGGGGCAGCCACAGCTGCTCTGGGCACCCTGTGCCAGGGCCTGGGAGCCTTCCAGGGAAGAATTCCTGCCCAAAATCCCACCCATTCCTGCCCTCTGGCAGTGGGAGCCATTGCCTGTGTCCGGTCCCTGCAGGCCTTGTCCCCAGTCCCTCTGCAGCTCTCCTGGAGCCCCTTGAGGCCCTGCCAGGGGCTCTCAGGTGTCTCTGGAGCTTTCCCTTCTCCAGGGGAACATTCCCAGCTCTCCCAGCCTGGCTCCAGAGCACAGGGGCTCCAGCCCTGCGACAGCTCCGGGGCCTCCTCTGGACTCTCTGCAGCAGCTCCAGCTCCTGCTGCTGTTGGCCCCAGGGCTGGGGCAGCTGCAGCTGGGGAATCACCTGAGGGGCACAGGGACACAATTCCCACCTTGCCTCTGGCACCAGCCCAGGCCTGGGCCAGCTCTGGGCTCGTGCATGTCCAGCTCTCAGCCAGCAGCACCCCCAGTCCCTCTCCCCAGGGCTGCTCTCCAGCCATTCCCTGTCCATCCTGTGTTTGTGCTCTGCCTTGCTCCAACCCACAGAGGACCTTGCACTTGGCCTTGTTGCACCTCCTGGATTTTCCCTGTGCCACCTCTCCAGCCTGTCCAGGTCCCCTTGGGTGCCATCCCACCCCTCAGCTGTGTCACCCTCAGCACTGCCCTTGGTGTCAGCTGTTCATGGAGGGACAGGGCTGGAAACTGAGCTGGGTTCTCGGGGCAGTGCAGGGGCTGGGCTGGGCTCTGCTCCCTGGGCCAGGCTCCAGTGCCCTGCCTGTGCAGAACCCTTCAGCTGCTGCTCAGAGAGAGGCCATGTGGCTGAAGGGAGCAGATTCACTGCAATGAGGTAGAAAACGGAATAATCTAAATAGATTTTAGGATATTATAGTGATAAATTGTTGGTTTATTTTATTATTGGTGCTCTGTGGACTTCTCCTTCTCCCCTTAATTAATTTCTTTTCTGTCCTCTCCTTTGAGACAAATATTTACTTGCCTTTCATTCTTTACAGTAATACATGGGAAGAGAAGGACATTTTTGGGACAGACAGAATATTCTTGTATTGTATAAACATACAGACTTTTTTCTGGGGGAACCACACTTGCCTCATTCTCTCAGATTTAACATTTGATGCTTAAAAGGCTGTTTTGCTGTTGTATTATTTTTACTACTTGTGGCATCCTTGAGAACATCTTCCTTATTATTGATCAGAGTGTCATTAAATTATGATATTGACTGAGAATTTCTTTAATAAACACAGTATTTTCATTTTCAATTCCCTGATCTTTGCATGTTCTCATGGTGTTGTTTCAGCCAAAGCTCTGCTTTTAAAAATCAAGGATTTGTCATTCTGTAGGTTTACAAATGCCACTCTGCATTTTGAGATGTACTATGACTATTTTAGGGATCTGTATCTGAGGGTCTGTGACAAAATCTGGTTTTGAGGCCTGGACCAAACAGAAGTTAGCAGCAATCTTTTTCCTAACTACTTTTATTTTTTTAGGGATCAGTTTTCCCAGAAGGTAATGCTGCTATGTAGTAGCTTAAAATTTCTGAATGTCAGGAAGGAAATAAAATGAGTTATTTCTATCCCCATTAGGAAAGTGGGTCAGGTTGTGATGTTTATTTATAGAATGTCTCAATATTTTCCTTTTTGTTTCAGCACTGACTGATCTTTGGCTTGTGCTTTTCTGTAACTGTGACTACCAAGTTCTGAGCTCTGCATTTGGCCTAAAAATCAGCAGTGATGGAGGTGGCAAGTTTGGAACTAAATCAGAGTCCAACTGGGCTTCTTGCGAGTTCAGTGGATTATTTTGGGGTTTGGTGCTTGGGAAGAACAGGGCAGCAGTTTCATATGCAGCACTGGAAAGCAGAAGGGATTTTACATTTCTCATAGAAACTTGGTGGGTTTGCATCTGTCTGAGAGGGTGCAGCAGGAGGAGTATCCTCTGTTCCACAGGCTCCTTAAACTCCACTTATTCCCATTCTTGCTGGCCTGGAGGCTGTCAGTTGTTTGACCTCTTTTCATTCTCAACACATCACATGTTCTGCCAGTGAATGCTTTTCCTGGTCTTAAATGTAGGCCTGACAGCTCGAAAGCTTATCAAAGTGCAGGGCTGTCCAACTGGAGGAGATGATTGATGTCTGTCAATTCTGAGCATGTGGACTTTAAAGAATTTGAATTCTGAGGCTTTATTTACCAGGGTCACAGGTGTGCTGTACTGCAACTTAAATGATTGTACAGGTGCTTGAGAGCCACTGAATAATTGAATATTTCTAATTTTGGCAAAGGGATGAAAAGTCATCTTACAGACCTTGTGTGCATGAGCCTTTGATGATTCCCTTTGACCATTGCAATAATGTGGTTTCTTTGTCCTTTTGCCTTGTAGGGGGTTAAGTTTTGGGGTAAGACACTGGAAAGGGCTCTTGCCCCAAGGTTTAGAGGTTCATTGTGTGGGAAAGAGAGGGAGTGATGTATTGTTTTCTGCTGTAGTGAGATGATTTATGATGTGTGAGGTGCATTTGCTGCCACTGTGCTCTGTTGCCTCCTGCCTGGTGTGAATTAGACAAGTCTCTACCATAAACCCCAGGAGCATTTTAGGACCATCAGCAGAGGATGAACCTCCCGTTTTTCTGGGCATTGCAAACACTTTCAGCTCAATTACTCTCATTTCAAGGAACTAGGGCAAGGTCTAGTAAGTGGGTTTGGGAGCAGATGGGGGAGGCAGAGTGCAGTTGTTGGGTTGGATGGACAGGCAGCTGTGGCAGTGTCCACCTTGGCATGGCACAGGGTCCCAGGAACCAGTGCTGGGTGTGGGTGGCCTTCAGGGGCACCTCATGAGTTGTCTTTTGTCATGGGAATGTTTCTGCATAAAATACAGGCCCTGGGGAGTGTGTTCAAAGAGATGGGAGTGCTAAGGCTGGAGTTCTTGCAGTGTGAAAGCAGAGATCAAAGATAATATAGAGATAATAGAGGAATGCCAAAGAAAAATGTGCTGACAAACAGGACAAAATGTGCTGCTTGTGTGGAGAACACATCCCTTCAGTATAATAATAATAATACTAATATTATCTTTTTGAATTTATCAGTTTGAATTTAAAGCTGAGAGGCACAAACAGGAGTGGAGCTCCAGTGTGTTTTTGGTGTGGCAAATGCAGCAGGATCCCAAGGCAGTGTCTGTAAATGATGGCTTTGAAGCACTGGGGAAGTGCTGGGGTTGTTTGGGATCCAGCACAGTCCTGGGGTTGATGTGCAATGCTTCTGATGTGGAGAGATGAAGTTGGAGGAGGGAAATCAGCTTTTCCTTTTCTTAGTCTTGAGATTTTTTTTTTAATTCTGTATTTTAATTATTAGGATAAAAATGTTTACTTTGAAGAACAAGTTCTTCCTGGGAGGGTGGGGAGGCCCTGGCACAGGGTGCCCAGAGCAGCTGGGGCTGCTCCATCCCTGGCAGTGTCCAAGGCCAGGCTGGATGGGGCTTGGAGCACTCTGGGGCAGTGCAAGGGGGAGGGAATGAGATGGACTTTAAGGTCCCTTCCAACCTAAAACATTTGGTTTTCCATGATTATGCTACAGCAGTGACTTTTGCATGAGTTTGCTCATCTTGAGGACTTCTATCTCAGAAGACTGAAAGAGAGAGGAGTGGGGGAGGATTCTCTGGGCACCTGGAGGAGTTCATGGTCTCTGTTTTAGGGACCTGTTGCTGTGTGGGTGAAATCCAGAGTGCATTGTGCAGTGGTGCCATTACCTTCCTCTGCCCTGTTGTTAATTAAATCTCCCAGCTTTACCTGTGCTGTGGAACACAGGTGGCAGAAGAAGGGATTTAGCTGTTCTGCATTAGAAATTCATGAAACAGCTCTGTGGATTTTTAATCTCTCCTCTCATCCCCAGTGTGCCTGAGCACTATTCCATGCCTATAAATTAAAGCATTTGCTCATAATAGATGTCCTTTAACCTCAGTGCTTTTAGTGAGAACATGAACGAGTCAAATTATTAATCAATTTAAGACAGAAAGTGTTTGTTCTGGTAAGAGGCTCTAACAGCCCTTTCTTTGTGCCTTCAATTCCAAATACACCCAAAACAATGACTTTTAATTGTGAAGTGCTGGAGCACTTGGGAAGGAGGAGGAAGAAAGGAGGAGAGCTCATTGCTTGCATCAGTCTCTAGATTTAGCAACCTCAAAATTAGGATGGACAGAGGGCTTTTGAGTTTATTTGGTGGTTTTGGTTGTTTGTTTAGTTTTGTTTGGTTGTTTTGATTTTTTGTTTGTTTTTATTATTTGGTTGGGGTGTTTTGTTTTTTTTTTTGTGAAAAGGCTGTGAAACTTCTCCCGACAAGATGCTGATAAGTTTTCAGTGTTAGTGTCACTGCAGTCTAACTGAAAGTAATACAAACCCATTTTGAGATCCAGTGATGACCTCCTAGAGGTAAAGATGTGTTTTATAAACCAAACCAACCTGCTTACCTTTTCTGGTGAGTAATGAAAGAACTGCTAGCTGCCTTTTTTCTTTATTAATCTGATGAAAATAAATGTATTCAAAACCCTCTTCCCAGGATATAATGTACCTTCAATGTCACAATGCTTTGAAGTAAGTGCTGCAAATTTATTTCATCCTAAATTCTAAGGTACTTTTTGTGAGTTTTTGTAGTCACTAACAGCAGACTTGCTTGAAATTTATTAGATAGAAATTAGTCAACAGCTCTGAGGCTTTGCCTTGTTGTGCAGTTCCTGTCTATGGGGGAATTTCTCAGTGCATACTAATTTGTATTTGTAAAATACTCTGCTAGTATTACTCATGTTATCATTAAAAAACCCACGGATTTGTCTGGTGATTTCCAGTATCAGATTTGGCTGTTTACCCAGGAGATACCATCGATTGCTGCCTGATTTCCTTGTGTTGGTTTTGTGCTTTTCAGGGGCTCATAGACGGAGAGGGGAGTAATTAAATATGCAGAATCTTTTTGCATAAAATATTTCTCTTTGAAGTTCTTTTTTGTTAAGTCTTTGTCCTTGTCATTGCTTCCCTTTTGTTTTTTTCTTTAAAAGAGCTGGAATAGGCAGCACTCAAGGTTGGAACTCTTTGAATATGTGGGCTGTAGGTTCATCTCCCTGACTCTCTTCTTTCCCTTTGGTTCTTATGTATTGCAGTGCAGTTGGAAATCAGTGTGAAATGTAGTGTACACAGCACTGTTGTGAACAGTGAAGTTTGAATCAAGCTTTAAGCATTGTGTGTATATACATATATACATAGATATTGATGTATTTTTTCCAGAACGCTTATGTATTTTCTTAATCTGAGTTTTGTGAATAGATCCTTGCAGTGTTTTTTCTACCCTGGAGCTTTTAAAGTTGATGTTGCAGTTTAGAGCCTTAGAAGTATTGTAGTACAGGACCTGACTTACTGTTTTCTTAGGGTGTGAGAGTTGTTCCTTGCAGAGCAGGGGATGTGACACCCCAGTGGTGCAGAGGCACGTCTTGTGGAGCAGCCACACATTTCACCAAGTCAGCAAAGACCAGTGGTGCTTGATGCCTTTCCATATTTTCTGTTGTCTGATTTCTGCATCTGAGTCATAAAGTCACAGAATTGTTTAGGTTGGAAAAGCCCTCTAAGACGTCAAATCCAACCATCCCCAGCCCTGCCAGGGCCAGCACTGCCCCTGTCCCCAAGTGCTTTATCCACAGGGCTGTGAAATGNCCCCAGCAGTGCCAGCACAAGGGACAGGCACTGCCCTGGCCCTGCTGCCATCCCAGAGCTGGCCCAGCCCCGGGGCCACTGGCCCCTGCACACCTGGGCACACCTGGGCACAGCTGGGCACACCTGGGCCCGTGTCCAGGGGCTGTCACAGCAGTGCCAGGGCCTGTCCCAGCCCTTTCCCAGCCTGGAGCTGCAGGGGTTGTTGTGACCCCGTTGCAGCCCCGGGCACTTGGCCTTGTTGCCCCTCACATCACAAATGTGGCCCAAGACCCCTAAGCCTGGTGCTGTTGGTGACAGGGGACGTGGGGTAGGAGCCTCCTGTGTGAGAGTGGCCTGATGGTGCCAGGAAAGCTTTGCACATGCAGGTGCCTCATTCCTGGGGTGTTTTTCCCTCTGCAGTCACTGCCTGTTCCTATCCCCAGGCTGTGCTCACGGGCAGAGCCAGAGCTCTGTGCACGACCTGTCCCATTCTCCAGACCCCAGCCTGGCCTGGTGGGGCTCAGGCAGCACTGAGCATGGCCAGCAGGGGCTGTTTGCTTTTTACTGAGCTTGGAGATCAGCTGGGCTTTCTGTATTGAATGAAAAGATGAAATCCTGATTTCAGGTTGCTTTTGTGCTGAAGGGTTATTTCTGTCTGGGAGGATGTTTGTAGAAGAACCTGGATGCTGCTGCCCTGCTCTAGCCAGGCAGTGCAGGCAGTGAGAACTTCATTCCTATTTACTTTCCTTTCAGAGATGTCTACTCTGATTTATTATAGATTTTTAATGTCCCTCATTTGTCCATAATGGCAGGAAGTTTAGTAAGCAGTTCTGAGAATCTTACAGGTAAGTTTTTACTAATAGCATATCAAAGAAGTTCAACTTAGATTTTTGAAACTAAATCCAATGTTATGCTGAAACTTCATTGAATTACATTGATGTTGAAATGCTCTTTTTATTTTTTTTCCTTCCTGAATTGTGACATGCCTGGGGCTACAGTATTTACAGGATTATTTTATTTTATTTTTGATATCACTCTTGGTAGCATTTCTGTGGTGAATGAATTAGTAATTGTTTCCAGATAAAATTGTTGCAAGAGTTCTGTGAGCAGAGGCTCCCTGAGAGCTTGTCACACACCATGAGATTGTTCTTTAGCTTCAGAGACTTGCTCAGGTTTTCAGAATCTGTGCTCTTGGTTACAGGCCAAGCTCTATCAGTGTTAATATTGATTCATGGCTTTTCCATTATATTGAAAAGGCTGAATTTTTAGACAAAAAGACTGGATGCTACTGCCTCCACTTGGAAGGTTCATTTGGCTTTGTGAATTCCTTGTTTCTAGATAAGTGGTTTGAATTTTCAAAGATGTTGAAGTTTTAAAAGAAATCTAAATCACAGAATCCTGGAATGGTTTGGGTTGGAAGGGACCCCCAAATCCCACCCAGTGCCACCCCTGCCATGGCAGGGACCCCTCCCACTGTCCCAGGCTGCGCCCAGCCCCAGTGTCCAGCCTGGCCTTGGGCACTGCCAGGGATCCAGGGGCAGCCCCAGCTGCTCTGGGCACCCTGTGCCGGGGCCTGGGACCCTGCCAGGGAACAATTCCTGCCCAAGATCCAGCCTAAATCTCTACCTTCTGGATGTGTATTTTTTTAATCTAAGCTCTGTTTACACCTACATCTGTGTCTCCATAGAAGGCCCAGATGTTTCTTGTGCTCCCAGAAATCTGAGTTTTTTCTGCACTTCCTTGAATGTCCATTTCCTGCAGAATTTCAGTAATTGGCTTTTAACAATCTTCAGCTCAATTTCTCAGGTTGAAAAGTATTATAATAAATTCATTTATGGACAGAGTAAAGTGGGTTTTAAAAATCTGTGGGTTTTGCCTTTTTAATTCGAATCAGAAATCAACCTTAAAAATGCTTGATGGAAAAGAGTTTGGAAAGTAATTTTTGACAGCCAAAATATTTTAAAAAGTGAGACATTAACAGATCACTGGGGAAAGGCACAGAAAAGGTTCCAAGATACCAGTTTGGGGGACTTCTGATCTTGCTCTCTTCTCTTTTTGCCGGGTTTAGATTTGCAGTGATTTTGTTTTAGAGCTGTGTTGTAAGTAGGACAGTTGGGTTTTGCCACAGGGCTGGGGTTTGCTGCAGCCAGGTGCTGGCAGTGGGGTTTGTGACCTGCCCAGGAAGGATTCCTGGTTTGAGTGTCAGTGTGTGCTCCCCCAGAACGTGGAGTTTGGGCCCCTTCAGGGGCTGCTGCCTTCTGCTGCCATCCTTCCTTCCCTGCCATTGGTGTTCAGCAGTTTGTGCAACACTTCACCATTGGTTAGGACCCATCTGGAATATTCTGACTAATTCATATGAGGTAGGAATGTGTATCCCAGTGCTTTGGCTGGTGCAGAGTGTGCTCTGTGCAGCATTTGCAGATGTTGATAACAAACAGAATCACTGAATGGCTGGGGTGGAAGGGACCTTAAAGCCACCTCCTTGTACCCTGTGCCAAGGGGCCACTTCCCTTAGACCAGGCTGCTCTGAGCCCCCTCAGCCTGGCCCTGTTCTCCTCCAGGGAGGGGCCTTGGGGATCAGCCCTCCAAGGAGTTTGTGGAGAGTCAGAGTGAGTGAGAGGTTGCACCATGGAGTTCACCTGAACTTCATGCAGGAATGGTGCAGTTTGTGTAAATAAATCATGTAGGAGTAATTTCAGCTTCTGTTGGGGAATTCCTTTTGCTGGCTAGGTGGTATATCCATACACACAGCTTTGGAAGCATGACATCAGTCTGATGGAGAAACCACCACTCCTGAAGTGATGTCCTTCAAGATGCCATTCTTGAAGAACAATCACCAGGAGGCCTGCACAGAGAGTTCAGCAGGAGACCCCAGCTGGGTTTTGTTGTGCTGGACTTGGTTTTTCTATAGTGGCTGTTAAGTAAATAATAATTTAATGGTGTTATTCAAAATGCAGGGAATCCTTTCAGAATGTTTAAAACCACTGGACACTAATGCTTGTCTTTGTGTTTTTGTTTGCAGACTCACTGAGCCTTCAGGGTATGTCACAGATGGGCCTGGAAATTACAAATACAAGACAAAATGCACCTGGCTTATTGAAGGAAGGTGAGTACCAGAAGCAGCTTGGGATTTTGTGTTGTTTATTGGCACTTCTAGGTGAGTTTTATCTGAACTGAATGTTTTTGGGTCTCATGATTCTTTCTGGCTATTCAAAAAGCTAGATAGGGCAACACCTAATTGTTCTTGGTAAATAAGTTTTTGTGCAACTGAGCCCTCCAAGCTGACTTCTGATGAAGAGGTTTGTGTTGAAACAGCATGTGGTAAACAAAAATCAGTGCACTTCTGTAAATAATGCATGATTATGAATTACTTCACTGATACCACAGTGGGTCATTCAGACCATGGCATTCACTACACATGGGATTTTTGGTACTATGAGAAACAAGAGAAAGCTCTGAAAGCTTTTATTTATGAGCAATCAGTGTCTGTAGTGATGAACTACAGATATTTCTTTACTCACTGAGCCATGAGGACTTCAGAGGAACCATTGACCTTTTATTGCAAAGGTTTTCTAAAGTGGGAGAAGTCCCTCAGATCTCTTCTCACTTTGCCCTTCCTGTATATGATCCTTTTGTTGCTTACAGCAGTTTCTTGCACAGGTTTTTAGGAGCAGCATATTTAATGTCCTCTGTCACCTGATTGCTGGTGCAGCAGTTCACAATCTCACTTGTTGATTTTTGATAGTATCAAGCTGGTGCCAGGACTGTAAGATCCATTTGTTTGGTCTCTAAAGCTTTTCCATGCTCAGATGTGGTGCTGTGTGATAACATCTGTGTGTTCAGTACTTTCCATGCTGCTCCCTGCAGGTGGAGAGGTCTGTGAATTGGCATGAGTGATGTCAGAGTGTGACCTGGGCACTGCAGCCACCTTGGAGGCTCAGAATGTGCCACAGTCCCAGAGGACACTCTGCCTGATGCTGTCCCTGTGTTTGGAATATCTCTGCTGGCATGCACTCTGGGATCAGGGCACCCTTAGCCAATTGGCCAGTGGACACCAGGCCACAGGGGGTGGCCAGGGTGCTGAAGGGAAGGAATGGCAGCAGAGGGGACCTGGACACACTGGGGGCATGGGACTGGGTGAACTTCAACAAGGCCAAGTGCAGGGTCCTGCCCCTGGGCTGGAGCAAGGCAGAGCACAAACACAGCATGGGCAGGAATTGTTCCCTGGCAGGGTCCCAGGCCCTGGCACAGGGTGCCCAGAGCAGCCCCTGGATCCCTGGCAGTGCCCAAGGCCAGGCTGGATGGGGCTTGGAGCAGCCTGTCCATGGCAGGGGGTGGAATGAGATGGTTGTGAAGGTCCCTTCAACCCAAAGCACTCTCTGGTTCTTTGTTTGGGAGGTCTGATGAGTTAGGAGGAATTACTCATTGCATCTGCTTCAGACATTTATTTCAGTTGAGGAAGTTTAATTCCTAAGATCCTTAGGTATTCAAATCTGAGGACTAAGGTGCTCTGTAGAACCATCCAGGAGGATGAAATTGAGAGGCAACCACTCACTGTGAATTTTATAAGGAGCCCAGTTGTTTGAGGTGGTTAAGAGCAAAAGTTGTATGCTCCAAGTGGCTGCACTTTTTAATTTGTGTAGGTAATAGGAATTCAGCTGCAGACAGTTTGCAATTACAAATAATTAAAAATGTTTTACAAGAGCATTATTGCAGACAAACCAGCCCCAGCAATCCCAGCACAGCCAGTTTAACCCTCATAACTTCTGTCTTTAAAGGATATTGTGACTCATGCTTTTATCAGAAGTGAAGTGCTTCTCCTGAGTCCTCAATAATGTCACCAAAGCTGCTCCCCCAGCCTATAATCACTACTGCTGAGAGGCTTCCTAGGGAACCGCCACTTTGTGGGGTTTGAAGTGAGATCTTTCTTGCTGGAAAGACAGAAATGTTCCTCCTCCCTGTTCCATGGCCAGACACTTACATTGGAGCCCTTTTCCTGCCTGGGAGTGTTTGTACCCTCTGTCAGGGCATGGTGGTAAACAGAGGAGAGATGATCACACTGATTAAAGCAGCTGAAATATGCAGCTGTGGGAAAAGAGGCCAAGCTCTTCCAGAAGTGAAATTCCCAGAGATCTGCACTTGGAAAGCAGCACGTGCAGAGCAGTTGAGCTGTGAGTGCCCTCACCTCGCTGCTGGCATTGCACTGTGCAGAGGCTGTGGGGATAGCAGGGAAGGGCTCCCAGCCCCAGGGAGCCACTCAGGGCACTGGGGAAATTCAGATACAAAACAAGCCATGTGTTCCTTAGTGCTCTCATTCCCTTTCTGCACCATTCCTGCTTTTTCTTGGCTGGTGCCTGTGCTGTGTTCCCATCCCAGGGGAGTCCTTTTCATCTTTCCCAGGAGTGTGAAGAAGGCAGGTGAGCTCCATGGAGCCTGAGGACCCTGTGGTGGTGCAGACCTGTCTGCTAATGGCTGTTGCCTGCTGCAAAGAGACTCTTCCTTTTTGTTTGTGGTCTGAACCTTCATTGATTGACAATTTCTCTCTGCTCTACAGCTGTCAGGCTGTTCAAGCAGAAGCAAACCCCTATGACTCCAGAGGCTGCTCAGTTCTTTGTAGTACTCTTTGTAGCTTTTCTTTAAGCAGGACATTATCCTTGAGTTCCACCTGCTGCTCTTTTCCTAAGGCCAAGAGTAGATTGTTTTGACCTATCAAAAAACAGTCATTTGCAGAATAACTCCCTAAGGACTTCCCTGCTGTGGGAAGGAAGGAGTCTATGGCAAGCTGACATTTTAAAAATTTTTTTGGTTCAGATGAACAGGGATTTCATCTGAATTCTGGGACAATGCTGTTGGGGTGATCCTGGACACTTGTGTCTGCCCTTTCACCAGCTCCAGCTGTGGGTGGGAACAAGGCAGTGCTGATAGAGATTCATTTTCTATTTGTTTCATGTGCAAGCAGAATCTTTGTGGTGTTTGCACCATCCTGGAGCTGAGCCCTAACTTAAATATCTGCTGTGGTTTCTGTGATTGTCTTTAGGCATATCTTTATATTAGCCATGAAACAAAAGGGATCTTACCATGTTAAAACCTGGACATGCCCCAGCCCTGTGTGCTGGCCCCCAGAGCTGTCCCAGCCCTGGGCTGGTGCCAAAGGCAAGGTGGGAATCATGTCCCTGTGTCCCTCAGGTGATTCCCCAGCTGAAGCTGCCCCAGCCCTGGGGCCAACAGCAGCAGGAGCTGGAGCTGCTGCAGAGAGTCCAGAGGAGGCCCCGGAGCTGCTGCAGGGCTGGAGCCCCTGTGCTCTGGAGCCAGGCTGGGAGAGCTGGGAATGTTCCCCTGGAGAAGGGAAAGCTCCAGAGACACCTGAGAGCCCCTGGCAGGGCCTCAAGGGGCTGCAGGAGAGCTGCAGAGGGACTTTTGGCTTGTTTGGGCAGTGGCTGAGGTCAAACTGGCTTGGTTTTTTCAGCCTGGAGAAGAGGAGGCTGAGGGGAAACCTCATCTGCAACTTCCTTGTAAGGCAGAGAGAAGGGGTAGGCACTGACCTCTCTATGGCAGGGACAGGACCCAAGGGAATGGCTTGAAGCTTAGTTTAGATATCAGGAAAGGTTCTTGCCCCAGGGGTGGTCAGACACTGGACAGGCTCCCAGGGAATGGTCCCAAGGCTGCCAGAGCCCCATTTGGGCAATGTGCTCAAGCACAGGGTGGCATTGTTGGGGTGCAGAGCCAGGAGCTGACTCAGTGATCCTTGTCAGTCCCTTCCAGCTCAGGATATTCTGTGGTTCTGTGATCTGTTCTGCACAACAGGACGCAGTTTTCTGACCATAAAGAAATTTTTGTGTAATACCAGGAGAGATGCACACCAAAAACCCCCTGAACCACAGCATGGTCAATGCTGTTGCACCAGCTCACTCAGCTTCAGTCTTGTCTAGAGCAGAGCTTCACACCACAGGAGTGCATTGAAGGGTTTTTGCCCTGTGTGTTGAGTGGCTGATTACCAATCTTTTATTTATTGATTTGATTTTTCTTTACAGGCCAAACACAATCCTCAGGCTTCGATTCAATCACTTTGCCACAGAGTGCAGCTGGGACCACCTGTATGTGTATGATGGAGACTCCATTTATGCTCCCCTACTGGCAGCTTTTAGGTAAGTTCCCCTGGTGAGACCCTTAACTGTAGCCAGTGGTGTTTTTTGAACTTAGAACCTGACTTAAATGGTGCTTCTGACACTGTAAATATGATCCAGTAATCCAAATGTGTAACACTGCAAGTGCAGCACATACAGCCAGTGTCCTTCTGTGCACTGTTTGGCAGCAGGAACAATTCAAGAGTTGTTTCTTGCTTTTACAATGAACAAGTCATGTCACTGACTCTAGCATGTAAGTATTATGTTTTCATTTCCAAATCCTGATTCTTTGAGAGACAAAAAAATTATTGTCATCTGTTGGGCTGGAGGTGATTTGGTGTGCAGGCTCCTTTGAGAGCAGAAAACTGCCCCATTTGTGGATTTGAAGATGATTTATAAGTTAAACTTGCAGTGTGTCCATGCAGGCAGAAGGGCAAAAGCCAGCTGATGTTGTAGAAATTGAGGTCTCATAGAATGATGTCTGTCTTTTATGTACCTTAAACTTTACATTTGTTATTTGGAGCATGTTCAGGAACAGCAGTGATGGATCAACCTTGTAAAAACAGAATCCCAGGATGGTTTGGGTTGGGAGAGATCTTAAATCCCACCCAGTGCCACCCCTGGAGCAGGGACAGCTCCCACTGTCCCAGGCTGCTCCAGCCCCAGTGTCCAGCCTGGCCTTGGGCACTCTCAGGGATCCAGGGGCTGCTCTGGGCACCCTGGGCCTGGGCCTGGGACCCTGCCTGGGAACAATTCCTGCCCCAAATGCCACCCATCCCTGCCCTCTGGCATAGGGAAGCCATTCCCTGTGTCCTGTCCCTCCATCCCATGTCCCCAGTCCCTCTGCAGCTCCTGATGTGTCCCAGTGTCCATTCTGCCAGCAGGTCCCAGGTGTTGGGCTCATCCCTGTGATGAGAGGTCAGTGTGGGTGCTGGGGAGCAATGGACATTTCAGGCTGAGACCTGCACATGGCCTGTGCTTTGCTGTGTTTGAGTCTTGCAGTGACACCACCACCTTATGCTTTTTATTCTTACACTGAAATTAGGAAAATAATCCCAAGTTATCTGTGGAAAAAACGAATGGTTCCCCTGGGACTCTTCTTGTTCCAAGTGGCTGTGTAGCTGTTCCAGAATTCACCTTCTGCTGGGCCTCCTCTCCTTTGTGAAATGAAGATCTGAAGTTACTTTGTGTTTGTTCTAGGAAGTCCTTGTAGTGTCTGTGAGAGAAGATCAGCAGAGGAACAAAAGTTGATAAAAATGTAAACCCCCACATGTGGTTTTTTTGGTCTTCAGCTGCAAATGTGGAGTTGTTTTGGAGTGAGGGAATGTTTCCTGTGAAGTTTCAGACTAACGTGAGGTCAAAAAGGAGACCTCATTTGAAGAGGAAACAACCTTTCTCTTCTGAAAACCTGCACAAATGTGGCAGGGCCACCTGGAAGTGTCTCCTGGTGTCATGCCCTGATTGATGTGCAGGAAGAGGAGGAAATGGCATCTTGACCCAATGTCATTTTGTTCTAATCAAGCTATTATTAATACACTGGTGAAAAGGTGAAATGATGATTTGTGCCTGTCATTTCTTGTGTTTTCAAGAAATTAATAGGCTTTTAAAACCCAAGTTGTAAGTAGCTCACAGTGTTAACAGTTATGGTTCATACTGGGAAATCTGTGAATCAGGAAGCCTTGGCCTGAGAGCAAGCAAATGTGAGCTTAGTACAGTAATGTTTTTGAGGTAGGGAAAAAAATCCAATTATTTTAATTGTTTCTTTAGATGACATTTGGAGTTAAATTAATTGAGCAGTGAGCTGTGGTGTTCAGTAATCCATGTTCAGGAAATGGCAGATGCTTCTCATTTTGGTGAAGCACCAGAAAGCATCTGTTAAAAACACCTTTCTCTAATACAAAATAAATGCATTGGAGTTTTTTAAGAGCAGTGTTCATATTTTCTCAATTTACTTGGGTTATATTAAATTTACTATTATCATAACTGCATTTCCTTGTTCATTATTTTTGCACTGTGCCAGGAGATTTGCAAGACTGAGCTTTGTCCAGTTGGACCCTGTAAGCTTTCAGAGTTTGTTGATAAACACTAGAAATTCCTTTCTCTCTGAACTCAGATTTTGTTCCCTCCCTGGCTTTTTACAGCAGCTCCTTGAACCTTCACTTCCTTCACTGCACTCAGTTTGTTTTCTTGACCTTCTGATACTATTTATGTTTGTTCACAAGATGATATTTATTCTGAAATATATATATATCTTGTATATAGCTAAGATCATCTTGGGAATCCTCAGCACTGGACTGTAGGGAAGCTTTAAATTGCTTTTATCAGTTTTTAACAGCAGTAATATTTGTTTAATGCCAACATGTACACACAGTTGAAGTGTCTGCAAAGACTAAACTCTTTGTGGTCTGAGAGCTCCCAGAGCTGTCTGGTCCTGTACATGAAGCTTTTTATATTAAGCAGTATTAAAAATATCTTTGCTGGTTTATATTTGTGACCATAGGCACAATGAGACTGTGTAAATGTGCTGCTTCAAAAATGCAGGACAAGAACATGTAAACCAATGCAGCATGTTTGTCAGCACTGATGAAAAGACCTGGATTAGATAAACCCCACTCAGGACTTGTGAGCTTTGGTGGTTCTGTTAGCTTTACTCCACATTAAACATTAATCAGAGCTGGTTTTGCACCTTTATTTTCATGTTGCTCTGGCAGACAGGGGGTGTTTTCCTCACCAAACCTTTCTGCACAGCTTCTGGCAGTGCCCCAGCAGCTGCTGGTTCCTCTCAGTGCCAGATGGAAGGTCCTGAGCCCGTGTTCCCCCAGACAGCAGCATCAGCTCAGCATCCCTGTGCTGGTGAGAGTGGCCTTTGGGCAGCCCATGGCAGTGTGCTGGGCTGTGGGGGTCTGATCCCTCTCTCACACCCTCGGAGCCCTTTGCACAGGGCTTTGTCCAGCCACGGTGGGAATTCATCCTCAGGATGGAGACCTCATTGATCCTCTGGCTCAGTGGTCCAGAGACTGTTAAAGTAATGATTAAAAATTAATCTAATAATGATGTCTAGCCCCAGTCTCTTGCTGCAGCCTGTGGGTGTTGCCTCCTGTCCTTTTCTTGTGAACCTCTGCTATTCCCTTCTCTCTAACCTCTCCTGAGGTAGTTGAGGTCAAAAATTAGATTTCACCCTTCTTCAGCTGTCTCTTCTTGAAGTTAAAGAAACCTCACTCCTTCTGCCTCTCCTCCTGCACAGATCATGTGGTTGACCCTCCTCCTTTTTTCCCTTCTATTCCCTCAGTTCTTTGCCAGAAATTGTACCCGACCTTGCTGCCATGGGAATGTGCATCCAGCCCCGGGGCTTCCAACAGCAGCAGCTCCTCTGGAGCTGCCAGAGCAAGTCCAGAGGAGGCCACAGAGCTGCTCCAAGGGCTGGAGCTTCCCTGCCATTGGGTCAGGCTGGGAGAGCTGGGAATGTTCCCCTGGAGAAGGGAAAGCTCCAGGGACACCTGAGAGCCCCTGGCAGGGCCTCAAGGGGCTCCAGGAGAGCTGCAGAGGGACTGGGGACAAGGCCTGCAGGGACAGGACACAGGCAATGGCTTCCCAGTGGCAAAGGGCAGGGATGGGTGAGATTTTGGGCAGGAATTATTCCCTGGCAGGGTCCCAGGCCCTGGCACAGGGTGCCCAGAGCAGCTGGGGCTGCCCCTGGATCCCTGGGAATGTCCAAGGCCACGTTGGACGTTGGGGCTGGGAGCACCCCGGGACAGTGGGAGGTGTCCCTGCCCAGGGCAGGGGTGGCACTGGATGATCTTTAAAGCTTCCTCCAACTCAGGCCATTCTATGTTTCATTGATTCTCTGATACTGTTTTGCTTTCTGCCACTGACTTCCCCAATGCAGCTAACAGAAAACGGATGTTATTTCAGTGGAAAGCAGAGGTTTGTCTTTCCCTGGGTGTCACTGGGCAGCTGAGCTGAGTAGGAGTGTTTATTTGCTTTGGAGTAGAGATGGTTGCAAAATGTTTTGAAACCTCATGAAAGGAAATAAAAGCAGCGTGTTGTGAAACATGCTAATCTTGGCCAGAGTTGATATGCTCAGAGATGCTGGATCATAATTTAAAGGAAGTTTTGCATAATCCTTTATCATTCTGATTTTGCCTATTGGATTCTTTTTCATGCCAGATGTAAGTTCTGGTTGTGCTTCTGTTTATTCCATATGATGCTGGGAGCAGGCTGATTCATTCACTGTTTTTGAGGTTCAGCCTTTCAGGGATCTGATCTGTTCCCAGTGTGTTGTGTTCTCTGAAAGAAATGAAAATGCCCCATCCCTGGAAATGGTCCAGGCCAGGTTGGATGGGACTTGGAGCAGCCTGGGCTGGTGGAAGGTGTCTCTGCCCCTGCCAGGGGTGTTTGACTTGGTGACCTTTCAGTCCCTTCCAACCCAGCTCTTTCTATGAACGGTCTTCCTTAGGCCGTTTTAAATTTGTGTAGGTGGGATAACATCCTCTTTAGTGATTTACACATGAATCACCAGAAAAAAATGGAAGTAGGGAGTAAGTGGGATGCAAGCATTGTTATGGAGGTATCTGTGTTCTTGTCAAACAAATCCCAAATTTGAGATTTCGATGAGAAAAAGAAGAATTGTCTAAGGAGGGTCCTTTTATTAGGAAAGATTGTTGAGGGGGATTTTTGTCTTGCCTTTCACTTATCTTGTCCTGTAATTTCAGTGATAAGTGCTGAAGAAGAAACTAGGACAAAGCAATTTTTCTCTTGTCCCTGAGCTGCAGTTTGCCTTACCCAAATGATTTTCAAATGTTTGTTTTCCTCTGGTGATGTACTGTCCCTACAGTGTCCAAGACAAAGGAATATTATGAGCCAAACAAGAAGTTTGTTAGGCTTTTTGTTCTTTGGTTTTGTGGGAGATGGTCTTTTGGGAGAGATAAATTTTAGGAGTCTCATGTGTTGAGAATGAAACAAGGCACCTCCTCCAGAGAGATGAAAAGGGAATTAATTTTGCTGTTTAATCCCATATCCTTGAGAATTGAATGAGCAGCAGTGGGAAATTTGGCTTTCTCCTGAGGAAATATGTCTTGAACTGTGTATCAGCAGATGTGCTGGAGTTGTGTAGCCAAAACATGGCATCAGGTTCCAGTGATTTTATGGTGTGTTGGTAAAATAAAGGATATCCTTTTGTCCACCATGAGACTTGTTGTGCAGGAAGGCTGTGGAGCAGTTTGCAGTGTGATCCTGCTGTAGGTTTTGGTGCAAATACCCCAAAATCTGCAGCAAAAGGATTGCTGGGTGTCTGCCCTGTTCTTGGAGCACACCATTGTATTGTGTCATGGGGACAGAAAAATTCACATCAGAAAAAGTGCTTTTCAGGTGGTATCAATGGATGCTGTGGATAGCTGGGAGTCATGTCCTTGAGTGGACAAACTCATTCACTCTGTCCCAGGAAACTGTCTTCAATTGCATTTGCTTTGTGTTCTGAACAGATGTGAAAAGAGGAGAAGCAAGTTCTTCTTGGGGGGGGAAGTTCTTTCCAACATGGCTTTTAGTTGCTGGTGGCCTTGGATACTTGGGAGGGAGGGGCCCAGGCGGGGCTGGAGCTGCCTTTGTGCCCTGTTCCCTGCTCCCCTCTGCCCCTCGAGGTCTGTGCTTGTCACAGAGCTTTGCCTTTGAGATTGGGGAGAGGTGGTGGAGAGATGGATCTGTACAGGAGCACAGCAGCTGACTGTGAACAGGGGGTGGTACACAACGTGCTGTACATGGATAAGGATTTTAAAACCAGAAATTCAGCAGATGTTGAATTTGTGCCCACTTCTATGCCTTTTGTATGAGGGAGGAATCAAGTTTTTTGTTTTGTTTTTGTCAGACTTCTGTTAAATAAAGAATAAACATTCTCTCTCAGACACAAAGGATGTAGTGCAGTAGGTAAATAGGTAGTAGTTACTTTTTTAAAGCTCATTTTAGTTTGTCAGTTTACTCCAATTACTTTGACAAACCATTATATGAATCTTTAGTGTGTCTGGAATACTGTAGATAGTCTTGCCCACCATCTTTGCTTCTCTCTGCCAGTCCTGGAAAACAAAAAGGCTGGAGGATCTCAGAGAGCCTGGAAGGGTGAAAGAAACAGCTGAAGGCATCCAGAAGTGTGAAGCAAAGAATGAGGTGGGAGGTGAGAGTGTGACAGGCTGCTGTGACAGAAAAGACAACAAACATGGATGAGTCAGGTGGAGCTTAAAAAGAAGGGATGATGGGAAGATGGTGCAGTTGAGCTGCCTGAGGGGTGAGATGGCATCCAGAGGGATCTGAACAGGCCCAAGGAGTGGCACTGTAGGAACCTCCTGGGATTCAGCAAGGTCAGGTGCAAGGTCCTGCATGAGACTGGAGCAATCCCAAGTATGAGAACAGCCTGGGGGATGGAGAGCAGCCCTGGGGAGAAGTGATGGTGCTGCTGGGTAAGAACCTGGACATGCCCTGGCCTCGTGAGCTGGGACCCAGAGTGCTCCTGATCCCTGGGCTGATCCCTGGGCAGCAGGAAAGGTGGGAATTGTGTCCCTGTGTCCCTCAGGTGATTCCCCAGCTGCAGCTGCCCCAGCCCTGGGGCCAACAGCAGCAGGAGCTGGAGCTGCTGCAGAGAGTCCAGAGGAGGCCCCGGAGCTGCTGCAGGGCTGGAGCCCCTGTGCTCTGGAGCCAGGCTGGGAGAGCTGGGAATGTTCCCCTGGAGAAGGGAAAGCTCCAGGGACACCTGAGAGCCCCTGGCAGGGCCTCAAGGGGCTCCAGGAGAGCTGCAGAGGGACTGGGGACAAGGCCTGCAGGGACAGGACACAGGCAATGGCTTCCCAGTGGCAAAGGGCACATTGGGCTGGGATCTTGGGCAGGAATTGCTGCCTGGGAGGGTGGGGAGGGGCTGGGCTGGAATTGCCAGAGCAGCTGGGGCTGCCCCTGGATCCCTGGGAATGTCCAAGGCCAGGTTGGACACTGGGATTCACCTGGGACAGTGGGAGGTGTCCCTGCCATGGCAGGGGTGGGATGGGTTGAGCTTTAATCTCAGGTTTAAGCTCCCAGTGCAGCCCAGGCTGTGATTCTGGGGTTGACTGCTCGTGCTTCTCATAGAAAAGGAACCCAAGTGGCAGCAAGTCAAAAATGAGTAGAATAATCCTTTCTCTGCTGTTGTGGAGTTAAATTGTTAACCTCACTGCTGCAGGTGCTTTCAGGTGAAAAGGATGTAAATGATTAAGAAAGGAATTGGACAGAAGCGTGGATGAATGGTTTATTTACCTGGGCTGACTTGGGTGCATCTCCAGGTCTGAGCATCTGAACTGGCTGTCTGGAAGGTGGAGTGCACATCACCAAACTGCTCTGTACTTGCTTCATTTGTCACAGGCTTTCCCAATCATTTTTGCAGCCCACAGTCAGGAGGAGATCTGGGCTCAGCAGGCCTTCAGTTTGAGTTTGTAATACAGATTTTTATTCTTTTGGGACACATTCATTTCTGTTTCTAAACATGCCACCTTGTTTTATGAATGGGACCTGCTTAATTCATTGCTTAGTAACAAGGGAGGGAAAGGTTTTTGATAAGGATAACTAACATTCTAGATAGCTTCTGGTTTTCTCTGGTTAAATACTTCCAATATACATTTATTTATGATTCCACAAACTCATTTTATTTCAAATAGTGGAAGTACAGAAAATTTCAATTATTTATTGACATGCAGTTATTTTATTGAAAGTACTGCTGCATTTTCTCTTGTTGCTTTGCTCCCTTTTATTGCACTTCTAATGTTGTTCTTTTACTTTTCCAGTGGTCTCATTGTTCCTGAGAAAGACAGCAATGAAACAGTACCTGAAGTTGTAGCTACTTCTGGATATGCTCTTCTGCATTTCTTCAGTGATGCTGCCTATAATCTCACAGGCTTCAACATCACCTATAAGTAAGTGGCACCACTCCACAGTGATGCTGCAGGTTGAGTAAAAGGAGTTTTCCCTTTTTCCCACTTTTGTCTTGAAATAAGCAATTGCCATTGAAGTGTGTAATTATGAGCAGACACCTGAAATTAGATTTGTATCTCTATTATACCCTTGCAGCAGCCAATAAGTGGCATGTGCTCAATGTTGCATCTTGTCAGTGGCAACTGTGGACAAATGTTTGCTCCAAAAGACATCTTATTATTTATTTGATGTTATTAGATCAGTTTGATTATATCTAATCAACAGTAAATGATATGTTAAGTGCATGTCTGTGCTCTTGAGTGTTCTGCACAAACACACATTTCACCTGAGACACTGGGTTGGACCTGCTCTTGAGGATCCTCATCCTTGGGATGTGCTTCCCTATTCAATCCCCAGATTGAATCCCTTCATCTGGCTCCTTTTTATTCTGGACTGATTTTATATTCTTTCATTCATATTCTGAACAGATGGGTGTTTTCTGTTCACTGACATTTAGTCCTCATTGATTGGCTTTTTAAAAGTAATTCTGGTGTGCTCCCTAATCCATCAGCTGCTTTTGGAAAGGTTTTGTCTTGAGGTAAATGTGTAGACATACTCACAGAGAGGGAAGGTTTTGCTTCTGCAGGGATCATGAGCTTTGAGTTTTTTTGCTCCTCCTTTTGCAAGTTATGTTTGTGCCACACTGGGAGATTTAATTTGGGAGTAACCTGCAGAAAGTCTCACCCCTTTCAGAAAAAACAGCTGGAAAAACTTCAGTCACAACTGACTTGCAAAAATTGAGTTTCTCTTAAAATGCGGAGCTTAGTTTTTGAATATCAGTCCACATAATAATAGAATAATGAATTCTTTAAGAATAGGGGGCATCCAGCACCCCTTGAAAGCTCCAGAAGAAGATGAGGAGCCTTTGCAAAGTTACTTGAATCAGAGAAGAGGCAGCATTTTCCAAGTCTGGCTGATTGCATAAACCATGACTCCATCTACTGCCAGCTGCTGGATTTGCACCCTCGCAATAAAATGCTCTCTTCAAGAACAATATTCTTTTAATTCTTTACTTTCTTCATAATTTCAGACAATTTTCAAGTGCTGCTTTGTGTTTTTCTTCTTAAGTTTCCTCGTTACATTTTTGCAGCAAGCAGATTAAATGGTACATAACAGTCTTGGTAGTTACTGCTGGGTGTAGGTACTCAGCAAACACTTGTGAAATTATCATTGGAGCCAGTTACAGTGAGAATAAATGGGAATTATTCTGGTTGATACACCAGCAAAAACTGGAGTCTGGAAATTGATACAATCTCAAAATTTGGACCTTTACCAGGGATGTATCTGGTTTTGCCTCAGCTATGTTGCAGATATTATAAAATCAGAAATTATTCAAACCAGGCACGTCTTTGGCTTGGTTTTCATCTCCAGTTGTTCTCTTGGTAAGCACATCCCAGAATAGCACCCAGCTGGGAGCAGTTGAAGTGTGAATTGCACAGACACCACAGCTGCCTTGTACTCCGGTTCAAGTCCTGGCTGTTGGGCGTTTCAAGGGAAGGCATTTGCCTTACAAATGGCTGAGAGTCACGGTGATGATGTTCTGCGAGGAGCTGGGAGAGTCCCCTGCGCACTGAGGCACTTGTGTGGGAGCAGAGGCGGCACGGCAGGCGGCGGTGGCTGTCTCTGGCCTGTGATGATTGTCCAGCGAGGCTCTGGGCTCTGTGGGTCACAGTGGGGCTGTTTTCCCTCCGCAGTGTCAGCGAGTGTCCCGGGGGCTGCTCGGGCCGCGGCCAGTGCCGCCTCAGCAGCGCCGGGGCCCCGCGCTGCGCCTGTGCCGGGCCCTGGAGCGGCGACGCCTGCGACATCCCCGCCTGTCCCCGCGGCTGTGGGGCACCCGACAGGGGCCACTGCAGCCCCGACGGCTCCGGCCAGTGCGTGTGCTCCGCAGGCTGGCAAGGTGAGTCTGCCGGCGGCTCCTCACGCCTTTGGGGCTGGCGCTTTAATTGGGAGCGCGTGGGGATGTTCTGCATGACAAGAATTAGCATTTGGACTGGGAACAGAGTATCTGCTTTTTACATTTAAAATATTGCACTTCATTTGGGAGGGTGGGTATGCTGGAGAGGAGGCCACTGAGGGCTCCAAGGGCTGGAGACAGTTTGGGAGGGCTGACGGTGTTCACGTGGAGAAGGCTCCGGGGAGAGCTCAGAGCCACTTCCAGTGCCCAAAGGGCCTCAGGAGAGCTGGAGAGGGACTGGGAACAAGGTCCTGGAGTGCCAGGACGAGGGGAATGACTTTGAATTGAAACTGGGTTGTTTTAGATTAGATACAAGAAAGAAGTTTTTTTTACAATGAGGGTGGGCAGACCCTGGCACAGGGTGCCCAGAGCAGCTCTGGCTGCCCCTGGATCCCTGAGAGTGCCCAAGGCCAGGCTGGACACTGGGACTGGGAGCAGCCTGGGACAGTGGGAGGTGTCCCTGCCATGGCAGGGGATGGAAGGGGATCTTTCCAACCCATCCCAGTCTGTGAATCTGTGGGTTTTTTATGATTGCTTTTAAAAATAAATTTGTCACCATCCAAAGTGGGACCAACCTGTGGTGTGCAGGTATCCCTTCAAACCTCATTGCTATGCACCTAAAGCAAATCTGAGCCTGGCTGCCACAGTTTATCTGTTAGAACTTGTGAAATGCCTTGTTCTCATGGCCAGCTGAGCTGATCAGCCATGCCCAGCTTGGCAGTACTACATGTAAGAATTAGTCTCAGATTATATGCAACCAGCTGCAGCACTAGCAGGAGCTTGACCTCCAGCTGAAATGCAGGCTTTGGAAAAAACCTGTTTTAAAACCTTTTTTCCCCAGGTCCTGACTGCTCCATTCCTATTCCTGCAAACCAGTCGTTTTGGACCCGGGAGGAATACACTCTTCCAAAACTTCCCAGAGCATCTCACAAAGCTGTCATCCATGACAATATAATGTGGATTGTTGGAGGCTATGTCTTCAATCATTCTGACTCTCAGAAGGTTTTAGCGTGAGTATAAACCCAGATAATAAAAGCTAAAGAGAGGAACTTGGATTTGAGAGTTATTTTAGGAAATGCCACCTGACGTGCTTTGCTTTGGTCTGTGCTTCATCTCCAAGGGAAAACAACTGTTATAAAAACTCAGGCTCACGTTGGAGATGGGGGAAAATCTTGCTGAAAGGTGCTAATTTTGGAAAAGAAAAGCATAAGGTTCCTGATGTTCAGTGAGTTTTTGATTCATCTGTGTCTGACAGCATTTAACTGTTCTCTGCATATTTCTGGGCCAGCTCCTCAATGATATCCAGTCTCATAGTCAAAGAGGGAAGTTCTGCTTCAGTGTTTTCAGCCCTTCCCTGTGCTGTGTCTGTGTGAGTTTTTGGCTCCTTAGTTAACACATCCTGGTTACTCTGCATGGTTATCCGTGGTGGGTGGGATACCAAGCAGGGAGTGCCATTAGGATGAGGACATTGATGCAATTGTTTGAGGAGGTTTAACACTAACTAAAATATGAAGTAATAATTGTGTACTTCATGGAAATACTCCATTAAAAAAACCCAGCTTTTGTATTGTATTTAGGACAGGTCTAGGCAAAAGCTGGATTTTTTTCCAGGGATACTCACACACCTCACTTTGATGGACCTAAGTGAGAGCTGTGTATTCTGCACTCACTTCCTGAGGTAATAGTTCTTACAGGGGAAGAGGAGCTGAAAACACACATTTAAATGTAGAACAGTTGCTGGTTGCACCCACAATTCACTCCTCCAAAGTCACACCTCATTTTTTTAATAGGATACCCTATGGCTTTGTAGAATGCTTTCTCAGAGATTATTTTATCTCACAAGGCCCTAAGCCTGGCAAACACAGTGCCTTGTTTTAAATAAAAAGCCACAAGCCATTTTCAGGGCAGAGGGTTTATGTTATTTTAAACATGAATGGCAAAGACATAATTAAAAAGTACTCTTTAAGCACTGGCAGAGGTTTTTTTTAATCAAGTAGTTGGAAATTACCTAAGTTTAGTGTAAAGTTTTCCTACTTTTTTGAGGGAGAGGTGATACATCAATAGACAATGCTTTAGCTCTTGGGTTTATATGGAAAACAGGGCAAAGGAAATCAATATGTGGATGTTGAGTAACAGAGCAGGCTCAGCTGGATTTTTTTAACCCATAAGTATTTTGTGTGAACTTTGTGCATGCTGAAATCATGGCAAGATTTATTATTTCAATCAGTAATTATATCTACCATATTATATTGGTAAATAATTTCCCCCCAATCGTAGAAAGGACAAACAATCATATTCTCAGCTTTGATACCTATTCCTTGGAAAATAATTGAGTTTTTATTATACAGGTATGATCTTATTTCTGAAGAGTGGCTTCCACTGAACAACTCAGTGAACTCAGTGGAGATGAGATATGGTCACTCACTGGCATTGCACAAGGTCAGTTCAGTGTTCCAGTCTCACTTCCCAGCTGATTTCCCCTTCTCCTGCTTCCCACTCCTGATCCCAGGTCAGTTGCTTTGGGAGGAGTGTTCCTCATTCAGAGCTTGTCCATGCTTAGCCCAGGCTGTCCTTGTGCTCCAGGGAGTCCTTGGGGGTGTCCTGGCAGGTCTGCAGTGTCTCTGCCTGGGTGTTCCTTCTTGCCCATTTTGCAGAGGTGTGGAGGATGGCTGAGGTCAGTGAGTCCATTCTCCCCTCCTGCTGTCTGTGCTGAGCAGACATGCCTGAGGCTGAGTTCCCCAGCTGCCCTTTGTGTAAATCACGTGAATATTTCTATGAGCTCTGTTGTCCAAGGCACCAAAGCAGAGCTGGGGCATTGGGGATTTTTGTTACTTGCTCTGCAAGTAAACTTGTCAGTCTGATTTTTTGGCATCTGACACAGCAAGTGGGTTTGACTGTTTTCACCTCCTTTCTCACCTGTGTGCTTTGCTGTGAGAGCAGGATGGCAGAGTCTTTGGAAAGGAAATGAACTGACCCTTTGTTGGCCTGTGGGTTTTGGAATGTTATTTAGCTCAAACAGTGCAAAACATAATCATAAATACTTAAAAATCTCCTCACACCATCTCTGTTCACAAACAGAGCACTTGAAGAGTCTCAAAGCTTGGAAATTCATCATGGAATCACAAAATGGTTTGGGTTGGAAGAGACCTTAAAGATCATCTAGTCTCCTGCTGTGGTCAGAGACCTTCCACTGTGTCAGGCTACTCCAAAACTCATCCAGCCTGGCCTTGGGCACTGCCAGGGATCCAGGGGCAGCCCCAGCTGCTCTGGGCACCCTGTGCCAGGGCCTGCCCACCCTGCCAGGGAATAATTCCTGCCCCAAATCCCATCCAGCCCTGCCCTCTGGCAGTGGGAGCCACTCCCTGTGTCCTGTCCCTGCAGGCCTTGTACCCAGTCCCTCTCTAGGGGACTTTATTGAGTAACCTCAGCTGTTTCCTAAGTGCTGACCTCCCTGGCCTTGTTTACTCTGGCTTCTTCCAGGACAACATCTACATGTACGGGGGCAAGGTGGACGCGACGGGGAACGTGAGCAGCCAGCTGTGGGTGTTCCACATCCCGGGGCAGAGCTGGACCCTGCTGGCCCCCCAGGCCAAGGAGCAGTTTGCTGTGGTGGGACACTCTGCCCACATCGTCAGCCTGAGGGACAACAGCACCGTCATGCTGGTCCTGTTTGGGCACTGCCCCCTCTATGGCTACATCAGCAACGTGCAGCAGTACGACCTGGGTGAGGCACCGGGGGAGGCAGGGAGGGAGGGGGCTCCTGCACCTCACCTCAGGTGTTGGGGCTGGTCTGGAAGGTGTTTAAATGTCTCATGTTCAGGCAGCAGAACACAGGCAAATGTGTTCTCCTCCTCACGTTTGTGTTTACAACAAGTTGAAGCTAACATGTTTGTATAACCCAGTGAGCAGGCAGCCAGTGCCTCCAGCTTTGTACACAGTGTTAGGTCCCAAAGACCAAAGCTGTAATTGAGAGGTAAAGCAGGGCAACTCTGGGACAATTTAGATTAATTTTCCTCTCTCCCTCTGACAAAACAAACACTTCTGAAATTATTTTTTAATTCTGCAATTACAATAATGGCTGTAACAATTCAGACCAAATATTTGCTTAACCTGACCCCCATGTCCCCAGCAGCAGATGCTGTGGGAAACAGGTGCTGAATTTCTGGATTCCCATATCCCTGATAGGCTCTGACCCCCATATCCTGGAATAGTCCAGGTTCTGATTTTAGGATCCAGAGGTTGCTGGTGTCAGCAGTGGAGCAGCACAGGAAGCTTTCCAGGGGAACTGACCCTAACTCAGACATGGAGCACGTGCCTGGCTCCATGGACATGTGCAGGTTGTAGTTAAGCACAGGAAGTGCACAACAGCAGTGCACTGGTTATCCTCAGGAATAGGCCCTGTCTGCATCTGGGAGCTGTTATCCTTGTCCTCCAGTCAGGCTGATCCAGAGGTTCTGCTGGAGCCTGATTCCCTGGAGTCCAAGTCAGGGAAATTTCCTCCTCTAGGAAAATCCAGAGAGAACCAGGCTGGGAGGGGCAGGGATTTGCTTTTGCCATGTGTGATCTTGCAGCCTGTTCAGTTCCTTTGCCTTTTGTGTACTTGCTCTGGTCTGGAGTTGGGAAGTTTGCACAGGGTTTCATTCAGCACTTACCTCAGAGATTTGGTGTGTAATGTGGTATTTTTATTTCAGTTGCCATTATAATATGTCTAAAGTGCTCCAGACCAATATTATTTTAGTGAGTGAGATATAGGATCATGAATCACATATTAGTTTTTAACTGCAGTGTTCTTCACAGTCAGACTTGCCTTCAGTGCTGTCTGGCTTTATATATATATTTATATATATATATATAAAAAGTAAAAGTGCTCTTGAGTCCCATTCCAAATCAAGTCACAGTGCTGGAATTTTCATGTCATTGAAATGCAGTCTATTATTTGTCCACTTGTTCTTTCTCATTTACTGTGCTTGTGTGCAAAATGTAATAAATGACTGTGGAGGAGCGATTTCTGCTCCAATTAAAAATACCTGGCAATGCTTCTTGACAAGAGACTTCTTGAAGGGAAATATTTTTGGATATGAAGTGATAGAGACAGTGCCTAGATCTGAGTCAAGGGAATCCCAGTTCATTTCACCATGTTGTTGATGAGTTATTCATGGACAGAAATTAACTGTGTTTTGTCACTCATATTTCAGCAACAAATACCTGGAGCATCCTACAGACGAGTGGGGCTTTGGTGCAGGGGGGATATGGTCACAGCAGTGTTTATGATCCAACCACCAGATCAATCTACATCCATGGGGGCTACAAAGCCTTCAGTGCCAACAAGTACAGGCTGGCAGATGATCTGTACAGATATGAGGTTGATTCCCGTATGTGGTAAGTGCTTCTTCTGTCATTTCCCTGTTTACTACCCTGTCAGTTTGTTTGTAGTGAACAAGAGGATGGGTATTTGATAAGGGCACAGTGGTTTGTATCTGCCTGCATTCAGGATAGATGCTGTGCTCTTGGATCTCTTGTTTTGATGTTCCCTTATGAGTAGAGAATGATATAATCAATATAATCAAGGCTGTGAACAAGCCACAAAATCCATTTTAATCTAATGTTTGATTCAGGCTGAAAAGAAAAATACTTGATGTTCTTTTCTTGCTAGCCTGTGCATATGAGTGTAGTTACTGCAGTCAAGCCAGTGATAGTCCATTCTGCAGTTAAGACCACAAAAGAATTCCTGTTATCACCCTATTTTCTTCTGGCTCTGTAACTGCTTGAAATGTTCATTTCTTAAGCTGAAATCTTCAGTGATTTGCTTGTGCCCAAAGGTGAGTTTTATTAAAAAGCTATAGCTACACTTCACAGCCTGGAGCAACAGAGGTGAAATTCATTTTCCTTCATTCTGTGGTTTTCTTAACGTTGATTCTAAAGGCTCCTGACAAAAAGGAGACTGTCTTTTGGGTTAACACATGTAAATTTGAGTCACATCATCTCTTATTGGGTGTTCAAATAGCTTGTGTTTCTGCAACATGTGTTTGTGAGTCTGTACTGATGAGGAAGATAATGAGTGACTAATGTCCAACCCCCCTCCTTCCCACTCAGTTGGGGTTATTCCCACACAGAAATAACCCCACTTCCCCTCTGGATTAATTTGATCTTCCACTTCAGCCATGCAGTGGACAAATCTGGCTGAGTTGGCTAAAACTTATGTGACAATGTTCTTCCAAACTCCTGCAGCACCAGTTTTCTTTTGTCACATTTATTTTGTCAGTCTGGCAAGCCCTGTTGAACAAGTGGAGAGTGTAGGACTGTCTGTTCATCTCTGTCTCTGCTTTTTTGGTGTCACTGACTCTGTTTTATTCTTCTGTGATTTAGGCCCTCTCTTCCTTGTTAAATCTCATGGGTCCTCTTCTTGAGCTTCTCCAGGTCCCTCTGGAACAAATCCTGTCCCTCAGGAGTGTCAACCACACACTCAATTTGATGTCCCTTAGTGGAAGGGATCTTAAATCTCATCTCATCCCACCCGTGCCATGGCAGGGACACCTCCCACTGTCCCAGGCTGCTCCCAGCCCCAGTGTCCAACATGGCCTTGGGCACTGCCAGGGATCCAGGGGCAGCCAGAGCTGCTCTGGGCACCCTGTGCCAGGGCCTGGGACCTTCCCAGGCAGCAATTCCTGCCCAAGATCCCAGCCCAATGTGCCCTTTGCCACTGCGAAGCCATTGCCTGTGTCCTGTCCCTGCAGGCCTTGTCCCCAGTCCCTCTGCAGCTCTCCTGGAGCCCCTTGAGGCCCTGCCAGGGGCTCTCAGGTGTCTCTGGAGCTTTCCTTTCTCCAGGGGAACATTCCCAGCTCTCCCAGCCTGGCTCCAGAGCACAGGGGCTCCAGCCCTGCAGCAGCTCCGGGGCCTCCTCTGGACTCTCTGCAGCAGCTCCAGCTCCTGCTGCTGTTGGCCCCAGGGCTGGGGCAGCTGCACCTGGGGAATCACCTGAGGGACACAGGGACAGAATCCCCTTCTTCAACACAAATCCTCTCAGAAAGGCAGGAAAATCCTCCAAAATATGACCCTCTGTGTTCAGTGCCATCAATCCTACTGATTAAAGTTGATATCAGTGGTGAGTGTGATTAGTGCTTCCCATGATACAGTCTCTGATGAGCCAGTGTGTTGTGCAGGTATTAACCTGCAGGACTCCATTTTCAGGAGCTGTATAGATTTCCTTAATATCAAATTTTTAGTTGTGAGTAACAGATGCTGCCCAGTGTGAAATAATTCTTTGGGTTGCTATAAAAGCAGAGTTACTACAAAAATACTGGAGTCTTCCCAGGCTGACTATGTTCAAAAGACAAGAATGTGGGAAAACTTGAGAATCACTAGGAAAAAGAGTTGATCATTTGAAGATCCTTAGCTTTGGTAAGAGGCTTTAATAGATACATTTCTCCTAGAAATTGGCAAAGCAAATGGAAAGATGAGAATGAGATTAGAGGTGGAATTGAACAGTGTGGAGTGTAATTGTTGAGCACCTCATTAGGAAAAGCAGTCAGATGCTACGATCCTCATCCTGCACCCTCGGAATGTTCTTCAGCTTGCCTTTCAGGAGTGCTTTGCCTCTGCCAGGTACTCAGCAGTCCCAGTAACCCCCCATTGCTGTTTGTGCAGGACCATTCTGAAGGACAGCCGGTTTTTCCGCTACTTGCACACGGCAGTGATCGTGAGCGGCACCATGCTGGTGTTCGGGGGCAACACCCACAACGACACCTCCATGAGCCACGGGGCCAAGTGCTTCTCCTCGGATTTCATGGCCTATGACATCGGTGAGTTCCTGCAGAACACTGACACACCCCCAGTGCCTGCCCGTTCCCAGGGGCTGTCCCCATTCGTGTCACAGTGCCTGGTTTAAGTGTGGCTCTGCTATCCCGAAGGTGCCACAGAATTCCAAGCAAATGAGGTGCAGGGATTTCCAGTTACACACAGCAGCAGTTCCTGTGTCAACAGTTTATACACAACCTTGGCATTACAAATTAGGTTTTAAACCGCATATTGTTACAGAATCATAAAATCATGGAATCATTAAGGTTGGGAAAAAACCTTTAAGACCACCAAGTCCAACTGGCAACCCAGCACCACCACCACTTTGACCACTACACCACGTCCTCAAGTGCCACATCCACATGTTTATCTCATCTACATCTTCTCTGGCCCAACCTGAGGCTGTTTCCTGCTATCTCAGCCTTAAATCTGTCCTGATATTTTAAGTGTTTCCTTAATCTATGACTGATCACAAATTCAAGTTCTTAGGACAGTTACAAGTACTAGACCCTGTTGTCTAGCATGTGCAGTGCATGCTCTTGTTTTAACTGCTTTATTCAATCATAAAGCCAAATTATTAGTTGGATTTGCTGAGTTTCAGTAGCCAGGAGAGGGCAGCATTTATTTGTGGATTGGGAGTCCAGAGACTGTGAGTTTAGGAAGAACAAGGAAAGGGGAGGTGAAATTACATAAAAGGAGGTACAAACATACCCAGGTAATTCTGGGGAAAAACATCACTCTGTACTCTGACATTCACCTTTTGCCCTCAGAAAGCCCTAAATGTGGCTTCCCTGCCATAATCCTGTAAATCTGAAATCCCCAAGTGACTGTCCACAGAGATGCCACTCCTGCTTTTTGAGAGCAAAATGCAATTGGATACTTGGGTCATCAGGGTTTGGTATCCCTGTGCTCTCTGTGATTTCTCAGTCATTGCATTCTGCCTCCTCTATTTCTACTCACATTCCTCTGGAATCTTTGTGTGCTCCTGGCTAGCTTTATTTTGCCTTTTTTTTTAAATTGAAGAGTTAAAATGATGTATTTGGCCAGGTCAGAAGGGGCTCAGAGCAGCCTGGTGCAGTGGAAGGTGTTGTGCCATGGCTCAGAGCTGAGGGCAGGTTGTTCTGAGGTGCCATCCAGCCCAGGGTACTTTGCCATTCTGTGGCAGTCACAACGAGTTCGATTTTTTTAAACTTTGGTAGCTACAGTGATAGATTTTTCTTTCTGCTTTCTGCTGTCTGCTCTGACCTATTGAACTCCCTGTGAGGTGTAAAACACAAATGGCATTAATTTGACAAAATATGCCAATAATGTTGTTCATTTTGATTCACTTCAGGTGAGAGGCAGGTTCATGTTACATGACAGGAAGTGATGTAGTGAACAACCCCTGTTCCTAGCAGATACACACTGACATGTGGAGCTTACATTGATTTTACCTCACATGATGGGTGAGAGCTGCTCTTGAGTCCCCTCATTCCTTAGCTGATACTGAGAACCTTCAGTGGAGAGGCTTAATAATTGTCTTTATTCCCTACTTTCATAGTATGCTGTCTGGCTGGTTTCCTCCTTTTTCACACCTGATTGATCAGTGATCATGATTGATTCATGATCACAGTGATGGCTGGAAGAGAAGTGGAATTCAGTCTGAAACAAATGCTTCAAACCCAGATCTTCTCCTTAACCTTTGGCATTAAAATTTACTTTGGTAGTAACTAATTATATTTACATCATCACATTTTTCTGATTTTCCCTCCTCAAACTTCCAAGGTATCAGAGCACATGCACTGAGTATTGGGAGAACGTAAAATCTTTTTTCTGTGTGAGAATGCTAACAGTTTGCACTGAGATGTGTGCTGGGAGTGAGCAGTAAAAATGCTTGAATGCTTCTTGTTCTTGATCCTCTCCTTGCCCAAGCTGGGGCATATTCAGTCCAAACTGTCCAGGTACTGCCTGTTTTGGGAGGGTTTCAGGACAGCAGTGCTGCTCTGTGCATGTGTTATTCTCAGTTCTCAGGACAAGCCCTGGCACTGTTGGGATTTGGGTGGGGTGAGTACTTGGGCAGAGCTGTCTCATAGTATTTCCCTGTTTTCTGCACACTGAAATGGCCAATTAGCTCTTCCTGGCCCCAAAATTGATCTCTCTGGCCTTTGTCAAAAAGTTCCCTGCTCTGCAGCAGCTTTGGGTGGAAAAATGCCTCAATTAATCCTGCACCTGTACTTATGTAAGGGTGCTGCTGTTAAATGAATCTTTTCTCCCTCAGAAGAGAAAGTAAAACTTCTATTTACCCCATCAAAATTCTGATTCTGATGACAACACTGGGACAGGATGGATGTTTTCCTAGTTGTGTTCTGTTGGAGCAGTACATTTAATAAATCCTGGCAGTGTAAGATTTCCGTTCAGTCAGGAAGGAGAAGATTCTTCCTAGTCTGAGAATTACTCAGTTTTTCCAATACTTGATCTCTGGTTAAAAATGGGAAAGAAGCTTAGAAAGCAAAGTATTTCAGGCCTTCTATTAATCTAGAAAAACATGTTTCTTGGCCTCACATAACACACAACTTGATGGCTAAAAAATTGCAAATTGCTGTCCAGTTTTTCTGAAGTCTCCTATTAAAAATTGGAATTGTCATGCTTGGCTCTGGAGTGATGCTGGGCTAGGTTAAATTCTTTGAAAAAGGAGCAAATGACATGTAAAAATAAATTCCAAAATCACAATTTATCAAAGCACTAAATCTAACCATGTCTTTTGTATTTTCTTTATCAGCACTCTTGAACAAAATTGCTCTGCATCTGTTGTTTTATCATTTTCCAATTAAATTTAGTAAAAAAATAGAACTTTATTTTTCTTTGCCCTTCCAGTTTGTACATAGACTAGTTTGGTTTGTGGTCTTTTTTTTTTTTTTTCCCCAGAGGGTCAGTCCATGACACAATGGTTTTATTTCATATTAAAGAATCTTAAGAGTATTTGAGGGCTCTGTAGATCTTTACAGAAGATGGACTTTTCTGTCTTAATTGCATAAATTGCATCCAAGTGCCTCTGGGATATTGTCCCCCAAGGTGATCCATTCCCTTTATGAAATGTAAGTGTTAGGAATTGGACTGACTTTTCCTACTTTGTTCCTTTGCTCCATGGGTTAGATGTTTCTTAATTTGTTTTTTCTCCCATGCTGCCCAAAGGAAAAAATTACCTGAGAAACCAAGTAAAAAATGAACCAGAACTTATCAATTTTATGCTAATAGAAAAAGATGGAATAATCTAACATTGTATTAAAAGAGAAAAACAGACACAAATCCTTAAGCTATGATGAGTGAAAAATATTTTTAAAAACATGGATATCTGCCCTCTAGGAACATAATGGCAGTGGAAAAAGTAAAAAAAGATAAGCCTCTGTTCTCAGTGATACTGGTTTGGGGCAAAACTGCAGATAATTCATGTGTAAACAGATAAATCCAGAACTTGTTACACAGTGAAAAATCCTACCAGTAAAGGAGGAAAAGCAGCTGCTTCTTGTCCTGTTCCCTGGGAGCAGAGCCTGGCTGTGCCCCCCTGTCAGGGACCTGTGCAAGGTCCCCCTGAGCCTCCTTTGCTCCAGGCTCAGCCCTTTCCCAGCTCCCTCAGGGATTCTCCAGCCCTTTCCCAGCACCCTCAGGGATTCTCCAGCCCTTTCC
Source organism: Alaudala cheleensis (assembly GCA_013398995.1). NCBI lineage: Eukaryota > Metazoa > Chordata > Aves > Passeriformes > Alaudidae > Alaudala > Alaudala cheleensis. The sequence continues at coordinate 62,814 of VWYE01017534.1, read as the reverse complement.
CAGCACCCTCAGGGATTCTCCAGCCCTTTCCCAGCACCCTCAGGGATTCTCCAGCCCTTTCCCAGCACCCTCAGGGATTCTCCAGCCCTTTCCCAGCACCCTCAGGGATTCTCCAGCCCTTTCCCAGCACCCTCAGGGATTCTCCAGCCCTTTCCCAGCACCCTCAGGGATTCTCCAGCCCTTTCCCAGCACCCTCAGGGATTCTCCAGCCCTTTCCCAGCACCCTCAGGGATTCTCCAGCCCTTTCCCAGCTCCGTTCCCGTCCCTGGGCACGCTGCAGCCCTCGGGGTGTCGCTGGGAGGTGGCAGGAGCTGTGGATGTCTCAGGAGCCCCTGCAGGGTGGTTCCTGACGCGGGGTTTGTTCTCTGCAGCCTGTGACCGCTGGTCTGTGCTGCCGCGCCCGGCCCTGCACCACGACGTCAACAGGTTTGGGCACTCGGCTGTGCTCTACAACAGGTAAGGGACAGCAGCCCTCAGCTCTGGCAGCCTGCTGGGAACTGCTGCAGGGGGCTGGGGACTGCCCCAAACCCCCTCTGTGCCCCAACCCCCCTCTGTGCCCCAAACCTCCTCTGCCACAGAGCCTCTTTGTCCCAAACCCCCTCTGTGCCCCAAACCCCCTCTGTGCCCCAAACCCCCTCTGTCACAAACCACCTGTCCCTGGCTCTGAGGCCAGGCTGGATGGGGCTTGGAGCAGCCCGGTGTAGTGGGAGGTCTCTGCCCATGGCATGGGGTGGAATGAGGTAGGATTTAAGGCTCCTTCCCGCCCAAACCATCCTGGGAATCTCTGAAAGTTTTCAGATCTTCACTCTTGTAATGTCTTCAGTATTCACCTGTTCTCATCAGCCTCTCTTCCCTGGCTAAGCTGTCTCAGCTCACTTAGTTTTAGCAATAATTTGATTTTTTTTTTCAGTATTTTAATATATTTTAAAATGTTTTATTTATTTCATAATTGTGCATTTCAATGTGTTTCACACTTATTTCTTACCTGCACTGGCAACACGTATTTCCAAATATGAATTTCACTCATGCTTTTTCAAATTTATTCCTGTTTCACTTTATACCCCATATCCAGTGGGGCTGCTCTTCCCCAGGCACGTGATATCCAGTATTTGGGTGAATCTTAGGTGAGATTTTGGCTGTTAAGCCTTTTACACTGTAGTGATATCCCTGCTTCCAAATGAACAGCTCTTACTGAATCAGTGCAACCAGCTTTGAGAAATTCATTTCATAGGAATTCTAAAATAAAATTCTCCAGATAAAATAAAAATAATAAGAAAAATACCTATTATTCAACCAAAACTTCTCTTTTCAGTTGCCTTGGCCCTTCTTCACCATATTTTTAAGGGTACATTGACAGGCACAGAGAATTTTTGTGTGACATTTTTGTCTAACTACTAAAATTTCATGTTTTGCTTGGTGCAGCTGTGATACTGAAAGAGGTTTGAAATCTTCCATTCCTCCTCCTCCAAAATATTATTTGTTTTGGGGGTTGTTTGGGTTTTTTTAATTGACACAATGACTCTGCTTAGTTGTTACCAGCCATGCAAAGTGTGGTTTTCTTACAGAGGAGCAGAGAGTGACAGCACCAAATCGTTTTGTCACAGTTTCTGAACTCTGCTTTAATGCTATGAGACCATCTCCCCAGTTTTTAGCCTTCCTCCGTGTCTTGCCAGTGTATTTGACAGGAGGATCCCACGTTTTTGCAGCATTTGATGCACAATCCCATTGATCAGGTCCCCTCAAAGTTTTGGCCGCAGGGGAAGGTTGGCTGATGACCTTGAATAGCTCTGACTCTGTGAGTCTCACTGGCTTCTCCGAAACAGTGAAATTCGTCTGACCTTTCCTTTAGTGCCTCCCTTAACCAAGAGCTATTTATTTGGATTTATATATGCCGGGATGTAATAAAACACTTCCCTCAGACCTTAAATCCCGTTTACCGGCAGCGGCGCTGCCTCCCCGCGAACAGCCGCGAGTTTCTCTCTCTCTTTCCCCGTGCCCAGCACCATGTACGTGTTCGGAGGGTTCAACAGCCTGCTGCTGAGCGACCTGCTGCGCTTCAGCCCGGGCCGCTGCGAGGCGCTGGGCGCGGAGGGGCCGTGCCGCGGGGCGGGCCCGGCGCTGCGCTGCGTGTGGGCCCCGCCGCGCTGCGTGCCCTGGCACCGAGCCAGCCCCCAACAGCGCCAGAGGCTCACCGAGGAGTGTCCTCCCCGCCCAGGTACGTGCTGCTGGCCTCCTGTCCCCGGGGCTCACAGCCCTGCGGGCTCCTGGGCTCTGGCCGCGCTCTGGCCTGTGTTCGCTGCGTGCCGTCACCAGGTCAGGTTTTAGATGTGGTTGTGCTTCCACTTGTCCTGGGAGCCCTTCCTGTGACCAGGCATCGTGGAGGTGGGGAGGTGCTTCTGTTTGCTGCTCCTGAAGCTGCTTGTTCATGAGATCTTTTTCCTACCCTGCTACTTGGACTTACTTTTCTATCCCTAGCCTGGACCATCACTCTGTAAATGTTTGCTCTGAGAACTGACCGTGTGCGAGTCAGGAATTTGCTGACGGGCACCACGGGGCGAGGAAGGGCATCTGGATCTGCTGGAGTTATCCTGTGCTCTTCAAAAGAGACAGCAGGAATAGTCCTGTAGGAAAAGTTACTTCATTTTCTTGGCAAGGGGTTGGTACCAAATGATCTTTAAGGTCCCTTCCAACCCAAACCGTTCTGGGATTCTATCGTTGTATGTATAGAGGCAGATAAAATGAATTAATGTGGTAAGGTCTGATTCCTGTATTTCCCCTTAGGATAATTTTAAACAACTTTGTCCTGATACATTCATTGCTCTGAATGGGCTGTACAACCCTCGATTCTGTAAGAGATTTGCAGCCTTTCATTATTTAATAGAAACTACTGTAAAGGGACATTGCCTTGCTGGGCTCTCAATGTGCAATACATTTTCACAAGACACAGGCAATAAATAATTGGAAGCATGAATGAGAAGTTCAAGCTTCACATGCAAATGCTCCACTTGAAAGCCAGGCTTGCAGGAAGGTGGGCCTGTGGTGGGAGATGGCCACTGGCCTTATGGAATATCCTCTGGCACCATTTCCCTGGGCATTAACGAGTCCTAGTTCATGTGCTTCCATGTCTTGGAGCATTATTTTCTGGTTCTGTGTTTTAGGGCTCCTTGGGCACTAAAAACGATTGCTGTCATAAATAAAAGCAATTTTCTACCAGTTCAAACACATGAAAGTACCTGATTTGAGTTGCTAACAGAAAATCCACAGGCACTGCTCTTTGGTTGTATCTTTTGCTGTAAATAATCAAGTTCTTAGAGCTGTGTCAGGAAATGCCTGTTTTTGGTCATGCAGGTTTTTTTCTTTAATAGTTGTAGACAATGAAAAATGTGATCAGATTACAGACTGCTACAGCTGCACAGCCAACACAAACAGCTGTCAGTGGTGCTCTGACCAGTGCATCCCAGCACACAACAACTGCACTGAGGAACAGGTAATGGCTCTCTACACTTACTTGCTTTAAATGTACCCTCTGGAACAGCAACTGCCCACCTTTTCACCTGTCAGTGTTGTGATCCCTGTTTGGTTGTTCCCAGTGCATGTCTGGCTCCCAAGTGCTGCTTGCTTGGATTCTCTCAGTTTGCTCTGAGGGTTTTGCATGGCATTTTCCACTGAATTTGGGAGGATGGCTGTGGGCAGGGGAAGAGGTGGAGGTTTCACCAGGGTATGATTATTCATTAATCACATTTTGGGTTTGATACCAATAGGGCTTTCCCTAGAAAAAAGAAAATAGCCCTCTTGTAAAAGTTTTACTACAGAAAACATATCAGGTGGTGTTTTGGGGAAATATCTTGGATAATTGGCTCAGGCTGTGCCCAGTTCCACAGCTTTGGGATATATAAATTGCTTTGCAGGGTTGAACTGGGATGTTTAGTGGTGTAATCATGGCTTTTATAAGCCCACATGGCTTGGATATTGGAAAAAGCCTCACCTGTGCTGTTTATTTTAGGTTCCTGTTACTGTCTATGAGAATTGTCCCAAGGATAATCCTGCCTATTACTGTAACAAAAAGACAAGTTGTAAAAGCTGTGCCATGGATCAGAACTGCCAGTGGGAACCAAGGAACCAGGAGTGCATTGCTTTGCCAGGTGGGTGCTGGTGGCATAACCCAAATTCACCCACTCCAAAAGCTGTTGTGGGTTTTTTTAAAATTTGTGTTGATTTTACCCCTAGAGCTGTAATTTTTAGTTTGAGATGGAGCAAATAGTGTTGTTTAATCATGCCAGCTCTGGTATGAAGCTTAATTTGTAGTAAATCCATCAAGTCTGCAGGAATATTTTTCAGTCCCAGTTGTCTGAAGAGGACTATGATCACTTGTATAATTATCAGGCTGTATTTCATCTCTCCCTTTTCATTTGATAAAAGCTGTTGATAATAGGCTTCTGCAAGATATTAGATTTAATAATGCATGCTATTTAATTTAGGAACTAAAATTGTGCAAAAGTATAATGGCACATACTGGACAAATGAGGCAAGTAACACCTGAAGTGTTTAAGGCAAATTCTCTTATTAGAGAGTTTCCAGTGGAGCTCACAGGAGCTGGTTATTAGTTCCCTTGCATCGCATTTTTTTATCCAAATGACTGGGAGAGAAATACAGGATCTTCAGGGACTAACACTTGTAGGCAATAAAATATAGAGAAAACACATTAGACAGGAGATTTTAATGGACATGGGAAGTCTTCCCCTAGAATCCAGTAGGGCTGGACATTCCAGGTCTGGTGTTTGCCAGTTTGCAACAGTTTAAAATTGAGGAGACTTTGGAGCAGAGCAATGAAATGGAGAAGAACATCTTTTAGTGAGATAGGTAAAGAGCTTGGTTTATTTGATGTAGAAAAGGGGATGACCTGATCATATGTGTACAAACCCATCTGAAGAATGGACACTTGAGAGCTTTTCCATCTGTTAAGTCTGAATTGACACTGGAAATGCCCATCGGGGCTTTTTTCTGTAAGGGAAATACTTATTCACAAAGAGTAAGGAGTTCTGCAGTCTTGGGGTTGTGCTCAAGCTGAAGCAGGGATTAACCCTGGAAGTTTGTGATGTGGACAGGATTAGCACAACAACTCTCTCCTGCCAAAAGGTCCCCTGACAACTGTGAGTGGGTAAGTGGCTTTAAGACATCAACAAAATACAAAGTTGGGGTTTTTTTTTCCCTCTTTCTCCTACAACAATTTTACTGTTCAACATTCTAATAAGCGCTTTGATTATGAGCTGCAGATAACCAGATGCTGATCTTGGATTTCAGCTCCACTAAACTGATTTCCTCCTCCTTCAATATTGTTATGTATTAACATTCCTGAGCACCCCTCTATGTCTTACAGGTTTGGGATGGGGTTGTGGGTATTTTTTAGTGGAAGGGTTCATAGAATCATTAAGGCTGAAAAACACCTCCAGGATCATCATCAAGTTCAACCTCTGTCCCAACCTCACCATGGCACCAAGCCATGGCACTGAGGGCCATGTCTGCTCATTTTCTGAACACTTCCAGGGCTGGAGACTCCACCACTGACTGGGCAGCCCCTTCCAATGCTTGGCAACACTTTCGGGAAGAAATTTTCCCTGTTCTGCAGCCTGAACCTTTCCTGATACAGCATGAGGGCATTTCCCCTCCTTCCCTGTCCCAGAGCCCGACCCCCCCGGCTGTCCCCTCCTGGCAGGGACTTGTGCAGAGCCACAAGGGCCCCCTGAGCCTCCTTTGCTCCAGGCTCAGCCCCTTCCCAGCTCCCTCAGGGATTCTCCAGCCCCTTCCCAGCTCCCTCAGGGATTCTCCAGCCCTTTCCCAGCTCTGTTCCCTGCCCTGGCCTCGCTCCAGCCCCTCCAGGGCTCTCCAGAGCTGTCCCTCCAGCTCAGGGCACAGGCACTGCCCTGGCCCTGCTGCCACCCCAGAGTTGGCACAGTCCAGGAGCCAGTGGCTTCTTGCCCACCTGGGCTCATGCTTTTTCAGGGTTCTTTCACTACCTTGGTTATTGGAAAGGTCACCTAACATCTCTGGTTTACTTTCTTTCCCCCCCCTTGTCCCCCAGAAAACATCTGTGGAACAAACTGGCACCTGGTTGGCAACTCCTGCCTGAAGATCACCAGCACCAAGGAGAATTACGATCATGCCAAGCTGTCCTGCAGGTCCAATGGTGCTTTACTGGCTTCTCTCACCACCCAGAAGAAGGTGGAATTTGTTCTGAAGGAGCTGCAGAAGGTCCAGTCCTCGGTGAGTGCTTCTCCCCTGTGTCTCTTGTGGAACAAAGCTGTGGAGGAGCCCCTGCCAGAGCACTGTGTGCTCTGCAACAATGGAAATGCCTCTTAACCAAAACCAACTGATTTTCTTTTGAAATTCACTGTGCCCTCTGGGTGCTGCTAAGCTGAAATTGTAGAGAATGTAAATGGGAAGATAAATATAAACACACACAGTGCCTGAGAGATGCCACTTCCTGTACTGGAATCACACCTGCATTTCCCTGGTGGAATACAGGACTGCAGCAGGAGCCCTCTGCATTTTAAGTCCCCCAAAGGGACTTTTATTTACAAAATATTATCCACACTATTTTATACATAAAAGTCCCTTTGGGGCACTGGAGGTGTTTAATGTAAGTATTGGGGTATTTACTGCACTCAGAAAAGCAGCTGTTTAAAATGTCACCTTCTCATTCCATGGAACTGCTTGGCTAATTTGGTGTTATTTGTGTGTGATTTAGTGGCAGGTGCTTTTCTCCCAGGCCCAGGGAGAAGTGAATTGGTTTTTTTCCCTCTTCATGCATCCATGTAAGAAATCCATGTTTTCCCAGTCCCTGGGAGAGGGAAGGGAGATGTTCAGGGCAGGTTGTGTAGGTGGTGCTGCAGCCCTGACAAAGAACAATGCTGTGCATCTCTTCTAACATCCTGGATTAGCCTGGAGAGCTGCATTGGCCTGATGGCACATCAGAATAACAACTCCTGGGTCCCAGAGGCCACTGTGGGAAGCATTTTCTCTAGGAAAAATAAGACTGGGGGTAAAAAGATTGCTTTTTTTCAATTGAGAACGTGCTTCAGTACACAAGAGAAATATTCCCCTGTTAAAACAAGAACATCCCTGCCTTGATTCCCTTTGTAATTTTAAAGTGGAATTTCAACAGTTACAGTGTTTTAGAGGGGAGTCAGTTTAGCCAAGGAAAGGTAGGGTGCAATTTAAGCAAGATTGTTTGTTAAACCTTTTGTAAAATGAGGAAGCCAAGCCTGGGGTACTGGAAAAAGACATTATTCTGACAGCTTCAGGTGTTTCTGGATATTCCAGTTGCTGAGTGTAGAGGAAATTCCTAAATACACATGGTAACTCTTCCCTCATAATGTTTAAAAATCTTTACACTGTGTAAAAGAAAAAACCTGGTAGTTTACAGGGGTTTTTTCCCACCTACAGTCTCCTTTGAAAAGTGATTCTAAAGAGACCAGGAGCCTGTTTTAATGGCTATTAGTGTAAAATACTTGTGAGGAGGGAAACTGTATCCTGAGCTGATCCCAGAGTGAGGGCAGCAGGGCAGGGGGATTCTGTCCCTGTGTCCCTCAGGTGATTCCCCAGGTGCAGCTGCCCCAGCCCTGGGGCCAACAGCAGCAGGAGCTGGAGCTGCTGCAGAGAGTCCAGAGGAGGCCCCGGAGCTGCTGCAGGGCTGGAGCCCCTGTGCTCTGGAGCCAGGCTGGGAGAGCTGGAAATGTTCCCCTGGAGAAAGGAAAGCTCCAGGGACACCTGAGAGCCCCTGGCAGGGCCTCAAGGGGCTCCAGGAGAGCTGCAGAGGGACTGGGGACAAGGCCTGCAGGGACAGGACACAGGCAATGGCTTCCCAGTGGCAAAGGGCACATTGGGCTGGGATCTTGGGCAGGAATTGCTGCCTGGGAGGGTCCCAGGCCCTGGCACAGGGAATGTCCAAGGCCAGGTTGGACATTGGGGTTGGAGCTCTGGTGGCTGTGCTGGGGGAGGCTCTGCTTTGCAGCTGCTCCTTCTCCAAGTGCAAACTGTAGATGTTTTGTAATAACAAGAAAAGATGTTGGTGTTAGCATGATCTGCTTTGTAACCCTGTTACTGTTGGAAGCTGCAGCTCTAGGGTATAAAAGTGCATAAAATCAGTTTGAAGTAGGTGATGTTTACTTATTTTAGCAGTAAAACCACTTATACCAACAGAGCTGAAATGCTCCTCCCCAGAATGAAAGCATGCTGAAAATAAACTGCTAGTAGAAATAAGTTGTTTTATAGGCTCTTTACATTAAGAAGTTTGGCCAGCAGCACTGATTTGCATTTGACCTGCTCCTTTATTTCCAGCCCAAGACTTTGACTCCGTGGGTGGGGCTGCGGAAGATCAACGTGTCCTACTGGTGCTGGGAGGACATGTCACCCTTCACCAACACCCTGCTGCGGTGGCTGCCCAGCGAGCCCAGTGATGCTGGATTCTGTGGCTACTTGGCTGAGCCTTCCCACCACGGGCTGAAGGCAGCAACGTGTATCAACGAGGTCAATGGCTCAGTGTGTGAGAGGCCAGGTAACAGCAGCTGTCTGCCTGAGTTCTGTTTCCTGGGGGTAGAGAGGATGCAATTCATTACCTTTTAAACCAGCTGCAGCACGACTTTGTCATGGAATGGTGCTTCTGAACCAGGGTCTTGTGTACTTATTTCATGCAGGAAATAGAAATTTTAAAAATAGCTCAACATTTACGCTGTTAACTGTAAAATATTTGAAGTACATTACTTTAATTATTTTTCTCTCAGTTGCATACCTACATGTGACATTTAGGGTAATTATGGTATGGAGCAATCTCCCGTTTCAAAAAAATTAAAAAATAAGAGTAACTTTCCAATTGAATTCCCCTTTTCCCCCTCCCCTGCTATGTAGCCAGAGGAGGATTTTATCAAAGTTTGAAATTAATTGGCCAAGACACTGTGGAGATATGAGAACTTTGAATAAAAGAAGCTGTTTGCTTTTGGGAAAAGTCTTCCAGCTTTGTTGAAACTGCATATCTTCTCAGATGGCTTGGTCTGTTAATTCTCCATTGTAGCTGATTACTTCTGAATACCAATTAATGCCTCTTAAAGTATTAGGGAAGTTGGTTGATTAAATAAAAATTTTAAGTACACTGCACAGTTGAAATCATTCTCCTCCTGCACTTCCACAAAGGATCCTGAATGTGGAACCTGAACTCAGAATTCCTTGTTTTCACTTGCAGCACTTGGGTTTGAGCTTTACCCTGATTTTTGTGGTCTGAGAACAATCACTTGAAGCAAAACTTAAACCACTGGCTCATACTACAAAGTGGAGTTAGTTCTGCTTTCAGTGCTTGTTTGATAAGTGGAACTGATCAAATCACTTAAAGCAGGGTTCTGCTCTACACTTTGCTGAGGAGGGTAACCAAGGAATATTTCAGCAGAACTGCACAGGGCAAGAGACCACACTCAGAGCACCATTCCCTGGGGGAGCTGTTCCTCACTCATAGCACCATTCCCTGGGGAGGCTGTTCCTCACTCAGAGCACCATTCCCTGGGGAAGCTGTTTCTCTCTCATAGCACCATTCCCTGGGGAAGCTGTTCCTCACTCAGAGCACCATTCCCTGGGGAAGCTGTTCCTCACTCAGAGCACCATTCCCTGGGGAAGCTGTTCCTCACTCCTAGCACCATTCCCTGAGGAAGCTGTTCCTCACTCCTAGCACCATTCCCTGGGGAAGCTGTTCCTCACTCCTAGCACCATTCCCTGGGGAAGCTGTTCCTCACTCAGAGCACCATTCCTGTCTGTCCCTGGGTCCCTGTCAGTGTGCGGGTTGGTCACTGGGATTGCCCTGGGGCAGGGGGAGGTGTCGGTGGCGGGGCAGGGCAGGGTGGGACGGTGTCTGTGGCCCGTTCCCTGCCGTTCCTGAGCCGTGTCTGTCCCGCAGCCAACCACAGCGCCAAGCAGTGCCGCACGCCCTGCGCGCTGCGCGCCGCCTGCACCGAGTGCACCAGCGGCAGCTCCGAGTGCATGTGGTGCAGCAACATGAAGCAGTGCGTGGACTCCAACGCCTACGTGGCCTCGTTCCCCTACGGGCAGTGCATGGAGTGGTTCACCATGAGCAGCTGTCCCCGTGAGTCACCGCTGGGAAAGCACAGAGCCCGGGGGCTGTGCCGGGAGAAAGGCGCTGGGTGGGGGCTGCTCCCTGCTCTCCTGGAACCTCTCATGCCCAGGGCAGGGCCTGCAAAGACTCAGTCTCTTTCCAACCCAAACCACTCTGTGATTGCCTGATTATCTAATCCAAATTAGGGCTTTCACAAATGTTTTATTTTGAAGTATTGTCTACTTACAGACTGTAGTAGGGATTCCTACCTCATTGTAAATAAAGGGTCTACGTTTTTGCCCTTTTAGGTAGATGTGAGCGAACTGCAGAAGCTTCAGGGCACTTTGGAATAGTGTGTTTTCTTTTCTAACTGGGTAAAAGAGCCTAAAAGGTTAAACCAAGTGAAGATGTAGAAATTATTTTATTCGTGATGAATTCTTTAGGAGCTGGGTGTGAGCAGGGGCATCACAAGTAGCTCAAAGTGTTGCAAAATAGGAGGTGAAGAAAATGAATTTAAGGAACATGAGAGTATGAGCTTCCCATGTTGCCAGAGGTCAAAAGTTGGAGGAAGCATCAGGCAGGAGATGAGTAAGACAAAATAATGGAAAACAAACTTTTTTTTTAAGGCAAATATTGTCTATTTAAGCATCAAAATAGAAAATCTGCTCATCTTGCAGCACCAAGAATCCAGAAAATGTCTTTCAAGATGGTCTGGGGAAAGAAATAGAAAAAAATTTCTGTATGTAAAGAGCTTGTCACCTCTAAAATCCAATCCCATTGGAGAAAGGAGGGGCTAAAGGGTGGAATTTTATTCTCCTGTTTGTATTCAATGCTTTTTGACTCAGATAAATACTTGAAATAATAGCATGTGATACTGAAGTGTGGTAGGAAGAGGCTCAGAGTGACTAAACTGGCTGGATTTTAGCCTTTGTTTCCAGATGGCTCATTTGATCATCTGATCTATTTTAAATCAATCAGAGATGTTTTGTAGAGGGAACATTAACCTCTGGTCTTACAGAGTGGTGTGTAAAGGTTTAAAAAACCTCTCTCAACAACAGTGTTGTGCTATTTTGTAACTCATTGATTATTGGAACCTTTGTTAACAGTTACCTTAGATTCTGGAATAAATATGCTGATAGGAAAGATTATGTTACTGTGAATATCAGAGTAAATATTCCTGGATTTGATGAGATAAATATTTTGGTGAGATCAAAATACAGTTATGCAGAATACATTCTGCATTTTTGTTGCCTGTGTTTGAGGCAGTGATTTACTCCACAGCTCTGCGTTCTGGTTTGGTTTTTTGCAGCTGAGAACTGCTCAGGGTACTGCACGTGTGCCCAGTGCCTGGAGCAGCCGGGCTGTGGCTGGTGCACGGATCCCAGCAACACCGGGCAGGGCCGCTGCATGGAGGGCTCCTTCCGGGGCCCCGTCAGGCTGCCAGCCCCACCCACGCCCGGGAAACACGGCCTGGAGCCCGTCCTCAATGTCAGCATGTGTCCTCTGGAGGGCAGCTACAACTGGTCCTTCATCCAGTGCCCAGGTGAGCCACAGTCCATTGCCCAGCATTCCAGTGAAGTGCAAGGGGGGGGAGTTTGGAAGGCTCTGGTGGTGTCCTGTGTTCCCTCCTGTTGATGGAGGGATGAGAAGAGCATGGGGTAGGAATAGGACTTACACACTTGGAGGTGGAAGAGCTGTGAAGCAGCTGAGCTGCACAGGTTTGCTGCATGAAGACATTATTGTTTATTACTTGAGAGAAATTTTTCCTTTTCTTACAGACCTTTACTGAGATTTTAACGTTCATTTGTTTATTTAAGTCTGTTTGAAAGAAAGGCAGACCTTCCTTTGAAGGTTAAGTGCTAATAATGCTTAGGATGATTTTTAACTTACGTTTTTGACACAAAACCAACACTCCCCTCCATGTTCCTTATAAATCCATCTCCCCACCAGCTTCCAGTCCAACGTGCATGTGATGTTTGGCAGTTCAAATTTCTGTGTGTTGCTTTAGATTTCATTTTGTGATACACACCTGTCTTTGATATACACCATGTACTGCTAGCAGGAGAGCAGAGCCTCTGGGCAGGTGCATGGAATGTTTTCATGTGTGCTCTGCTCAGCACAGGCTCCTGAGGGTCTGTGTGAGCACAGAGCTCACTGTGCTGTCTCCCTCAGCCTGTCAGTGCAACGGGCACAGCCGCTGTGTGAACGGCAGCGTGTGCGAGAGGTGCGAGAACCTGACCACGGGCCGGCACTGCGAGCTCTGCGTCTCGGGCTTCTACGGGGACCCCACCAACGGCGGCTCCTGCCAGCGTGAGTGCTGCCTCCCTGCCTTCCTGCCTCATGCCCTGCCCTCCTGCCCTGCCTTCCTGCCCTCCTGTCCCACCNTCCTGCCCTCCTGCCCTGCCTTCCTGCCTCCCTGCCCTCCTGCCCTGCCTTCCTGCCCAGCCCTGTGCTGCCCCACACTGACCACACCCTCCCAATCCCTGCTGCCTTTCCTGCAGGCCAGCCTCAGTTCTCGTGCCTTCAAATCAAGCACACTCACACTGCTGAGTGAAATTACTTGCGTTGCACATAAAGATATGATTTTATACCCTACTTTCTAAACTGGGAATGACCACAGTGAAAAATGTCTGTATTTTAGTGTTGGATGATCCTGTTTTTACAAGAAAGTGTTGATCCAAATGTCTTGAACAAATTTCTGCTTATCTCAGTTTCACCTTCTTTTCCATTTGATTAATGTGTGTTTATAGTTAAAATTCTCTGCTTCATAAAGGCTTGCCATGTTTCACTGAGGACTTGGCTGGAATCCTTGAGGATTAGGAGAGCTCTGTTAAAATTGCATTTCAGTTTGCAAAGTGCTTTGGGACTCTTTGGCACAAAGAACTGTTTTCAGCTGTGCAAGATCCAGTTAACAAACTGGGGAAAAGTCTTCCTTGAAAGACCAATGCATTTAGTATTGAGAAATACACGTAGAAGACTTGGAGTTTAGACCTGCAGCCCTGTGGTATGTTTTGAACTGCTGTGAATTTTTCAGTGTTCTGGCATGGGGAGACCAATTGTAAACCAGAACCCAGCTGTGAGAGGTGCAGATGTGAGGGAAGGTGGAACTGTTTGAGTTGGAAGAGACTTCAAAATTCATCTCATTCCAATGCCTTGCCATGAACAGTGACACCTCCCACTGGCCTAGGCTGCTCCCAGCCCCAGTGCCCAGCCTGGCCTTGGGTCCCACTGGGTTAGTGCAGTCCAGTGAGGTGGAATGAGACAATTAGATACAGTGATGGAAAAGGTAGAATAAAAATAACATTACTCAGAGTAGTGCCAGTACATCTGTGAAATGAGTGTGGGTGGTTTGTGGCCAGCCTTTAAAAATGAAGTGGAGGTGATTAACGAGTGGACATTGAGAACTTTTTATTGCTTTTTCTAAGTGTGTAGACAATCCACTAGAAAACATTTGTATATTAATGCAGTGAGTGTATTGGGAGTAGTGGTGACCCTTTGGATGAACAGGAGGGTCAGCAGCAGCATGGAGTCTGTTTGCTCAGGCAGGAGGGAGGTGCTGATGGTTGAGGCCGTGAAGAACTTCCCAATGGGCAGATTGGCAGAAGGGGGTGAAGAACTCACAGGGATACAGCTGCCTCCCTTGGAACAAAGGGATGTGGAATTCCCACAGACAGCACAGCCACGTGGGTACAGAGAGAGAGGGCATTCCTGACACTGGATTTCACAACATCAGCTGCCAGATTAAATACTGCTGACACTCACACTCATTTCAGGTGATGATGTTTGAAATGCTCTAAAGTTTACTTGGAAGCAATGAATAAATTGAGGCTGAGTTGCCTGAGAAGATACAGAATTGCACCCTGAGCTTTCAGGTTTAATCACTGGATCACAACGTGCCTGTTGGTAGGTGACACTGTTCTGTGTGTGTGGAAATGGAGAGCAAGTTCCTTTGGACTCTTGTGCTTAAGCATTGTCCCAAAATAGTTTAGATATTTTGTTGAGATAATGAATGACAGACTGAAATCATCCAGATGCCTGAAAAAGAAATTAGAAAATGCATTGAGAGCTTGTGGAACAGTGTTCATTCCTTATCTGATGGTACCAGTAGCTCATGTCAGAAGTGCTTTGCTCTCAAGTGCTTTGGACCCAGGTTTTTAATTTGCTGTGATTTAACACTGTTTACTGGGAAGGGGAAAGAATGAGAGAAGCAGGAACCTGGGCAGAAAGACTGAGGTGGATTGGGAAAGGGAAAGCAAGAGCAAATCACCCTATCTGATGCAGCCAGGTTGAGTGCTGCCTATTAGTCATTTCTGCTTGCTGAAAACCTTTCCAGAGGGGAATTCTTCAGATAAGGATTGGCTGATGGTCAGCAGAGCTAGCTCCTGTTTTCTCCCTTCTCTGGGCTGTGCTCCCTCCATCCTTTCCATTAATAATGTGCTGATCTCACTCTTTTTGTGCATTGGTGAGCAATGCTCAGTGCTGCTCTGTTTTTAGAGCCCATGGTCACAGCCATGCTGGAGACTGCAGCCTGACACACAAACATCTGTGTGCTTGCACACTCACTGCCTGCTGGGAGCCACTGCCCCGTGGGATCATGGAGTGCTTTGGGTTGGAAGGGTCCTAATTGACCCGCCAGTGCCACCCCTGCCATGGCAGGGACACCTCCCACTGTCCCAGGCTGCTCCCAGCCCCAGTGTCCAACCTTGGGCACTGCCAGGGATCCAGGGGCAGCCACAGCTGCTCTGGGCATCCTGTCAAGGAAAGATTTATTCCCCATATCCCATCTAGCCCTGCCCTCTTTTATTTCAATGCCTTCAATCCTTACATACCCCTGTAATAAGTCCCAACACAAGATTATATTACTTGTGTTGAAAATATTTTGTCAGACTGCAGCTATTTCACTGAAAAAATTGTTTGCATCACATCATGCACCCTGGTGTTGGCAGAGCTAGGCAGATAATGAATAAATGGCAGGTAAATCACTCCTCAGAGGTTGCTTTTAGGAAGTGTCCAAGTAGAGGAGTATTAATCAGGAAGGGCAGGAAATGCAGCACATCAAATGTAAAAATAGCTGCAAGGTGCTTTCTGTGCATTCAGGATTTTTGTGAATTTTCTGTTTAAAGTTTCCCATGAAAATATGCTGGTGGGAGATAAGGAAGTTATTTGCAAGTGAAGGGAAGGCAGTGTTATGCCAGGAATCAGATTGCAGCTGTGGCAGCACTTCCAGCACATCCATCAGCCTCTGCTGGTGGCCCATGAGCTGGGGGTGCCCTGGCCCTGCCTGGTTCCCTCTGCCAGGGCTCAGGGGCCCTGCAGGGCACTTAAAGCACAGGCAGGGAAGGACAGAGGTGGCTGCTGCCATTGGGAAGCTGGAAGCCATCATAAGGAGGAGTAAGAATCTCCAGGAGCATCTCTGGGGGAGTGTGTGAGCCCTGGTTTGTGCAGGAGGACTCCTCTGGTGGGAGGTGGCTCATCCCCAGGCTGTTCCCACCATTCAGAGGCAAAAAGCCATTTGCAGTGGTTTTGGGTTTCTGCTCTCTCATCCTACTCTGGCAGGAAATTGTCCTTGGTAGACTCCAGTGAGGTTGTCTAGAATATTCCATCAGCAGTTTGTTTCCAAAGTCTAAAGTTGTCTCAAAAGCCACAAGAAAATGTCTTTGTGCATATTCCAGTTCTTTAGTGAATGATCTCCAGTTACAGCTTGTAGGAAAGTGGATAAATTATTAGATTCTCTTATTTTAAATAGAGATATTTGAGTGTTCAGTCTTCTGGATACGATAAAGAGCAGAGAGGAAAGAAAAATTCATGTTATTGCTCAAGTTGCTGCAATCTGCCTTTAAACAACCTGAGGTTTAAAAGTCAGGACAAATTTCATGTGTGTTCATATTGAATATTGATCCAGCCCCACTTTGCTTCCCTTGTGCAAGGCATAAGGAAAGAAGTACAAGACATTCTCAATAGTACTAAGACTTATTTCTCTTTAAGTGGAACTAATGAAAAGAGTGTTTCCTTCACTGAATGCAATTATTTTGTTGAATTTTTATTCAGTCTCCTTGTTCCCACAATAGGCTTTTTGCTTCTTCCCATTTTGCTGTGTGTTGCTGCTAGGAAACCACTCACCCACATCTGAGAAGCACAATTAAGTGTCCCTGATACAGTACAGCTTCCATTATGTGCCAGCAGAAAGAAGGGATCAAAAGGATTCCTAAAATCAGGTTCAAGGCTGGCAGAGATATTCAGGATGGGGACTTCATGTCTAAGAATGTGCTGGTCCATTGATTGGCATGGCTGCTTAATGAGGAGGAATATGTCTTCCTAACAAGGAGGCTCCAGCCTGTAAAGCATCTTGTTCCCAGCAAGCTCAGGGACCACAAACAAGGGATCTCTGCTTTGTGTAGTTTTTTCCTTATACTGCAGCCTCTGCCATGCACAGCTCTGGATGGATGCACCTGCAGTGGCAGAATGACTCCTGAAATGCACCCACGTGCCAGGAGAAGTTGTTAAATCTGTTCTTCCAGCGATAGTGAACATGATATCAAAGTCAGCTGGCTCTGCAGGCTTTGTTCTTACTTGTTGGTTTGATTTTGGGGTTTTTGTGAATGTTTCTCCTGCACATCTTTATAAGTAAATATCTCAAGGTGTGTCAATGTGAGCATTTAGCTTAAATCAGGAGCATTTTTGTGAATAAAATCTCCTGTATGTCCCCACCATGGGGGGTTGGATCTGGAGCAGACTCAGGTGTATGAGGTGTTCTGTTTTGCCCTAAACCTGAGGTGGTTCAGGGCTGTGCAGGTTTGCTTCAACCACAGCTTGATGACACTGAGCACAAAGGTATCCTAAAATGCACTGGGGAATGGATCCCAACTAGTCCCAGCATGGGCATCATCATCTTAGCACCAGATGTGTTCTGCTGTTGATAATGGCATTATTTCCTTGGTAGGACTGATGGAACGTTAGTTTTCCCAAGGCCCATTTGTTTATTTCTAGAAAAAGCCCTTAAAGTCCCACAGACTTTGTTTTATTTTCCAAACTTCTCTCTCAAGAGTTTTGAGTTTGGCTGAAGTATGTTAGCAAGCCCAAGATGATTTCAAATATTGTCTTTTCCTTTCTAGTTATGGTATCACCCCTGCTGTCTAGGAGAGGAAGTTAAATGAATTTTTGAGGCTAAAAAGCAGAGTCTGATGATGATTTCATACAAAAGCCCAGTCCTGGGCAGCCTGAGCTTCCTCTGTTCTATTTTCATCTGCCTCCTTTAGCACAGTGAAAGCAAAGAGCACCAAATGGGTTTTCACCTTGGTTGTTGCTGTATCTCAGTTTGACAACTAAAGAACTTAATTGCTGTCAGATTTGTTTCTCTCCTTCATTCAAGGTTGTGTCTTGTCCCCTCTGCCCCACAGCTTGCAAGTGCAATGGCCACGCGTCCGTCTGCAACACCAACACAGGGAAGTGTTTCTGCACCACCAAGGGGATCAAAGGAGATGAGTGCCAGCTGTGAGTCCATTCCCTTCCTTAGTTCAGATCCAGAACTGTGCCCACACCACCTGGACAGCCCTGCCCCCCTGTTTTATAATGGTTGTGATGTCTCTGCTCATTCCTTCCTCCTGACTGCCTGTCCTGAGGGTGCAGCCAGCTGTGCTCCCCTGGGGAACACCATGGACAGAGCATTTCCTGAAGAATTCCACTTTTAAAAACATTTCAACTGGGAATGTCATGCAGAAGGGATGGGTGAAAAAATCCCCACCCTCCCCAAACTCTGCATAGGAGCACAGAATGGTTTGTTTTGGAAGGGACCTCAGGGCTCCTCCCATCCCACCCCTGCCATGGCAGGGACACCTCCCACTGTCCCAGGCTGCTCCAAACCCCATCCAGCCTGGCCTTGGGCACTGCCAGGGATCCAGGGGCAGCCCCAGCTGCTCTGGGCACCCTGTGCCAGGGCCTGGGACCCTCCCAGGGAACAATTCCTGCCCAAGATCCCATCCATCCCTGCCCTCTGGCAGTGGGAGCCATTGCCTGTGTCCTGTCCCTGCAGGCCTTGTCCCCAGTCCCTCTGCAGCTCTCCTGGAGCCCCTTGAGGCCCTGCCAGGGGCTCTCAGGTGTCCCTGGAGCTTTCCCTTCTCCAGGGGAACATTCCCAGCTCTCCCAGCCTGGCTCCAGAGCAGAGGGGCTCCAGGGCCTCCTCTGGACTTGCTCTGCTTTGCTTTTTCCCTCATTAGTTTCTGTTTAATTGGTGATTTCACTGTCTATGCTCTCTGCTGTTGTTCAGTGGGAGTGTAAATATATCCACAATGAGCCTTTGACATTCAAGCAGTTTAATGGAGCAGTTTTAGAGCAACAAATTTGCTGGAGGTTTCTCTGTAACATAGCAAAGATGCTTTTAATGTAATGTTAGTGGAAATAATTTAATTCCAAATAATTTCATTGCCAGGTTTATTTTTAAAGCATTGCTCACATGAGTAAGCATTTATAGGGTAGAACCTGAAATAGCCATAAATGCCAAAGCTAATCCAGTTCCCTGCATTGTGAAGAGCTAATAAATACCTTCCAAATGGATGCAAACGTTAATATCCAGAATTTTATATTGCATTTTTACTGCATATGAGTTGGACTTGCAGGGAATATGGAATTTCTTCATCAGCCCAGTCTAGCTCAGACATTCATCTGTAATTGTGTACTGTTATCAGCACAGGTTGTGTCTTCTGGTATTTAGTGGCTGGGAATAAATAGAACTGCAAAAAAAAAATCCATTTATTTAAAAATGTGTATTCTTTTTAGGTGTGAAGTTGAAAACAGATATCAGGGAAATCCACTTAAAGGAACGTGTTACTGTGAGTACCCTTGGGATTTTGTTTGGAGATAAAAAATGTGCTTGAAGTTTAAAATATCTCATTTAAAACTTGGTTTAGTTGCCTCAGCATGTGTTTAAAATATGGGAGATTAGGGAAAGGACTAAAAAATAGCTCTAAAAACCTTCACTTTTCTCAAATACATTGTTTAAAGATTCTTGATAAGGTCCATGTGATGATTGGATCTTTTGAACAATGCTTTGAATGTTTTTCATGTGACTGAGATGAAATCTGGTCTTTTGGAGAGCAGTCTAAACTATATTCCTAACAGGTAAAAAACCAAAGAATGTCCTTAAAATTTTTATAAATGCAAAATAGTGTTTATTTTAATTTTTGGTCCACTTTAGAGTGGATTTCAAAATTGCCACATTTGCTCTGAAATGAACAGTTGGGTTCCCATGCAGTTCCAGAAGATCCTTTGCCAAGATTCAGATTACCTAATTGAAACTTTCCAGCTTCTGTTTGCAAATATTCGCAATCAGCAGCCTGGCAGGGGTGGGGAGATGGAATCTTAAATGGCATCAAGTCTCCAGTAGGGGTTTTGTCCAGCACAGAAGTGATCAGCTGGCTTGGTTAGGTTTATTTGAACTCTGCTTGTGTGGCCAGGCAAGGGCACTGCTGGCTTCTCATGGCATCTCTGTCAGAATGACCAAACTCCTTGCTGGAATGGCAGGGATGGTGAATGGCCAAGAAGTGTGGAAAGCTCTTGGAGGAAGAACCTTGTGCTGTCCAGATCCAGCCTTGCCTGGTTTCATTCCCTGTTTCTTTGTGCTGTGTTGTGGATTGGCAGCAGCAGCTTCTCTGGCTCGTCCAAGGAGGCAGTAAGAGAAAAGCAGCCCCTGGTGGATCAGTTCCTGTTTGTTGTTACCTGGAATACTCTGCATGGCTGCAGGAGCATGCCCCAGTCACAGCAGGGTGCTGGGATGGGTGAGGACATCCCCACGAGTGGCTGTGGGTTCCACCAGCCTGGGCACACGGGACAGACAGACAGACAGAGCAGAGGCTGCTCCTGGCATGCCTGGGGGGATGTGTCCCACAGCAGGATGGCAGCTGGGTCCATCCCCAACCAGCTGCTCTGTAGAGCCTCTCCCAGGAAAACCTGCTGTGTACAGAAACCTGCAATGGGGGGATGATTGTCCAATTCCAAGTGGGAATTGCACAGCTATTGAATTTTTCTGCCATTCCCTTAGAGCACAGAGGTATTGCAGGCTGGAAAAGTAAATCCTCTGGCGTGTTTCTTACAGTGTATAGGTGGGAATATTGATTTAGATCAAGTCTGGAGGCTGTTGCCTGGCAGGCATAAGCCAGCTCTCTTCTCCCTCTAGGCTCAGCTCCCAGGAGTTTTTATTCCTTAGGTGGGATCATATGTAGGTTGGAATAATTTGTAGCAGTGTGATGGCAGTGTCATGTCCTGGCTGTCCAAGAAAGCTGTGAAGGAAGGCATGATGTCCCTGAAAGAAGTGACTTTATCCAGGAGGTGGTGACTGTGTCCCTGCTTTCCTTCCAGACACCCTTCTCATCGACTATCAGTTCACCTTCAGCCTCTCCCAGGAGGACGATCGCTATTACACAGCAATCAACTTCGTAGCAACACCTGAGGAGGTACAGCTTCTATTTCCCTTTTGTCTTCTCTGGGCCCTGGAGGCAATGAGTTGTTACAGTTCTGCAGGACTTAAGGAGTAGTCTTGTGACATGGAAGGTGTGTCCTGCTCCATGGAGCAACCAGAGTGTTCTGACCTTGCCTTGCCTGTGGAGACCCAAATCATCACAGGAAAATTCCATAAGGAGCCACAGTTGATTCCTTCCAGTTGTTGGAACAACCTCTGAGGTGTTCCAGTTTTTATGAAATCACAGAACAGTTTGGCTTGGAAGGGACCTTAAAGCTCATCCTGCTCCAAACGCCTCTGCCATGGCAGGGACACCTCCCACTGTCCCAGGGACACCTCCCACTGTCCCAGGGTGCTCCAGCCCCAGTGTCCAACCTGGGCACTGCCAGGGATCCAGGGGCTGCTCTGGGCACCCTGGCCTGGGAGCCTTCCAGGGAACAATTCCTGCCCAAGATCCCACCCATTCCTGCCCTCTGGCAGTGGGAAGCCATTGCCTGTGTCCTGTCCCTGCAGGCCTTGTCCCCAGTCCCTCTGCAGCTCTCCTGGAGCCCCTTGAGGCACTTCCTGGCCCTTCTCTCCTGCAGGCTGAACAATCCCATGTGTCTCAGCCTGTCTCCAGAGCAGAGCTGTTTTGCTTGTTTTCACCCCATATCTTGTCTCAGATCTTCCTGTGATATTCCATACACAGGACTCCTTTATCCTCTGTTATGTTGTCCTTGAGGAAGAGAACACTTCTTTCAGAAAATACAGTATATATAGGTTTTAGATTGATGTATTTTCTTTATGTAAGTAACAAATTTCAAGATAATTTTTTGTAGCAGCAATTTCCTAGGAAACAGTACAGTAAATTTGTTTATCCTGAAAACAGGGTTTCTTTTTTGTTTCTTCCTTTAGCAAAATAGAGACCTGGACATGTTCATCAATGCATCTAAAAACTTCAACCTCAACATTACCTGGTCCACAAGTTTTGCAGGTAAATTGAGGATGGTCTAAGTAACTCAGGAGCTCCTTTCATTTATGAGTTTCTGGAAAAGGCAAATTTAATTGGGAGAACTTGGAGAGCTTTTAGCCTATGTACTTTTTGCATAATGTTTTTAAATTGTCATGCTGAGGGGGGAAGTAAAATGTTTAGAAAACCTATGTTTACAACTTTAATAGTGTACTTTGTAAATATTAAAAGTGCAGATTTGATTTTTAACAGTGCAACATCTTGGCACACTGTGATTTTGATAATGCAGTGCAGCTTAACATAGTTGGTTCTGAATGGTTAATGTTTTAAAATTAGAATTTAGGATGGTTTGCCCTTTTGTTTGTTTTCCTAAATACACATGGAAATATCTTTTCTTGCTACCCCTGAACAGCTGGCACCCAGGCTGGGGAGGAGGTCCCAGTTGTTTCCAGAACCAACATCAAAGAGTACAAGGACAGTTTCTCCAATGAGAAGTTTGATTTCCGCAACAACCCAAACATTACATTCTTTGTTTACGTCAGCAATTTCACCTGGCCCATCAAAATCCAGGTAAGAGCTGCTCACACATGTCTGATTGCTTCAAGGTGCTTTTTGATTCTCCCAAGAGCTGTGGCAGTTTGCTGTGCCTGGAGCTGTCCCAGCTGAGGCAGCCTGGTGTAACCCCAGAGCAGGCAGAGTTGGATGTTCCTGGATGAGAGGAGGAAGGAGTGAGGCATCTTCTGACCCTGCCTCAGCCCCGTGGAGCTGTGCTGTGAATAAAGAGAGACTCACATTTATTAACAGGGTGTGCTTGGCAGTGTCTGACTCCAGGTGTGCAGGCACTCCTGCTGCAGAGGAGGACTGACAAAGCTGAAAGGGAAGCCTGCAGAGAGCAGACAGGAGAGATGCTTCAGCAGCTCTTCAGTGCCTGGCTCTCACAAGGCACAGCTGAAGGGCCAGCCCCTCTCTGCTGCTGTTGCCTCAGGCTGGGGCAGTGCAGGACAGCTCAGCCTTCCCCTTCACTCAGGGGGTGGCTGGCAGTGCCAGCTGTGGTGAAGCTGCTGCAGGAGAAGCACTGGGTGGAGCTTGGGGGTCATAAAATCAGACAGAATCATTCTGTGGTTGCAGTCCCAGATCCTGCTGAGGCAGCTCCCAGTTCAGAGCAGCCTGGGCCACCTTGCAGTGGGCAGGTCAAGTGTCAGCTCAGTGTGCTCAGAGAGATGTGGGTGTTTGAAGGACAAAACCCTTCAAGGTCTGGAACAGGATCATGGAGTGGTTTGGGTTTGAAGGGGCTTTAAAGGTGACCTTGTTCCACCTGCTGCCATGGGCAGGGACAGCTTGCACTGGCCCAGCTTGCTCCAAGCCTGTCCAGCCTTGAGCAGGGACAGGCATGGGGCAAGCACAGATCTCACAGAAAGCCTGGCTTACTTGAATTCTGCCTTATTCAAGAAACTTGGTCAAATATGGGAACCCAAATTATTCCATCTTCACCCTTGTTCACCTGATTGCTCTGTGAAAGCTGACACTTCACATTAATGTTTCTGGTATTTCAAATGTGCATTGGTCAGGCAAACTCACTCTTTCAACAAAAATAATGCACTGGATAATACTGAGCAAGAAAATGAGATCCACCTGGAAAAAAGCTCCTTAAGCTATAGTGATGTTTTTCCTGAATTTTAAAAACCGTGTTAGGAATACTTGTGAAATGTCTTTATCACCTTCTCCTAAAGACAGTGGTTTTAATTACTTGGGAAACTTTGCCTTGCTGATTGCAGACTGAAGATTTGGCAGGTTGGCCTTGGGGTCTTTTTAATATCACTTACAGTTCTGGTTTGCAGCTGGAGAGTTTTTACTTCATAAACTGGTAAAGTCTTAGTTTATTTTTAAGTCCTGATTGTTAAATATGGAGGAGTTGATGAGCTGCAATGTAAAGTCTTTGTCACTGGATACTCAAGTAGCAAGTCCCAAACCTCCTCATTTTCATGTAAATGCTACTTGCACATCTGAGTACAAAGGTGAGCACTTGTGCAGTGATTTATTTAAATGTTTTCGCTTCTCTTTCATCAAATTCATAATCAAAGGAAAAAAAATGAATTTTTTTTTTTAACCTTATGGGTTATTTTGATTGAGACTTGATTTTCCCCAGTCAGTGCTGGACTGTACCTTACCCTGATTTATTTCTCTGTTATTTACTGCTGCAGATCTCTGTGTTAGGGATACAGCTGATTGGTTTTTCTCTTTCCTCTCTTACAGCATCCCCTCTTCCCTTTCCCTCCTGGTTTCCTTTGCTTGCATGGCTGAAACCTCTCTTGCTGCTTTGTTTTCATTTGCTGAGCAATGGCACAGCTTGACTTCCAGCAGTTACTTTATCTCTCTACTTCTTGCTGGCTTTAAAGACATTGCTAATGAATCCTTTCCTCTCCTTAATACAAAGTCTCTTTAATTGATCCTTCTGTCCCTTCCAAGGTTAGCTCTGGGGCTGCAGCTGTCAAATAGTTTTCTATCTTTGACCTGAGAGAAATACTTAGATGGCAGCTTTCCCATTCCTGATCTCCTTAGTCCACTTGATTTTACTGTTGGATGTCATTTCTCATAGTTACAGAGTGAACTTTGATTCTCTTACAACATTTGACCTCTCTTTATCCTTAATTTAATGTGAATGTGCTGGTATGCACTCAATCCAAGCTAATGTTATATCACCACCTCTTCTTAATGTCTTTGTTACTTGCCAAAACAAAGTCTAAAATAGCATCAGCCCTTACTCATTTGGACAGTTTTTGTGAAGAAGTCTGGCAGCCAGCAGCAATCTGTGTTCCACAGGATTTCTGTTTCTTCTTCAGCACTCAGCCTGTCCTTCCAGTCTGTGCAGTCTGTGGTGGATTGACTTCCCTCAGCTGCACTCTGAGTTCCAACCTGTCCTTTCCATGCCCCAGGATTTCCATTTTTGTGAAGTTGTGGCTCTCTGTAGTTTGTGTTCAATATGATAAAATAGAACTAAATCATGGTGCAGGTTTTGGGACAAAGATTTTTTGGGCAAATGGCCAGAGGAGCTGTGGCTGCTCCATCCTTGGAGGTGTTCCAGGCCAGGCTGGATGGGGCTTGGAGCACCCTGCTCCAGTGGAAGGTGTCTCTGCCATGGCAGGGGGGGACTGAGATGAGCTTTGGGATCCCTCCCAGCCCCCCTCATTCTCTGACTGTGACTGCCAGACTTCCTGGCTGTCAGTCCTTGGCTCAGCCTGTACTAAATTCTTCTCAGGAATAGTTCTTATTCAGAGCTTTCCTTCTCTCATCTGGTTTTCCAAGGGCTTCATCCCTGATTTCACAGCAGAACGGTTCCTGTGCTGTTGGGATCAATCCTTCAGGGCAAAGTGGCTCATTAATTAAAATCCATGTTGCAGCATGGGCAGGATGCAAACTCTTATCTGCTAGCTTGTCTCCCACAGTATTCCCACTGCACCTCCTCTGTTAAACTGCCACAGACACAGAACATGTTCCAGTTCCCCTTTGGAAATGACACTGATTTGAATCGAGTGTGTGTGAGGAGAACTCTGCTCCTGCCAAGCTGCTGGAAATGATCCTGTCCTTGTGTGTGTGCATCCCCTGGCAGCTCAGGTGTGTGTCTGGGCTGCTCCTGGGCAGTGCAGCAGGTCCTAATCCTGCTGTTTTTAGGGGTTTATTCTTTGTTTGACTGTCCTGGTAAATGCCATTGTGCAGACACTCACTCCTGGCTGATTTTCAATTTCAGTACAACAGATGTATTTAAGCATGAACGTTTATGTCTGTACAAAATCTTACAACAGAAAACTTCATAAATGTTGTTTTTACTGCAAAGCAATTCTACAATCCACCTTTTTATTTTTGTCTGTTTTCTAAGTGTTAAAAACTTTTATCTTGAAGTCCTTGATTGAAATCTGTTTCTTATTCCTTCTCTGTCCTTGCCTGTGAAAATATGCACTTGGAAGGTGTAAGTGCTCCTTTGTGTAAGAGATGGCTGTGTCCCTGCCAGTGCTCAGTTCTGGCTCTTCTTTCCCAAACCACTTCAGTTCATTTCTTTTTGGAACTATATGGGTTTAGGATGTCTTTCCCTGCCTGCTTAATGACTTAAAATGATTATTCAGTAAAAGAACTAAAGCAGCAAAATGCAGAAAGCCTTCAGAATCCTCTTCCCAGTTCCTCCTTTCTGAGAGTTCCAAGTGTGAAGGAGTTCATTTAAAGACTGACCTTGCCAGGTTTTCCTGAAAATCCAGGTAAGGACTTGTCAACAGTGTCTGGATATTTCCATTCCTTCTGCTTTGGGAGCTCATCTTTGCTGCAGATGTTGGACACGTGGCATTTTGAAGCATTCAGCAAACCCCAAACACCTTCCTCTCCTCAGCTTTGCTCTCAATATTCCCCGTCTTCCTCCAAAGTGGAATTGCACCCTTTAGGAAAGGACATTGGTGGGTGTTGAAGGGTTGAGGTTTTTTCACCTGTGTAAATGTAATTAATCTTTTCTCCACTATTCTTCCTCTTTGTTTAATCTTCATAGTGAGTTTGCTTTGTTCCCAAATTTAGCTCAGAGTGGAAGAGAGACATTGACTGTAAATAATCAGCTGTAGCACAATCAGGAAAAGGAATACAGTGCAGAAACTTCCAGTGTTGTTCTCTTCATGGGCTGCAGTCCATGCAAAGGCAGCTCACTCTGAGGTGAAGCTGCAGTCCTGGAGCTGACAGGTAATGGGGAGAATTGGAAACTCTCTTAGATAGCTGTGCAAATGTCAGCAGGTGTTAGCAGTGTTTGAACTGGTGTGTATTTACCTGGGCAGAGTCCAGGGAGTGAGTCCCTCTCCAGAGTGTGCAGGAGGATGGAAATCCCATCTGCCAATACAGCAAATTCTTTCCTGGCTGTGAGATTTGTGCTTTGTCACAATTCACTGCTGATGGTGTTTGCTACCACTCACTAAATAGAAATTGGTGGTTTAGTCCTGTTTCATACCCAAACTGTTGTTTTTATTCACTAACATTCTGTCCCAATGGATACTCGATTTTTTCCTCTCAGATTCCAAGCTTCTTGCATTGATCTCTGTGTTCTGAGAATGTGTGAGATGTTGAGGGGCTGATTAAGGCAAAACTAGTTTGTAATTGTATCATTAACTGGCAATTGTCTCCTCTCTCTCCTTAGCGTTGGTTGAAGGATTTTGATTTGAACACACTTAAATGTTAATTATGAACCAAATGCTTCAAGAAACAAAAAGGAGAAAGCATTTTGCAGCCCTTGCATACAAAATGTACCACTTACAAAATCTCATTAGCTATTCACTATATATGATTTTCTTGGCAGTTCTTTGTTGTGTTGGGATTCAAGAAGTGACTCTGTGGCTTTGCAGCATTGCTGCATGTGCAGGGTGGTGGGGGCTGCACTGCACAGCTCCCTCTGTTTGGGGGATCTGAGAACCAGTGGGAAACATTCAGCTCACTGAAACTGTTCCCTTCCACTCAGATTTCATCAAGGCTGTAAGGGAAAAATGGCTAAAATTGCCTCTGCTGCCTTCAATTTTAGTTTCTCAGACTTTCTCCTGGTTTCCTCTACTTGACTTGTTTCAGGATGGTCTGTCTGTATAATCTCCTTTATATCCTTGTCCCTTTTTACAGACAGTTAATGGGATGAACAGGACTGGGGGGACCTTAAAGACAGTCTGTGGATTGCCTGACTCAGTCACACCCTGTGTTCTCAGAATTCCTCTGTCTCCAAACCTGAGGGGAAGGTGCTGCTGAGCCCCCTCCCTGCACTGCTCTCAGGTGCCTGTGCTGGGAGGGTGAGAGGGGAGCTGGCAATGGCCCCTCATGGGTCACAGCTGGCACAGGGGGTGGCAGGAGCTCAACTGCAGGAGCTGCCACTGATGGGACACCTGCAAATGGAGCACAGGCTCAAAGGTGCTGTAATGAAACCAGGGTTTGCTCTGTGGTGCTGCCTTGTGGTAATGTCACAGGGCTGTGTTTGGACTGGCACTCAGAATCCTGAAATCACACATGGCTTTGGGCTGGAAGGGCCCTTAAAGACCTTCTCATTCAAACCCCTGCCATGGGCAGGGACACCTCCCACTGTCCCAGGCTGTTCCAAACCCCATCGCTGGCCTGGAACACTGCCAGGGATCCAGGGGCAGCCACAGCTGCTCTGGGCACCCTGTGCCAGGGGCTCTCAGGGGAGAATTTCTTCCCAAATCCCATCCAGCCCTGCCCTTTGCCACTGGGAAGCCATTGCCTGTGTCCTGTCCCTGCAGGCCTTGTCCCCAGTCCCTCTGCAGCTCTGCTGGAGCCCCTTGAGGCCCTGCCAGGGGCTCTCAGGTGTCTCTGGAGCTTTCCCTTCTCCAGGGGAACATTCCCAGCACTCCCAGCCTGGCTCCAGAGGAGAAACCCAGGTGTCACAGCTCCAGCTGCTCTCTGCAGATCCATTGCAGGTACCATCCCTAGGAATGAGATGTCAGCTATTAGTTAATGTGCCCTTTAATTAACCCTTTCCTTCGGGGCCCTCCCTCTCTGCCTTGTATTGCTTCTCTTCAGTTCCCATTGCCAGGGTGAGTGCATCCAGCTTTGGAGGGAAAATGCTCATCTTAGTGCTCAGTGCAGGGCTGCCCTGCTGCATGGAGTGAGGGTTCTGATGGATCTGGGGTACAGCTGTGCTCCCATTAAACCTTGCACAACTGGCACTTTGTGCATTCAAGTGCCTTCTGTATTAGACCTGTGACTACTAATTTATTGAGACCTTTTCTTCTATCCTGAGTTGTTTTAGGGAATAGCTGAAGCTCTGTTGTTTTACAGCAAAAGGCTGCTCTGCCTCTCTCTGCAGCCCAAGGGTTTCCCCAAGGTTTGTTTTACAGTTATTAATTGCCTCCTTTGACCTGGGAGCAGTTCCCACTGGTTCCAGTGTACACTGGAGATGTCTGTAGGGATGCAGGAGTGCAATTCCCTTCACATCTCTTTGGCTTAGAGCTGGCAGTGGTGTTGGAAATGGGTCCTTTCCTTAGCCCGGGGGCATTTCCTGTCTGTGCAGGCAGAGTTCAGGTGGAGCCACCTGGTGCCAGCTGCATTTTGGAGATGAATTGTGCACTCTGAGATCCTGCTGGGAATGGCTCTTGTTTTCTCTTGTGCTGAACGTGCCATTTCAAGGTGGGAATATTGGCCAGTGTTTTGCAACCTGCCAGGAATTGCATTTTTCAGAAGACTTCACAATCCTCAGAGCGCTCTCTGATCTTTATCATTGTTTATTTCAATGTTTCATTGCTGTTGTGTCCTCAGGTCTGCAAATACTGAAACCTTCTGAAATTCTCATTGTTCAAAGTAAAGCTCCTTCATTAAAGTAGTTTTGGTTTGAAATTCTTCTTCTAATGCTCCTCCCCATCAGCCTGCCAGTTTTACTGGCAGCATCACCCCTAAAACAGGTGGTCTGCTTTGGCAGGAATCTTAATACCACTTCCATTTAAGCTCTAATTTTACTTGCCATTCATGTTTAGTGTAGTTCAGGAAACATTTGTTTTTTTCCAGAGCTAAATGATGGATGACACTTTGCTCCAGCCAGGGAAGGCTTTGGGTACCCTTAGCTCCTGCCAGCTGAGGAGGGGCCCAAAACAGAGCAGGAGGAACAGCAGATCTCACACATCCCTTTGATTTGGGGCTTTCAGCCTCTTTCAGGTGCCGTGATCAGGCAGTGATGCTCTCTGCCTTTCCCTCTTTGGGTTACAGCCTGACCAGAAGGCTTTGATAACACATGGAAACTGTGAGTGAAGAGACCATGTGCAGTTAAAGAGCAGGGCCTGAACTGTCTCTGATGCCCTGATTCCTCTCTGGGAGAAGCATGAGGTGTTTGATGCAGGACATAAATAACCCCTGAGGACTGGACATGGCCCAGGGAGGTTTCCAGTCTTGCTCTAAATTAGTGTCATTCTCAAATCCAAAGTGACAGGCTCATTGAGTGAGAGCTCTCAGTGTGGGCAAAGAAAGAGTGTCTGTTGTTGGCCAAAGAGAATAAAACACATTCAGGTAGGTAGGGATTGCTTTGATAAAATGCTTATGTAGGCTGGAAATTGCAGTGAGTTGCTGATCTGGACAGTTCCTGCCAGGTCCTCAAGTGCCTTGTGCACAGTGAACAAGGAGGAGATGTTAAGTGCAGAGATAAAATCACCCCCATCTCTCTGGGACCCTTTATTCCGAAAATGTTCTTTTTTTCTGTAGCTTCTGCAAGCATGGTAAAGCCAAAGTTGTTTGTTAATGATGTCCCTTGCCTTTCTTCAGCTGTAACTGCAGGTGCTTTTGAGCCTCTCACCATGTGAGAGGTTTTCTTGGAACCCAACAATGAAATGTGAATCAGTTTGTTAATCTGATGAAGTTTGCTGTTGAATGTCATTACTTTTGGAGACATGTAATTACATGCTGATTTTTCAGAGCAGGCAAACTGACATCTTCTACTGTGGGGTGGAAAGATTTAAAACAGAACAGTTAAATGGCCCTTTAAAACATGAAACAGCTGCTTGTGTTTTATCTGCTCCTGCCACCTGATTTTTGGCATCAACCAATGACATTTTTTCTCCTTTCAGAAGTTGTTCCCTTTTGGATTAAGTAATGTTTTTGTTAGCACCTTCTTAAATCCTTTCAGGGGAGGATTTCTCTCTGTTAACCCTTGGCAGGGTGTGCTGCAGCTTCTGTCCTTTTTACAGAAGGGAGAAGCCTCAGCAACCCTGAGCTCTGCTCATGCCAAACTCTGCCCAGGGGCTGTGCTGGGGGGATTTTTATCAGGGATTCACAGAGTACTTGGGTTGGAAGGGAGATGAAGGAGCAGCTCATCCCATCCCTGCCATGGCAGGGACACCTCCCACTGTCCCAGGTGAATCCCAATGTCCAACCTGGCCTTGGACATTCCCAGGGATCCAGGGGCAGCCCCAGCTGCTCTGGCAGTTCCAGCCCAGCCCCTCCCCACCCTCCCAGGGAACAATTCCTGCCCAAGATCCCAGCCCAATGTGCCCTTTGCCACTGGGAAGCCATTGCCTGTGTCCTGTCCCTGCAGGCCTTGTCCCCAGTCCCTCTGCAGCTCTCCTGGAGCCCCTTGAGGCCCTGCCAGGGGTAACCAATTAAGTCCTGGGGTTTTCCATCTGCACTTGGGATTCCTTGGGATGAACTGCAGTGACTTGCAGAACTGTGTGAGGTTCATTGCAATGTCTTTCTACAGCTCTGCAATCTCTTTGCCTGTTGCAAAGCTTCAGCTGCACACATAAGGAGAGTTACAGGAAACCAGAGAGAGACACTCTGCAATTCAGATTTAATAATACCAGGAGCATTTCTTAGGTGTGTTTTATTGAGATCTGACAATGACATGTATTGATTGCCTCAATTTTAAGGAAGGTGATTTTTTCTCTCTCTTTTCGAATGCAGGGCTGGACAATGTAATAAATAAAAAATTACAGAATTAATTTTCTATGGAAGCTAAGTCCAAATCAGGCATTAATTTCTTCTGGGTGAGGCCAGTGCAGGTTGCTGTATTTCTGTGATGAATAACTCTTTAAAACACCATAACCCACCACAGAATGTAATTATAGACCCCAAAATCAAATATAATTCAGAAAATGAGTGCTGTGAGCCATTGCTGGGGAGCTGAAAGAGCAAGAAACTGTTCTTTATACAAAGGTTTATTTAAAGAGTCAAAGATGAGTGAGCAGAGTTAATGAAGGAGAGAAAAGTGGCAGTAAAGCAGAGGAATCCACCCCCTGAGATGTGACAGTGGATTCCCCTGGCAAAAACACAAGGGACATCCAGGACTAGGAGAGGGTGACAAACCCAAAGGCCTGTGGCTGGTTTAGCTCACACCCAGGGAGCCCCAGACACCAGCATTGCACCAACAGCTCCTCTGGGCTGCTTTTGGGAAAAAACCCACCCCTGGAGTGTCCTTTTCCTCTCACTTCTTTTCCTGACTTTGCATTATTAACGTTTTGGATTTTTCTACTGCATTGGCCGGTGTTGCTCACAGCAATGTTGGCAAGCAGGAGTTGGGGACAGGGCAGGGTAGTTCTGTCACAGTCCTGTGTAGGAGTGAATTTCTGGCATGATTGGGGATTTCACAGGGTTTTTTTTCTTAAATTGGTTCTCTCTTAAATTATTTTTTGAGTTGTAAATGTCATATACAGTTACTTCTTTAACCAGTCTTGTTTTGCATGGAGAAATAGCCCCATCCACTTTCCCAGCTCTGGACCCAAAGTGTCAATAAATTACATTAATACTGAGACTGAGGATTGAGGTCAGTTCCATCCATTGATTTGTACTTCAGTATTTTATTGGGAAGTTCTTCCTGACAAAAGGGTGAATTGCATGTTCTAGAACTCCTTTAGTGATGGGCAGTGGTTTTTAATGCAGATATGAGAGCTGTGGAGAGGTTGCTCATTCTGCCCTACCCAGCAGGGGTATTTTTTTCACATTGAGATTTCTTGAACACCAAATCACAGCCAAGGCTCTCCACAGGAAAACCTGTGGTGCATAAAACAGCCCAGCCCAATGATTCTGATTTTGTGGTTCTTTAAACCTGATCCTGATGCTGTGGGGTTTGTTTGAAGTCAATTTGGGGGGGGTTTAATTACTGCCACTGCAGGTCATGATGGGACACCAGGTTTGAGACAACTTGTAACAATGTGACAATGTTGTCATTCAAAGGTACTTTAATTTGGTTATTTATATAAATACAAATTTAGTTTGGGGCTGGAACTAGATAATCTTTAGAGTTCCTTCCAACCCAAACCATTCTATGATTCAATTTGTAATATATATAAACATTATTCTGAATTCTACTTGTTTACATATCTTATTTTACTTCTTTATTTTATTAAAGATGGGATTCCTGCAGCTGCCAGATTACAGCATGTTTTGCAGCAGGTTGATAAACATGTTAAATTTCTCATCCAATCTGATCCTTGGAATTCACAGCCTCTTGGGGAAGGAGACTGAGCTTGTTTCCCCCATTGGCACCACTGCAGCCTTGAACTCTGTCTGGCATTTTTCCCCCTGTTTTGTCTGCTCAGAAATGAAGCAAGACAGAAGGTTTTGCCTGTTTCCATCTGTCAGCTGTGTTGAAGCCTAAAAAAATACACTGGCAAATATTGCCTTGGCTATTTTCTGCTCTTTATTCTTGATTCCTGCTTGTGTTCTTACATCACCTGCTCTTTAGGAAAACAACTTCTACTCCTTTTTAGCTCAGTCGACTGTAAAGCTCATTTTTACTGGACTTTGAGGGTCTGAGTGAGAGTTTGAGCTGTTATGTGCTAAACTTGTGATTTTTTCCATGCTGACACTCTCCAGCAATAGATACATGCTGCTGAATGGAACTGAGCCTGCACACAGATGGTGTCAGAGCTGTGCTGGGCACCAAGCCAGGGAACAGGGTCCTTCCTTCCCCAGTGCACTGGGGTCCTTCCCCAATGCACTGGGGTCCTTCCCAAATCCAGTGAGATCCTTCCCCAATGCACTGGGATCCTTCCCCAATGAACTGGGGTCCTTCCCAAATCCAGTGAGATCCTTCCCCAATGCACTGGGATCCTTCCCCAGTGCATCCACATCGCAGCAGCTGGGACTGGAGGGAGGTGCTGGAACTCAGAGCCTTGGAATGTTTTCCTGCTGGTGACTTGTCTTCTGTCTCAAGGTTTAGGATCTTTACTTTTAACCACTATTTCCAAGTACCTCAGAGCTTCCTTGTCTCCAGAATAATTGTTGCAATTGCAAGATCACAGAATCATTTATGTTGGAAAACCCTCTAAGACCATCGAGTCCAGCTGTTCCCCAGCACTGCCAAGGCCACCCTGCCCATGTCCCCAAGTGCCACATGCACAGGGCTGTTAAATCCCTCAGGGATGGGTGCTCCATCACTGCCCTGGGCAGCTGGGCCTGGACAAGCCTTTCCCTAATTTCCCCAAAATCCCCCCTGAGCCTGCCCTGGCCCAGCCTGAGGCCGTTCCCTCTCTTCCTGTCCCTGTTCCCTATCCCACAGCCCGACCCCCCCGGCTGTCCCCTCCTGGCAGGGACTTGTGCAGAGCCACGAGGGCCCCCTGAGCCTCCTTTGCTCCAGGCTCAGCCCCTTCCCAGCTCCCTCAGGGATTCTCCAGCCCTTTCCCAGCTCCCTCAGGGATTCTCCAGCCCTTTCCCAGCTCCCTCAGGGATTCTCCAGCCCTTTCCCAGCTCCCTCAGGGATTCTCCAGCCCTTTCCCAGCTCCCTCAGGGATTCTCCAGCCCTTTCCCAGCTCCCTCAGGGATTCTCCAGCCCCTTCCCAGCTCCCTCAGGGATTCTCCAGCCCCTTCCCAGCTCCCTTCCCTGCCCTGGACTCTCTCCAGCCCCTCAATGTCTTTCTTCTTCTGAGTGGCCTGAAAGAAGAACTGAGAAGTTCAGAGAAATCAGAAGAATTAAGGNCCAATGCACTGGGATCCTTCCCCAGTGCATCCACATCGCAGCAGCTGGGACTGGAGGGAGGTGCTGGAACTCAGAGCCTTGGAATGTTTTCCTGCTGGTGACTTGTCTTCTGTCTCAAGGTTTAGGATCTTTACTTTTAACCACTATTTCCAAGTACCTCAGAGCTTCCTTGTCTCCAGAATAATTGTTGCAATTGCAAGATCACAGAATCATTTATGTTGGAAAACCCTCTAAGACCATCGAGTCCAGCTGTTCCCCAGCACTGCCAAGGCCACCCTGCCCATGTCCCCAAGTGCCACATGCACAGGGCTGTTAAATCCCTCAGGGATGGGTGCTCCATCACTGCCCTGGGCAGCTGGGCCTGGACAAGCCTTTCCCTAATTTCCCCAAAATCCCCCCTGAGCCTGCCCTGGCCCAGCCTGAGGCCGTTCCCTCTCTTCCTGTCCCTGTTCCCTATCCCACAGCCCGACCCCCCCGGCTGTCCCCTCCTGGCAGGGACTTGTGCAGAGCCACAAGGGCCCCCTGAACCTCCTTTGCTCCAGGCTCAGCCCTTTCCCAGCTCCCTCAGGGATTCTCCAGCCCTTTCCCA
Organism: Alaudala cheleensis; assembly: GCA_013398995.1. Taxonomy (NCBI): domain Eukaryota; kingdom Metazoa; phylum Chordata; class Aves; order Passeriformes; family Alaudidae; genus Alaudala; species Alaudala cheleensis. The sequence goes on along the minus strand of VWYE01017534.1, from coordinate 28,318 downwards.
GCTCCCTCAGGGATTCTCCAGCCCTTTCCCAGCTCCCTCAGGGATTCTCCAGCCCCTTCCCAGCTCCCTCAGGGATTCTCCAGCCCCTTCCCAGCTCCCTTCCCTGCCCTGGACTCTCTCCAGCCCCTCAATGTCTTTCTTCTTCTGAGTGGCCTGAAAGAAGAACTGAGAAGTTCAGAGAAATCAGAAGAATTAAGGAGAATTCACTGAGGATTCAGAAGTGAGTTTTTTGTGGCCCTGCCTTGGCACTCCTGGGACATGTTCCTGCCATGTGCAGGTGTGCAGGATCTGAGCTGAGTTTTTTGTTTCAATTACAGGACTTTCCCCAGTTTTATTTCCCAGTGCACTTGAAATTTAGATGAGCATCACAATTCAACCCCTGGCTGTTTATTGAACTGATACTTCTCATTTGTCAGTTTTGTGTGATAATTTCTGGGATGCAGTGAAATTTGGGACCACATCTTAAGCACTGCTTTTAATTTAGAGACAGTTGTGCCTATGTTGGCTCTGCAGGACATGAGAGAGTTCACATGGGATGACAAAACAAGTATAATTGGCATTTCTGAGCCAACTGCTGACTGCAGCCAATTAGCTGAGGAGTGACAATTTGTGACTGCTGCACAAGGCAGCACAGTGCTGGAATATGAATTATTTCCATCCCAGAATAAGTTCAGAAGTGAACCAGGTTTTATATTTGCTCAGTGGCAAGTATTTGTGCCATAAAGCTCAATGGCTCAGTTAATATTGCAGCAGGTGAGCAGTAGGTCATTAATCTCTTTCATCCTTCATGCAGGAGCAGAGCAGCTCAGAGTAGGAGGTGGGGAAATCAAACTTGAGTGAGGAGTTTATTTTTGCTCGTTGTAGAATGCAAATGTGAGCATGGGAACCTCTTCAGCTGCCCCAGGTTCTCTCTGATTTGGAGAAGGATGGATTTGATGGGTGAACTGATCAGTAGATGAGGAACTGGCCCAGAGGAGGCCATGGAGGAACTCCCAGTGCTGGAGCCCCTCTGCTCTGGAGACACAATGAGAGCTGGGGGTGTTCAGCTCAGAGCCCCTTCCAGTGCTGCTGCTGATGCCCACACCCACAGCATCAGGAGCACTACAACCTCTCTGGGATCTCCCATCTCCTAATCAGGCTCCATTTCAACTTGTTGTGTGACAGAGTTTTCAAGTTACCATTAATTCCTGTTAAGTTCCTTTCTTCTCTGAAACCTAAGGTTTAACTTTGTGCCTGGAACCCTGTGGATTGGGTTAAGTTTTCTACCTCACTTCCACATTTGGGTGCAGTTTTGCTGTTCATTTAAAGCAGAGACCTGTGGTGCCTCTGAAGGAAAATGTCCTGCTGCCTCTGTGGTGTGATTGGGGTGTGGATTCACCCAAAAGCTCTGGGATGGGGCTTGGAGCAAGCTGGTCTGGAGGGAGGTGTCCCTGCCCCTGGCAGGGGCTACATGAGATGGGCTTTAAGGGCCCTTCCAGCCCAGCTCATTCTGTGATTCTGGGGAGTCCCAGGGCAGCTGCAATAGCTTTTATCCCTCTTCAGGCAGCAAATGGAACTTCCAGTGCATCCATGGAACCAAGGGCAAGGATACAGCATGGAATGTGAAACTGTTTAAATGTAGGGGTCTACAAATAGATGTCTTTGTGTGCCTCAGTGTTTACAGTTCTCTTATGGAACTGGCCAGGTAATAACTTATTTATTTATTATTGGACACCTGCATTGGTCAGCTGAATCCCAGATGAGATTTCCATTGAGTATGATGTATTCTTTCATTGAGGCTGATGGGAATACCCCTGTGAGTCTGGATGTGGATGTCATAGTCTGGGTCTGAATGCCACCAATGACCTGCAGAGGTGAACAAAGGTTTCCTTCTGGGGAGTGTTCCTTGGAACTGACACTGTTGAGCTGTTTAAGAGCCACCTGCCTGAAAAAGGCTTGTCTCAGGTTGCTGCTGTGTTTGCTCCTCCCCCAGTGAGCAGGGTCAGCTTCTGAGGGGTGTTTTTGAAAGGCTGTTTGCCCTTCGTTCCTGTGATTCTCTCTCTGCTGCCTTAACGACTTCATGGCTCATTAAAGGTGTTCACAGAGCACAGCAGCAGCACATGGCACAGCTGAGGCCCTGCTCAGGTGCTGGAGCTGGGTTCCTGTGCTGGCACATTCTTTCCTAAACCCAAAGCCAGGGCTCTTGGCTTGGCTCCCTGCTCCTCTGGAGTGGGGACCAGTGTGGATCCTGGCCCTGAGTGTCACTGGAGCACCCTGTGTGTCCAAAGGAGTGGGGACCAGTGTGGATCCTGGCCCTGAGTGTCACTGGAGCACCCTGTGTGTCCAAAGGAGTGGGGACCAGTGTGGATCCTGGCCCTGAGTGTCACTGGAGCACCCTGTGTGTCCAAAGGAGAGCTGGGACAGGGGGTACAGCACTCCTGGGCAGGAGAGAAGCTTTCCCAGCACCATTCTAGAGGGCAGAATGAATGTTTTGGTGACTTTGGCATCGCTGAAGAATTCCTAAAGCCCCTTTGTTCCACAGCAGCTCCTCTGAGAGAGGCACTCAGCATTCAGGCCATGGTGTGCTGTGATCATTGTCTGCACTGGCCAAGGTCACATCGAGTCCTTGCCTCCAACCAAAGGGAAAAACAGACCAGGCAGAGGAGTTTGGGGGAAGAAATAGAGGCAGATGTGCATAAATGTCACCTGCAGCTTATTTGGCTTGTGGCTTTCTCTCTCTGGAGCCTGTGAACTCCCAGCTTTCCCCTTTTCCCTGCTGCTTTTTGTTCATTAACTTTGCTGCTGGGGCTGGATTGAAGTAAAAAGCAAAAAGCAGCCCCAAAGCTGTAACTTGTGTGGTCCTGTAGGCTTTGAAAGCACGAGTGCTGCAGCATTCTCCCTCCTGCCAGCTGAGGTTAATGCATGGGGCACTTGGACCTTTGGATCCCTCCTGAATTCACAGCAAGCCCCAGGCTCTGGGAGCCAAATTCATTGTGCAGCCTCTGCTGGGCCCTTCCAGTTTCAGAAGTTAATTAGACTTTTAGTTTTCTTTCTTACACTGTTCTATTTTAGGAGAAATCCTGTGCAAAGTGGAATTTTTAGTTTCTCTTTTTCTCATCCCTGGTATGAAATAGGGATGAAAAGGAAGGCACCTTCACAAATATATAAAGTGATTAAATTCCCACCTTCCCACTAAAGGTGGGAATTTAATCACTTTATATATTTGTGAAGAAAGGTAGACATATAATCCATCAATAATCCTGAGTTGTTACCAAGGTAAAAAAGTTGTGGGAACACTATTTTCTGTGCTTGTTCATGTTTTCTCAAGTGTTTAGAGACCAAAAATGTACCAAATTATGGTAGGAAATTGCCATATTTGAAATATTCTTCAGTACATTCCCAGAATCCCAGAATAGTTTGGGTGGGAAATGACCCTAAAGCCCATCCATGGGCAGGGACAGCTCCCACTGTCCCAGGCTGCTCCAAACCCCATCAAACCTGGCTTTGGGCACTGCCAGGGATCCAGGGGCTGCTCTGGGCATCCTGTGCCACGGCCTGGGACCCTGCCAGGGAACAATTCCTGCCCAAATCCCATCCATTGCTGCCCTCTGGCAGTGGGATCCATTCCCTGTGTCCTGTGCCTCCATTCCTTGTCCCCAGTCCCTCTGCAGCTCTGCTGGAGCCCCTTGGGGTCCTGCAGGGTCTCCCCAGAGCCTTGTGCCACAACCCCAACTCTTGTGTTATCAGTTCTTTAGGTAATTTTAGATTAGGTGTGCTAATATTATGTATAATATTGGAAATTATTTGGAGAAGTTGTTGCCCTGATCCCGTTGTGGTGAATAGTTTGGCTTCCTGTAAAATACCAGTAACTCCCAGTACAAGTGAAAGAGTTGTGCTGTGATGAATTACCTGTACATCTGCTAATTACAGTTAAATGGGAGGAGTTACTCAATTTTGGTTCTTGCTGGATTTAACAATAATTTCTACATAATTTCTTATGTAGTTATCGACTGATTTTTCTAAGTGATGTGTGCCACTCAGTGTGTTTTTAAAGCATTCAGAACTCTTGTAGATCACAGGAATGGAGGTTTAAATAATTTTAGGTATGTTTCATGTGCGGATTTAAGGTGAACTTAGGTCTTAGCTGGCCTACTTTAGTACAAAATTGTTGTCTCAAAATTATTCTCAATTTTCTTTTCTTTTGAAGAACAAACTCTGGTTCTTATGCAAACCAAGTCCTGGTATGTAATTGTTCTATTTGGTTTTCCAAAATTCCTGTAAGTCCCAGGCTGTTGTTCAGCTCCAGCAATGTTTTGAGTTTGAAATACCAGCTGTTACTGAAATCTCAGTTGGGTTCAAATAAACTTCCCCTTTGCTTAGAATATTTTGTGGCCAAGTCATTTGCCATTAACTCCTTTGAAATTCTTGTGTACTGATTTCAAAACCAGTGCAATTTTTAGATGTTGGCTAGTTAGAAGAAGCCAAATTTTCTTCTTGGCTTCATATTTATGCTAATCAAGGGATTAAAAAATGTAAAGCTCTTCATGATAAATTTTTGTCAGTCCATGCAGCCAGCTACTTCTGGTGCTCTGCAAAGCAGGTGGATTGTTTGGTACTTGCAGTGCTGTGGCAATGGGAACAGCAGGACAGGTGGTTGTGCTCTCCAGGGCACCTTTCCAGATGAGATGAACATAATCTTTGTGATATTCTGTGGAATTACCATCACTGAGTCTCTGATCTGCCTGAGGTGCTGTGTTATCCCCAAGGACAGCAATAAAACATCCTTGGAAGCTGTTGTGGCTTGGGAAGCTCAGGAGCTGCTCCAGGTGTGCCCAGGCAGGGGGGAAAGCTGGATATGGGGGAAATTCCTTCCCAGAGAGGGCTGGGGGGCCCTGGGGGCCCGGCACTGCTGCAGTGCCTTGTGCAGCCCTGCAGGGTGTCACAGCCCTGTGCAGGTGGCATTTGGGGACAGGCCCTGGCACTGCTGCAGTGCCCTGTCCAGCCCTGTGCAGATGGCACCTGGGGACAGGCCCTGGCACTGCTGCAGTGCCCTGTGCAGCCCTGTGCAGATGGCATCTGGGGACAGGCCCTGGCACTGCTGCAGTGCCCTGTCCAGCCCTGTGCAGATGGCACCTGGGGACAGGCCCTGGCACTGCTGCAGTGCCCTGTCCAGCCCTGTGCAGGTGGCACCTGGGGACAGGCCCTGGCACTGCTGCAGTGCCCTGTGCAGCCCTGCAGGGTGTCACAGCCCTGTGCAGGTGGCACCTGGGGACAGGCCCTGGCACTGCTGCGGTCCCCTGTCCAGCCCTGTGCAGGTGGCACCTGGGGACAGGCCCTGGCACCCAGGGCAGTGCAGGGTGGTGCTGGTGGCTCAGAGCCTGCACACTCTGCACACTCTGGGGTTCTTTGGGGTGGGGTTTCTCCTGCAGCTGAGCCAAGCCCTGCCCTGGGGGAGCCTTTCCAGCACGAGCCTCCTGCACTTCAGCTGCTCCATCCTTGGGAACAGAACTTGTGTTTTGAGCATGGAGAAATGAATCTTCTGCCATCAGTTAAACTTAATTAAAATCCCCACTGCTGAGAAATTGCTGCCATATTTTTTGTGGCTCCAGAATGAACAGCCTACTTCCAACAGCTATTTCCAACCAAACTTGCAATGTAACTGAATTAATTAAGTCCTGGGAACAGATTATATTAGGGGAAATTAAGCTCTAAGTAAGCAAACCATTAACAATTACGAGACCAAATTGCCTGTGACACAGATTGGTCAGGTTTGATGGCACAAAGGATCTTCAGCTTGTGAGGAATAAATTGTAGAAACAACCTGGGTTTTTTTAATCCGTGTATGAGGTTTGGGTCATCAACTGGGCTTTATAGGAGAACTCCCACCAGGTAGAGAAAAGAATCACCACTAGTAAAGCATTTGTAAGGCTTCTATGTGAAATAAACCTAACTTAGTTTGTTTTTGCTTTATTTGTTTTCCGTGGTTGTTATCAAAAAATGAGAAGCCCTTCTCTGGTAACAGCCTCATTAATCTTTCATAGAATCTCTTATTTTAAAATTAACAGATTCTTGTTTCTTCTAATGGGAGCAAGTTTGGTTTCCATCACAGAAACTGATCCTGATGGTCACCCACAGGGGACTGGCCTGTTCATGATTCCTTTGTGCTTTTAGTTCTCTTCTTCTGCTGAAGGATTGTTGATACATAACAAGGGCTTTAGTTTGAAATGCATCTCTTACAGGCACTCAGCATCATGGTTGTTCTCAGAAATAATGAGAAAAGTTATTATTTTTATCCTGGTTGTGTTTGTGTTTTGGAATGTGATATTTCAGTAAGGATTATCTTTGCCTTAAAGACATTCCAGAATATTATGTTTATTCCAGAATATCCATTTATGCAAATACTGTACCACTTTAGTTACCAGGCACTGATTTTTGACACAAACAGTGAAATCTTGCTTGCTGTCTTTTAATAATCTGAAGGCTATTGGGAAGCACTTCAGGAGCAAAAATCAACAAGAAACTGTGTTTTCTTGTCTTCTGTAGCACAACTGTTGAGGTTGCAGCATCTGGTGTGCAGGTTTGGAGTTCACTTTCCAGCCACACAGTGGTTGTGCACTGCAAAGGAGCTTTCAGCTGCAAAATATTTCAATTTATTTATAAGAAAATTGTTTGGGGCAGCTTCTGTACCAAGTGACAATGGATATTTAAAGCAAATATGGTCACAGAAAGTGTTTCAGGGCAGCAGAAGGCCAAGCAATGCCTCACTTTACACATGCTCATGAATTTTGGGATGTGGCTATTGCTGGGAGGAGGGATTTATGGTCATGCTGATGTTGCCATAAGTATTGTTTATTAAGGCAGAAAAACAACAGATGACACCAGAAATGGATTTAATATCCATGGATAGCTTTTGTCAGATTCCAGATTTCACTTCAATTCTGAAATCATTCTGCTGCTTCACGAAAGGGTTAATGTGCTGTGGTGGTGCTGGGAGATTGATGGGCAGAGGAAATAGGAGGTACCTGGGAAGAGCTCCTGATCCCTGATACTGCCCCAGTTGCTGTTCTCTGCTCTCCTCCCCTCCACGTTGTTATTCTTACCCAGGCTCCCTGATCTCCCCTTTGCCTCTGACCCCCTCCCCATTTCCTGCTCGCCCCTTCCCTCTGGTCCTGTCCCAACTATTGCCTGTTTTCCCTGCTCCTGCTGCTAAGATGAATGCCATTGCTGTTTTCACAGTCTCCATCCTCTTCTGTGTTTCCTGCCTCTTTGCAGCTCTGGGTGTAAGTTCTTTTCTCCAGGAGATTTTGTTCTCTGGATATTGTTTGAAATGTAAATACTGAATTTTGGGTTGCTGTGTAAACAGTAATTAAAGATTTCCCCTTTTAATTAAAGATTAATTGCAGCTCTGTGAAACCTCTGTTCTAAGTTTTTGAAGTAGTGTTTTCTCCAATGTGCAGTGAAGATTCCTTGGAACATGGCTGGGAGACAGAGTTACTTGATCAGCTTCATTTTTGGGATGTGTTTTCAAAGCAATGTGAAGTTATTATTTATTTTCTTTTCCCTCAGAATACTTTCATTCTTTTTCAAAAACTGTTCAAAAGTATGAATTGATCTGAGCAGAGATGCTTTTCATTGTCATTTTTAATCCTTTTTTACTTATCTTGAAACGTGAATTTTCTTTCCAGTAAGTAACAGAAAGCATTTGCTTTTCTTTTGCAGATTGCATTCTCACAGCACAGCAACTTTATGGACCTGGTGCAGTTCTTTGTGACATTTTTCAGGTACTTTTCATTTAAGACAGCTAAATATCACTTCTTTAGGTTTTGGGCTTCAGAGTTTGGGTTCTTCTTGGTCTGGTTTTTTAACTTCAACATCCTGCTTACAGCACAGCCTAGAAAATGGAGATCTTCAGTCTGATTTAAATGTTTAATTAGGAATTATGTTGAGAAAATGAGTTGTCTGCCCATCTTTGCCAGTGCATCATCCCCAGAGCATGCAGGGAGAGGGAGGATGGGGCTGGGAGGGGCTTTTGGAAAAGGAAGAGCTCCTTTGGAGATGGTGCAGAGAACACTGAGTTCCCACAGATGATGTGTGACTTTGTGCAGGTTTGCTCTCCTCACTGGACACAGGCACAGACATGGGGAGTCATTCTGCAAAGAGTTCATCTGCAGTCATTTCCAGCTCTTCAGGCACCACCTTTTGATTTTAGGCTGAACTCTGAAAGTCTGTCAAGTTAAATACAAACACATGTTAGAGTGCAACAGAAGCCAAATACTTCTGTTCTTCACACACAGCTCTGAGTTCATTTCTCAGTCTGAACTGATGATTCCCTCAGAGTGGGAACCATTTCAGTATTTGTCTCCTCTTCTGTCCTCCAAAAACACAGCCCTGCCAGAGAGGTGAAACACCTTCCAAGCACAGCAGGCCCTCTCCCCAAAGCTTCAAATTCCAGTGTGTTCCCTCTGTGTCAGGGGCTGCCAATACCCAGAGCTATGAGCCAATCCCTGATCAATGAGCAGTCCTACAGGAGGGGTACACAGGGGGCAAACCCTGCTCCAGGCCTTACAGCAGTTCTGAAGTAGGCAGTGTTGTGCCTGGTATTAAATGAGCAGTGGGAATCATGTCTTGCTTTAGATTTCACTCTGAATTTAATTAAAGCAAGAAGCTCCAGGCAGATCCTTCAGACAAGTGGTTTATATCCATTTTTTTTTTCATACAGAGCTTTTAGAGGGTAGAATCTGCTTTAGTGCAGTCCCTGGGAAATCACAGGTTTGAGCCACCACCTTCCTGCCATTGGGGCAGAGTAGGGGGTTACTCCTGGCTCAGACTTTACCTTTTGTGTTGCTGGATTAATCACAGTCAGCAACTTCCCTAAAAACCTTTGTGACAGGGTAGTTGCTTATTAGGGAAATGAAGAGGGAAGCACTTGGTTCCTTAGTTCTCTTCTAATTGTGTAAGATAAATCTGCTCTACAAAACGGATCCATTAGTGCTTTACAGACCCAGCTGCATCTGCAGATGAGGGGTTCAGCTCCTCAGTGAGAGGGATTGCTCCAGATTCATTGTTTGAGGAGATTCCCAGAGCAGCTGTGGCTGGGGACATTGGGCTTAGAGCAGCCTGGGACAGTGGGAGGTGTCCCTGGGACAGTGGGAGGTGTCCCTGCCATGGCAGGGGTGGCACTGGAGGAGCTTCAAGGATCCTTCCAAAGCTGCCATGATTGCAGCCCAGGTGAAAGCAGAACAGTGCATTGTGTGTCTCAGTGAGATGCAGCTGTGTCCAAAGGCTCCTCTCCTCCATCACAGTGATCATGAATCTCCCTGAGAAGTGATGTTGCAGTATTATTGAACATCCCAACAAACCTGAGCAATGAGAACATGTGGGTTTGAGAGCAGACAGTTTACTGGTGTTTTCCATTCAAGCATTTATAGTGTGTTAGAAATTCTGTGATTCTTTCACAACTCCTGAGCTTCTCTCCAAGTGTTTTATTTTACAGTCACTCTAACTCCCTAATTAACCACTGGGTTAGAGCAGAGTGATTCATCTCTCTGGGTGTAGGGGAAACTATTGAAACATTTGCATTTTTAATGCTCCAGGGCACATTTCATAATTACTGTTGGATCTAAGGCAGACCATAAATAATATCTGAGAGCCCCCTGTGCTGGTGATAAGCAACAGTTAGCTGAGAATTTGCTCCCTGAAATAGAGGCAAGGAAAGTGCTTTGTGAAAACCTAAAACCAGTTGGTAACACTAACAGCAAACTCAAAAACTGGGATATGTATCCATTTTCTAGGGGTAATGGAGACCTAAAGAGGTGTTGTTCTGGAAAACAGATGCTCAGAGTGGCTTCGTGTTTGCACATTCGAGGGTGCTGCTTCACCTGGCTGTTCTGCAGGAAATGCAGGAGTTGCCCAGAGCAGCTCTGGCTGCCCCTGGATCCCTGGCAGTGCCCAGAGCCAGGCTGGACATTGGGGCTGGGAGCAGCCTGGGACAGTGGGAGGTGTCCCTGCCCAGGGCAGGGGGGCTGGGACAAGGTGATTTTTAAGATCACTTCCAACCCAAACCATTCTGTGATTCTGTGAATTTGGGAGATTTTTCTGAGCTGGAGATACTGTGGCACATTTCTGTCTTCTGGAAGCCACTTCCCCACTTGGCTGAGCAGCTGGAGGCATCCTGTGTGCCTTGAGCTGTGTGGAGCACCTGGGAGGGACACGGGGCATTTTCAGTTCCATTATGGACATTGGGGAGGAATTGGGTGAGTGCAGTCCCTGCAGGGGCTGCTGCATTGCCCAGCCCAGCAGTGCTGAGCCTGGGACACTGCTGCATTGCTGAGCCTGGGACACTGCTGCATTGGCCAGCAGTGCTGAGCCTGGGACACTGCTGCATTGCTGAGCCTGTGACACTGCTGCATTGCCCAGCAGTGCTGAGCCTGTGACACTGCTGCATTGCCCAGCAGTGCTGAGCCTGTGACACTGCTGCATTGCTGAGCCTGTGACACTGCTGCATTGTCCTGCAGTGCTGAGCCTGTGAAACTGCTGCACTGCCCAGCAGTGCTGAGCTGTGACACTGCTGCAGTGCTGAGCCTGGGACACTGCTGGGCTGCCTGTGGGATGCACAGGGGATGGAAGGGCAGGAAGCTGGAATGCATTCAGACAGCACCAGGCAGTGTGGGGCAGGACACTGGCCTGGTTTCCATCTCATTGAGGAGCTGGCTGCTGTGGTCAGGGGGCTGTGCCCCACATTTAGAGGGGCTGCTGGAGTTCAGCACCAGCCAGGCAGGGGGCTGTGCATTACCCTTCATTTGCACCACATGAATGTTTTATTTAAAGCTAAGAAAATGTCACTGGATAAAGGTTGGGTGGAACTGTGGAGTTCTGAGGTCATTGATGTTGCATTATAATTGGAGCTGGAGGAGAAATGATATTCCAGCCATTAGTAACCTTTGCAAAGCTAATGAATTGCAACTAAACTGGGTTTTCTCTTTGCTCCCCTCTGCTTTTCATAACACAGCTCTTAAATCTACAGATTGAACAGTTGTGTTTCAGCACATGGTTTGAGCTGTTTGACAATTTCTAGTGAACATTTTTTATTTGTATCTGTGCTTCCTGATCTTCCAAAAATCTGTCTGCCAGCACACCTATCACAGATCCTGATCACCAGTGTACCTTCATGTACAGGAGTTGTAAAAGTATTTGTGGCCTTGTGAGCACACATGACTGCCCAATAACCCTTCCCCTTTTTTCTTTCTCTTCCCTTCTTCCATTCCTCCCTTTTCCTTCCCTTCAGCCTTTAGCCTGGAGAGCACTTGAGAGACCTTTTTGGGATCTCTGTATACTTCAGAGGGGGTTCAAAGGAAGATGGGGATGGACATTTAAGTGGGGCTTGTAGTGATACAACACAGGGTGATGACTAAATTAAATAAGGGTTATTCAGATTAGATTAAGGAAGAAATTGGTAAGGTGAGGGTGGTTGACACTGGACTGGGCTCCCAGAGAGGGGGTGAATCCCCCATCTTGGGAACATTCCAGTCCAGGTTGGACAGGGCTCTGAGCAGTCTGACCTGGCTGAAGGTTCCTGCCCAGGACAGAAGAGTTGGGACTGAATGACCTTTTCAGGTCTCTCCAAGCCAAACCATTCCATGGTTCTGTTCCTTGATCTCATGCTGAGGTTTATTTCCCTGGTTTAACCTGTACCTCTGGTGTGTCCTGCTGCACTTCCCTTGTGCCTCTCACGTGCACAGTCCATTTCTTGCCTGCTGCTTGTCTGCTCTTCCTTCTCTGTCCTTGGAACATCCTCCAGGGCAGTCCAGGGTCTGCTCCAGGGGGCTGCTGCCCATGGCAGGGTGGCTGAAGCTGGGGATGAGGTTCCTTCCAGCCCAACCCAGAGTGATTCCATGATCCACCCCTGCCCTGTCCCACCAAAGCCTTTCAGTTGGAATAATGGGTGTTGTTTCACAAATGGGACAAAAGCTGCCACTTTGGTGCTTTCCTGGTGGCACATCCAACCTCATGTGCCCCTGTTAGAATGGAAATGGTGTAATTCTGTTTTGATAATTAATTGGACTTGTTCCTCAGAAGAACTTGAGCAGGAGCACTGTTTGCTCAGTACAAGAATCAGGCAGGTGGTTTTATGTGCTCTATATTGTTTTTCCTGACTATAAGTATTTTCCCAGTGTTTTCATTAAGTGGGAATGGCCTCCTGCAATAATTCAAATCTGGAGTTATGCTGCAGATATTTTATTTACTCTTGTTGCTTATTGAATAATATTTTACTGCAGCACAGCTGGCATTACTAAATATGTGCTTAAAATACAGTCTGAGTCTCTTATTTTTTTAGAAAAAGGAGGGGCTTGGGAATATCTTCACCTTATTTTTAAGAAAATGAAGAAGATAAACAGTTCAGCATCCTTAACTTCCTTCTTTCAATGTTCTCAGCACTCTTTACTTCATCCTCCATGATCCAAATAACAGAATGGAATCATAAAATCATCTGGGTTGGAAAAGCCCCCTGAGATCAGTNCCTTTCCCAGCTCTCTCAGCTGCTCCTCATCAGACTTGTCCTGGTTTTGGCTGGGACAGAGTTCATTTCTTCTCAGGAGCTGTTCTAGTGCAGTGTTTTGGGTTCACAATGACAATAATGTTGATAACACACTGATGCTTTGGGTTTTGCTCAGTTGTGTTTCTCAGAAGTTGATTGATTTTTTTCCTCTTGCTCTGGCAGTGAGGAGTGACTCAAACTGGGAGGGGTCACAGCTGGGACAGGATATTCCACACCTCAGAACATCAGTGCCCAGTGTACAACCTGGGGGAGTTTATCAGGGCTGATCTGGGGAAGGGGCTGGCACTGGGCAGCAGGGGGGGAACAGTCACATTGTGCATCACTTGTTTGCTTGGGCTTTTTAGTTTCTCTTTTTAATAGCATTATAATTATTAGCTGTGCTATTGTATTTTATTTTGTTTTCAATTATTAATCTGTTGTCTCAGCCTACAAATTTTACTTGTGGTTCTCCTCCTCACTCCCCCAGGGTGGGGGAGAGGAGAAGAGGATTCAGTGGTTTTGCAGTGCTTCATTTCCTGCTGGGTTTAACCCCTGCCCCTGTACTCCAGAGCCTTCCCTGTGTCCATTGCCCTCCTGTGCCACTGCCAGGGTGAGCTGTGCCTGCTGAGCCTTTGCCATCTCCAGCAGGAAGGTGAGCTCAGGAGTCTGCCTTGGTGGGCTGCAGGCAGCCCCCAGCATGTTCTGTACTTGCTCCAATTATTTCAAGGTTTAATGCATCCAGTACTTTAAAATGTGTCCTGTAACTCGCCAGCATATTAAAATGAACTTGTAAATAGCACTTAAATAGCTTCTAATTCATCACAATAATTTGGGCTGTGTTTCTAGTAATGATGGCAGTGCTTTCTGAAATTATTAAGTGACCTGTATGTGTTAAAGCACATTAGCAGTGAGGCTGCTGTGCATTTTGGTGTTCAAAGCTGCCATTTTTTACAAGCAATTCTGATGTGGATCAACATTTCAGCAGGGTTTAATAATTGGGCCCTAATACAGCAGATGGATTTTCTTCTCTCCTCCTGAAAATGCATCACGGGAAAGTGCTGATGGAGTTTTCCACACATTTAAAAGTGAAAGTGGACTAGTTTGAAAAGCTTTAAGGGTACCAGGAGCAGAGAGAACAGTCTGTCTGTGGTGAAAAGGAGATTAAAGTCCAGAATGAAACAAATCAGTGTGTTTAAATTCTGATTTCTGTGTCAGTGTGGGAATACCCTGTGGAATTCTCAAGGCTGATCAACTGAGGTTTTGTGTGTTGAGGCCAATTGAGGAGAGATTATTTATAACCACATTGCTCATTTATTGTACTTGAATAACCTAATGAATAATTAAGAAAGAATTAATAAAGCCATTTGCCAAATAGAATATTGTCCATAAAATTAAAATGTATCTCCTCCCTACATTGCAATATTTATGCTGTGTAAGCACAGATTTTTATAACTCTATGAGCCAATGGAAGCTGGACTTGGTAGAACCTGACTGAAATGGTTCCAATTTCCCTGGGATGAGAAACTCCCCAGGGTGTCAGGTGGCTCTTGATGGTTCTTTCTCCTTCCAGTCTGGTTTCACACCTGAGTTTGCTGGTTCCCTTTTGTTCTGTTGGAAAAATCTAACTGGTCTCAAACTGGGCATGTCACAGGCTGTAGGAAAATGGAAATCCAACAGCTGATACAATCACAGAATAATCTGGGTTAGAAAGGAAATCAAAAATCATCCAGCTCCACCCCATCCATGGCAGGGACACCTCCCACTGTCCCAGGGACACCTCCCACTGTCCCAGGCTGCTCCCAGCCCCAATGTCCAACCTGGCCTTGGGCACTGCCAGGGATCCAGGGGCTGCTCTGGGCACCTGGGCCAGGGCCTGCCCACCCTGCCAGGGGACAATTCTGCCCAATATCCCATTATTCCCTGCCCTTTGCCACTGGGAAGCCACTGCCTGTGTCCTGTCCCTGCAGGCCTTGTCCCCAGTCCCTCTGCAGCTCTCCTGGAGCCCCTTGAGGCCCTGCCAGGGGCTCTCAGGTGTCCCTGGAGCCATTTGAGGTGGGGGGAGCTGCAGGGAGCAGACCTGGGTGAGGAGTGTGTTGGGGGTCTTTTTTCTCTGGTCTCCCACAGAGTTTGATGGAATGAAGGATGCACTGTTATCTTTGGAGCAAAAAGAGGAGATGGCAAAGCAAATTGTGCAGTAGAACTTTATTTTTGAATCCTTTGTGAGCAGGTGGGTGTTCATGGCTGGCAGAGGTGTCTGGAGCTGCTGAGGAGGGAGCAGGGCACAGCTTTATCCAGGACTCTGCCAGCCATGGGCTCCCACTCCACATCATTCCCAGCACATCTCTCTGCACACAGCTGCTTCTCTCTGCTGCTCCCATAGCTACAAAGTTGCTTTCCCAGAGAAAGTTGGAAAAAAGCTCTTTAAAGCTACTGATGCTCACATCAGGTCTTTTAACTTATTTCAGGATGGTTTAGGCTGAGTAAATGTGACAATAGATCTTGGCTTTGCTCTGCCCCTGGGGCTCTTCCAGCTGGTGATGGACTGCAGCAGGCTCTGCCTTTTATTTCTCCCAGAGTGCTTCCAGGGGATGTTAGTTCAAGGGAGAAGATGTATTTCCTTAGTGATTTTATAGCTTTTGTGGGTATTTGCTGCCTCCTTGTGACAATACAAAGATGTATGGTGCTGTTCCTTTGAAATACAAGGGTGCTGTGGTGAGCTTTTCAGGAGAAGCTTTTATTAGTCTTTAATTGTTAATTCCTGTCTGTTTTCTCAAGTCTTGGCTGTGGTGCCAGCAATGGGCAGGAAAGAGAAACCAGTGAAAGACTCTAGAACAGGCAGGCTTGGGCTGTGCTGCATCTTGGACAGGGGGTTTGGTGATAAAGGTGATCCTCTTAGTTCTGCACTCTGGCTTTCTTCTCCAAGGGAGTAAATAATACACAGGGAGAGAGCTTGACAGTGCCACTGACACTGTGGCACCTGGGGACATGGTTCAGTGGTGGCCTTGGCAGTGTTGAGTTCATGGTTGGACTCTGTCTTAGAGCTCTTTTCCAGCATAAATGATCCTGTGATTCTGTGAAATCAACCCAAAATAAGAGGGCCAGCAGTTTTCAAATTGCTGAGGTCACTTTTTTCCTGAAAAGAGCCCATCCTTACAGCAGCTAGAGCATGTTCTGGTGTGTGTCTTCCATTTGCTGTGTGTCTGATGGATACCTGTGCCTGGAGCCTGTGGGTGTGTAAAGGGGGAGTGCACTGGCTGTGGCACAGTGCAAGTTCATCCCTGACCTCCTGAGGAACTCCTGAGAAACTCCTCTGAAATGGGTCATTCACCAGAGGGGTTTGAGATCAGTGGCATTTGTGCCATTGTTGGCCTTTTTCCTGCCCTTTGCACTTCCATCCTGTTTCCCACAGGAAGGTGTACTGAGGAAAAAACAGGGGTGAGCCCTGACAGCAGCTTTTGCTGGAATCACAACATTGGGCTTGAGCTGGAAGGGTCCTTAAAGCCCATCCAGTTCCATGGGCAGGGACACCTTCCACCATCCCAGGCTGCTCCCAGCCCCATCCAGCCTGGCCTTGGCACTGCCAGGGATCCAGGGACAGCCCCAGCTGCTCTGGGCACCCTGTGCCAGGGCCATGCAAGTCAAACAAGTGTGGTTTGTTTGTTATTATATGCTGTATGATAGTGAAGCATATTTCTGTGCCTCTCTAAGCCTGGAAAATGTAATGCCATCACTGAGTGGCTGCCCTTGGGTGTCTGTGCCTGATCCATGGAGTTTTCATGTCACACAGTCTGTGGATGATGATTTGGCAGCAGGGACAGTCTCCTCACCCTCTGCATTTCTCAGGGAAGGGTTCCTGCTGTCTGTCCTGGCGTTTAATTGGAGGCATTCCCAAGTCACAAAATTGTTTGGGTTGGGAAAGCCCCCTGAGATCAGCGAGGTCAAGCACTGCCCCAGCCCTGCCAGGGCCAGCTCTGTCCCTGTCCCCAAGTGCCACATGCACAGGGCTGTGAGATCCCTGCAGGGATGGGCACTGCACCCTGGGCAGCTGGGCACTTCCAATCCCTGAGCTCCCTTTCCATGGGGAAATTCCTGCTGCTGTCCCCCCTGAGCCTGCCCTGGCCCAGCCTGAGGCCGTTCCCTCTCCTCCTGTCCCTGTTCCCTGTCCCACAGCCCGACCCCCCCAGCTGTCCCCTGCTGTCCCTTCCTGTCCCTTCCTATTCCTGCTGTCCCTGCTGTCCCCTGCTGTCAGGGTGCAGTGTGAGAACATCTCTGGTCCTTTGCAAATTCCCTCTTGCAGTGAAAGCCCTGCTGGAGCACCCAGAGCCCAGGGGGTTACTGTGATGGCTGCACTGGAGCAAATAATTCATCTGTTCTGGTTAATCTTCCCTTGGATGGAAACTTTCCTTTAACCTGACTTTCAATATTCTCTGAGATGTGGGAAGAGGTCTGGAGATGTTTTCTGTAACATCAGTGCAGTCCTGCAGGAAAGAGGCTTCCACTGGGGTTCAGATTTTAATCTTATCTTGTGTTCCTTGAAGTTGCTCATTAGGTATTCAGTGTGATAAGATCATAACTGTCAGTGCAGTCTTTTATTATTGTTACTACTGTTTTTGTTCTATCTGCTTCCTTGCATTTTCCCTAGGAACTGATATATCCATTCATCCTTTCCCCCCCTCTTTTGACTGAAGAAATCCAGTATAGATGTGGGGAAATCAAGAAATGCCTGTAGTTCTGCAGCAGCCTGCCTGCTCTGCACTGTATCTTATTTCTGTAATTTGGAAAGGAAATCATAATAATCAGTTTTCTCTGTTCTTTTCAAGGCTTTTCTTTCTGGGGTTATCCTCTCACTTAAATTATCACTGGAGATAGGCAATGGCTTTTTGAATCTGATGAGATCTTCCAGCCTTACTGTCATTTAAGGAAGTCAGAGAGGGAACTTTGGAACAACATTTTTCCCTGAAAATAAAGGTGTCATTCCTCACTGGGTATCACAAGCACTGAACTGTGCTGGATTATCTTTCTTCAGTTCTCTCTAATTATCATAGAGACTTTTCATTTACCTTTGCATTTCCTAGAGTTTTTCAGCTGCCAGTGTGTTATGAACAAGGACAATAAAATATTTATTTTCTATTTTTTTCCTTTCCAGTTGTTTCCTGTCCTTGCTGCTGGTGGCAGCTGTGGTTTGGAAGATCAAACAGAGTTGCTGGGCATCACGACGGAGAGAGGTGAGAGGGATGAAATGTTCCTTAAGTCACTTTGTGATAGTTGCTGTCTCCAGATGCACATTTGTTCACAAATGCATCACATTAACCTTCAATTGAAGGCTAAGCTGATCCAGTTCATGCTGATGTTTGGCCCTTTAGCCTATTTTTGATTACAGTTTCAGTGACCAGTTTTGTTATTTTAGGATCCTGATGCTGCAGTTTCTTTGAAGCACCAAAAAAATAGGGGTGAATATCCTGAATTCCCAGAACTTCTGTTTCTAGACAGCATAAATACAAAACCACATGAATTAGGAGATTCTTTATATCTGTTTCAAAATAGGGAATAGAAAATACAAACATTAGCTTTTATGTAATACATTAAAAAAATAAGTCAAATCCCCATTTTCAAATGAAATCTTATTCAGATATTTTGGGTGGTTGGTTTTTTCCCCCTGGAACATTAGGAGCATAAGAAGAAGGTGGGGAAGCCACCCAGGATGTGGAAATCTGTAGTTTGCTACTTAAAAATGTGAGTTTTAGAGCCAGAGTTTTTCCTCCTCACCTACCCATGGTCCAAATGAGCTTTTACAACTTTCTGTGTTGGCATAATGTAAATAACTTTGTGCTTTATGCCCCCAGAATGTGGTTCCTCCTTGTTTATCCCTGATTGATTTTTGTTCACTGCCTTGTCGTGGCTCTCAGTGGAACCTGTTTCCTGTTCCAGCCAGAGCACTCAGGGTGGCCCAGGTGACAATTCCCTGTGCAGTTGTGGCACAGGGAATGTGCCCTTCCTTGGCCCCCATGTGTCAGCATGGGTGCCCACAGGCACAGGCTGTGTTTGTGGAGAAGCCCTGAACATTGATCAGGATTTCCTGGTGTGCTGGAAGCATGGACTGTGCAGGTATCAGGCTGGGCTGGGCTGCTCCTGGAATTGGTTTTGGGAGCTTTGTCTCGTGTCCATGTGTTTATTTCTGTGCAGAATGACAGGATTGGCGTGAGTCCATGTGCACCTCCTGTCTGAGTTACCTGTGTGTCAGCACCTGAGGCCAGGTTCCCTCAGGGATGAGCTGTGTTTCTCCCTGCTGGGGGATTTTGGGTGGCATCTGCCCATTTTCCTCCCAGCTGTCCTGGGCTGGAGCTTTGGCAGCTGCAGACACCCAGCTGTGTCCCTGTCCTGCTCCCACACAGGAGTTGACTGGGGGGATTTGGGGAATGAATTTTTACAGTGCTGGAATTCTTTGCCAGTCCCTGTTTCCTGCTTATCTGCAGAAATCTGTGCCTGTTGTACTTCGCAGTGCAGTGGTGTGAATAACAGGAATTTATTCCATGTGAGGAGCTCCTCTCTGGTAATAAAGCAGGATGATGTCTGATAACTCTTCTCCTCTTCTTCCTCTTTCTGCTTCAGATGTTTCTGCTCTTACTGGTGAACTCACTGCAGAATATAATCATTGCTTTTCAAACACATAACCCTTAATCTTGGAAAGAATGGAAGTCTTTGAGGTTTTCTCTATTCTCTGAAGGTAGATAAATTTTTACCAGGGAGGCTGGTTTTTTCCTGCTCACTTCCTTGGCAAGAAACTAAGCTGGAGTCAGCATAACATCCCCTGTGGCTCTGGGGTTAAATGTTATCTAGGAATGGGTAAGGAATACAGACTGGGAAGTAAATACTGTGCTTTGGAGCTCAGTTAAAGTATTTGAGGGGTGGCCTAAGTCAGAAATGTCTCTATTAATTAAGTTACACTCTGATGCATGTTTTAATGATAAAAAGAACTGAAGTAGTGGCACCATATTGGCACGTTTCAGTCTGAATTCAATCTCATGTGTGGCTGTTGGACAGGCAGCCCATCAGGGGGGTGTTTTCCAGGCATTCCTGTCTTTGGCTGTTATTTATCTTGCTCTCTCTTTTTATCCAGTGACTCTGTCTTGTAATGCATGGATCTCTGCTGTTCCATTCATCTGCTATTAGAAATACTTGTACATCTTGAGGAAACAGTTTAAAATCTTTGTTGTGCCATAATTACATATATTAATACAGACTTTATCCAGGAACAAAAAATCCACCCAAGAATTTGTTATCTGAGATGATTTTTATGGCTTGAAGGTGGAGTTTTTTGTACTGATTCTCAGTAAAGCCAAGCAAAGTTCTCTTTAGTAGTTAAAAATAATGATCAATGCCCCAGCCCTGGCAGTGTCCCAGGGCAGGCTGGGTGGGGATTGGAGCACCCTGGCACAGTGGAAGGGGTCCCTGCCCTTCCAACCCAAAGTGTTCCATGATTCTACAAAATGCTGCAGCCCTGAAGGAACCCTCCTCTGGTTTGGGCTGTGTTTTGAGCAGTAGCCAAGTTACAATCACCTGTTTCTCATGCATGTAGTAACTCTGTAGTAACTTCCATGTGTGTAGTAACTCTGCTCTCTGAGCTTAGCCCAGCAGCCAGTGAAATGTGATGCAGTGTGCAGGGAATTCCCAGCTGTCCATCACTGCTGCTTCCAGGAGCAGTGCAAGTGCCCCAGTCCTCATCGCAGAGCAGTGAAAAGCTGATGGCTGAGGCTCCTTCTGGGAGTGCAGGGCAGGAAGGGGAGTAATCAGCTTTAGTAATTAGTAATGTAGTAATCAGAATGACTCAGCCAGGATTGCTTGGGAGATGTGGTGGGAGAAGGCAGAGCTGTGCTTGCAGTGGCTGGGTAATGGAACACTGCAGCATCATTTATGGAAACCAAGTTTGCTGTGTTCCTTCTGGAGAGGGCAGCATGCTACAAATGCAGTCTCCATCAGCATCTTGTGGAATGCACAGGATTCTCCTGACTTCTCTCCTTTGCTGTGTTTCAGCTGAAATCTCTGCCCAGCTGCCTCAGGTGTCTGTGTCAGTGCTGCTCAGGCTGGAGGGGCTGTGGGTGAGCAGACATGGAGTAGCCAGTGTGGACCTTGGGAACACTGAGCTAAAGTTCAGGCCCTGCAGAGTGTAAACCTTGACTGAAGTGAAAATGGGAGTGATTTGTGTCGTGTCAGGCATTCAGGAGGTGGAATTGTAACCTGGGTGTTTTTTCTCTTGCCATTGAGCCCCATGTTTGAGTCTCTTCAGACATCTAAAAAAGGGAAAATAGAAATAAAAAGGCAGCTTTTATAGGAGGCTTAGAATGAGGTGAATTAGGAAATAGGGATAGGAAACCTTTCTGTGTTGTCTATAAAAATGACATGTTAAAGGAATCAAGATGGTAATAGAGAATAATGCACAAAGTATGAGCATGATGTTAGAATTTTAATATGCTCATCTGCTCTCAGGAATTTTCTGTCCTCTTGTTCTCTTTGTGCATCCAGATCCTCTTCTCTTCACCCCCAGTCTTCTTGGTTTCCTTCTCTGGGAGCAAGGAGCAGCTCCCTCCCAGGCAGGGGAGTGTGGCTGCCCTGGTGAGGTGGTGGTGAGGGTGAGCTGGGGCACTCCTGTGCCTCTCCAGGGTGTGCTGGGAGGATCAATAGCAAGCACCTATAGAGATAACTCAATTTGGCTGTCTAGAGCTCCATTTCATCCTCAATAAATGATCTGTGTTTTGCCTCCTTTCTTGCCATGACTGCCTGAGACTGAATATTTTCACTCTGCAATTCACCCAGATACTCAGGGTGGGGTTTGTGTATTGATTCACTGCAGGAATTATCCTTCTCCTTCTCAACCTGAGAAACCTTTTCCCCCCTAAGTGTATTCAGAACTTAGCAGTGCTTTTATTTCCACTGGCATGCTCTGCTGTGGCATCCATGCACACAGAACACCACCCAGGCAAGCAGATTGTTGTGGTTTTTACAGCAGAGATGTTCCAAGGGATCTGTGCTGTGTGTTATTTATGGCCCTGCCTTCCTTTTCTTCCCCTTCCCTCTCACCTGTCAGTATTTCATTCATCTCTTAGATATTTTCTCTTAGACTGTGGTTAAGGGCATCCTTGGTCAAAGAGGAAGCTTTAAATTTGGAATATTTTCAACTAACTGCAATTCAGGATTTTTATCAGTGTTTTGAGTCCTCAGTGGTGTTTTGGAACAGGCTCCACTCCAAAGGATTTGGTACCAAACTTATGCAAGAAATATTGAAGGTCTGGCACCAAACCTCTCTAGATTTGAGCAGTCCCAGGTGCTTTGAGTGTATTTTACTCTGCATTTTCCTGGTGTGCTCTCCAAGCTCCCTGCAGTCCTTTGCCATGCAGCCCTCCTTGTTCCACAGCCCTGCCAGCACTGTTTGGTGTCTGTCAGCAGTGTGGGCTGGTTTGTGGGGAAAACAAGAGTTGGAGGACTGAGCAATCAGAGCCAGCAGGTGACTGAGGAGGTCATGTGGTGAGCACACTCATTCCTCTCATTACAGTGGGAAACACAAACCTGAGTTTCTTTTTTAATGCAGTGAAGGTGGGTTTGCTTCCCAGAATAGCTATTACAGGACAATGGACTGAAGTGGTGGTGGCTGTGGTGTTTTAAAATATCCCTTTCCTCCATTTATGAGTAGTAAAATAAGAGCTCAGTGTTACTACTGGGTGTAACCAGGTATTGGAGTGCTGTATCCACGTTTCTCTCAGCAATGCTTTGGGTGCTGCAGATGGTGGAGAACAACACTGCAGGGTTAATTTGTTATCTGGAAGATAAGCAAGAGTTTAAAGCAGCACAGATTCCTCATTTTCTCCAGGGAAGAACATACTGAGGTTTGGTGATGCAAATCAGTGGCTGTGGAAGGGAATCCTAGAAGATTCATGGTGGGATGAGGATCTTCTGCAGGATCAGCCAAAAGTTCAAGCAGTATGTCCCTGCCCATGGCAGGGGATTGGAGCTAGAGGAACTTCAGCTCCTTTCCAAACCAAACCAGTCTGTAGCAGCCAGTGTCTGCAGCTGGGGGTAAAACTGTCAAAAACTGTTCTGTTTTTCTCCTGTTTTTAATGGGGAGAGTGGCAGTGCCAGTAATTCATATTTTTAGAGACTTGGCTCTCAGATTCAGTGCTTTTGGAAGGACCTTTTCTAGGTCAGTCATTGGTGCAATTCAGTCCCTGGTTGGAGGCAGGAGGTCAGGTCAAATCATTGGAACTTTCCACTCTGCCTCAGTTCAGAATCCATGAATGGGAACCAGCTCACAGTGCCAGGAGGCTTTTTCCAGAACACACTGTGAGCTCTGCAGTGATCCCTGTGGCTTTGGTCACCAGCTGGAGGAAATTGTGGCAGAAATGGGAGATGCCCTGAAGAAGAAAATCATCCCAAAATGTTAGTGCTGACAGGAGGTTCCAGCTTAGGGGGGAATTGATGGGCTGGCTTTGTGTGCTCCTGTCACTTCTCTGCCAGTGCAGCTCCTCTCAGGGACCTTGCTGAGTCCCAGCTGAGCAGCTGCAGCTCTGATCTCTGTGCAGGACACATCAGCTGGGGCATTGCCTGACCCCTGAGCAGCTGCAGCTCTGGTCTGTGTGCAGGACACATCAGCTGGGGCATTGCCTGACCCCTGAGCAGCTGCAGCTCTGGTCTGTGTGCAGGACACATCAGCTGGGGCATTGCCTGAGCACTACAGCTCTGGTCTGTGTGCAGGACACATCAGCTGGGGCATTGCCTGAGCACTGAGCTCTTGTCTCAGGTCTTCAGTGCAGCTGGTGCTGGAGAATTAAGTTGGGTTTATATCCCAGAAAAGAACTGGTGGGAGCTTGAGCAAAGCTGAAGCTGCAGTATCACACTGGATGAGGCTGGAGTGTCCTGCTGGGATACCAGCCCACTGGATGAAACCTTCTGTCCCTGAGGGGGTGGAACTGGATGGGCTTTTTGGTCCCTTTCAACCCAAACCACTCCATGACTGTATGATTCTATCAAACTCTAGGAGAGTTCAGCCTTATTTTAAAACTCCCACGACTGGTGTACTGAAGCTGTTCTCATTTCAGACTCCAGGGTCTCTTTCTGATGGCAGGCATCAGCTGTACAGCTATCTAATTTAGTTATTTGCAAAAATCAGGGAGAGATTGTGTAATTACTCCAGAAGAGCCCTACTCAGTCAAAGCTTCATTGTGCTATTGTGTAATTATCAGGTGTTGGTGTATATTTTAGTCTGCATGGACTAGATCCTTTTGGTCTTTTAAAAAGAAATTATCTCAGTCTTCTTATTAAAGGTCAGGATATCTGTGCCCTCCTACTGGGCATGATTATGATGAATAACTTGCTTATCTTAATCAGCCCTGAATTAAATATCTTCTGTCATTTCAGCATGAGGCAACTTTCCAGCAGCTTTGCTTTCTGGTTTGTTATAGTTTTGAAGTGTGGAAATGCCTGTTGAGAAGGATTTGAACATTAATTCTCTCCTCCTCTCTCTTTCAACATAGCCTGCAAAGTCAGTTACAAAACTAATTAGTTAACATTAATATGTGCACTGCTCTAGGGGCTTAAAAACTTCATTTTCAGTGATGATGAAAGCATCAGAGAAAACTGTTTGTTTGTTGACTTATGTGGCAGCTAGTGTAATTGTGGTTAAATACTTTAAATCACTTAGTTCTGAGACATTTGTGGCTCATCTTCATGGAATATTCATGGCTTGTATGTTTATTTTTTGCTGATGCCAATTTTTATTTTGGAAGGTAACTCCTTATCCCCCAAGGTCGCCAAGTTATGACAACATAAAGCAAATGTTCCTACAACAGGATCTGTGTGTTAGTTCCCATAATGTACAGGGGTTCTCCTGTGGAGCCAGGCTGGGAGAGCTGGGAATGTTCCCCTGGAGAAGGGAAAGCTCCAGGGACACCTGAGAGCCCCTGGCAGGGCCTCAAGGGGCTCCAGGAGAGCTGCAGAGGGACTGGGGACAAGGCCTGCAGGGACAGGACACAGGCAGTGGCTTCCCAGTGGCAAAGGGCACATTGGGCTGGGATCTTGGGCAGGAATTGCTGCCTGGGAGGGTGGGGAGGGGCTGGGCTGGAATTGCCAGAGCAGCTGGGGCTGCCCCTGGACCCCTGGGAATGTCCAAGGCCAGGTTGGACACTGGGGCTTGGAGCCATTGGAGCTTGCATCAATGGGATGTTGCCTTCTGAATTTGAATGGAGCCCTTGGAGCAAAAGGATTTGCAGGAATAAGCTCAAGTGTGAACAACCCCAACTGACTCAGCCTTTACTCACAGGTGTTCCACCCCTCTCATCATCTCTATCTTCCCTATCTTTCTGCCCTTGATGTGACACCAGGGCTGGAATTTTCTGCAGCCTTGTGTGGGTTCTGAGGGCTCTGGGTTTAGGCCATGGGCCAGTTCCCCTGTGAATACTGACAGGGTGTCCTCAGAACACACAGATGATCCTGGTGTCCCCTAAACCTGGCTGTGGACAGCATGGAGAGCACAGTGCATGATCCTGGGGTTCCCTAAACCTGGCTGTGGACAGCATGGAGAGCACAGGGCATGATCCTGGTGTCCCCTAAACCTGGCTGTGGACAGCATGGAGAGCACAGGGCATGATCCTGGGGTCCCCTAAACCTGGCTGTGGACAGCATGGAGAGCACAGGGCATGATCCTGGGGTCCCCTAAACCTGGCTGTGGACAGCATGGAGAGCACAGGGCATGATCCTGGGGTCCCCTAAACCTGGCTGTGGACAGCATGGAGAGCACAGGGCATGATCCTGGGGTCCCCTAAACCTGGCTGTGGACAGCATGGAGAGCACAGGGCATGATCCTGGGGTCCCCTAAACCTGGCTGTGGACAGCATGGAGAGCACAGGGCATGATCCTGGGGTCCCCTAAACCTGGCTGTGGACAGCATGGAGAGCACAGGGCATGATCCTGGGGTCCCCTAAACCTGGCTGTGGACAGCATGGAGAGCACAGGGCATGATCCTGGGGTCCCCTAAACCTGGCTGTGGACAGCATGGAGAGCACAGGGCATGATCCTGGGGTCCCCTAAACCTGGCTGTGGACAGCATGGAGAGCACAGGGCATGATCCTGGGGTCCCCTAAACCTGGCTGTGGACAGCATGGAGAGCACAGGGCATGATCCTGGGGTCCCCTAAACCTGGCTGTGGACAGCATGGAGAGCACAGGGCATGATCCTGGGGTCCCCTAAACCTGGCTGTGGACAGCATGGAGAGCACAGGGCATGATCCTGGGGTCCCCTAAACCTGGCTGTGGACAGCATGGAGAGCACAGGGCATGATCTTCCTTGTTCATGGCAGAGTGGAGCTTGATGTTTTCCATGGGGGTGCAGAACTGCAGGATCAGAGACCCAGTTCAGGGGGGTTGCTCATAACTGGGGCTTTGAGGCACCACCTAAAATTCATTGCAGCCTTGAAGGTTGTCAAATGAATAGTCAAGGATGACTTCTAATAGTACTTGTCTCATCAGGATGAGAGGAATGGCCTCAAGCTGTGCCAGGAGAGGGTTAGGGTGGATCTAAGGAAACAGTTTTCACAGAAAGGGCTTTCCAGTCCTGGCACAGCTGCCCAGGGCAGTGGTGGGGTCCCCATTCCTGGAGGGATTTAAAAGCCATGCAGATGTGACACTTGGGGACATGGGGCAGTGGTGGCAGTGCTGGGTTAAGGGGTGCACCCAATGGCCTTTGAGGGTTCTCCAGCCTTAATGATTCTGTGATTCTGTCAAAGTAACAGAATGTGTGGCTGGCTCTGTTGGAATGTCTTCAACAAATGTTCTTCTCAAACAAGTGGATGTCCTCAGAATGCTCAGAGTAGCTGCACTTCTAAAGACAGCAACCAGTGGGTCCAGAAGTATCTGAATTTCAGAAATACCTTGAAAAATTAGAGCTACAAATTNGTTGGACACTGGGGCTTGGAGCCATTGGAGCTTGCATCAATGGGATGTTGCCTTCTGAATTTGAATGGAGCCCTTGGAGCAAAAGGATTTGCAGGAATAAGCTCAAGTGTGAACAACCCCAACTGACTCAGCCTTTACTCACAGGTGTTCCACCCCTCTCATCATCTCTATCTTCCCTATCTTTCTGCCCTTGATGTGACACCAGGGCTGGAATTTTCTGCAGCCTTGTGTGGGTTCTGAGGGCTCTGGGTTTAGGCCATGGGCCAGTTCCCCTGTGAATACTGACAGGGTGTCCTCAGAACACACAGCNATGTTTTCCATGGGGGTGCAGAACTGCAGGATCAGAGACCCAGTTCAGGGGGGTTGCTCATAACTGGGGCTTTGAGGCACCACCTAAAATTCATTGCAGCCTTGAAGGTTGTCAAATGAATAGTCAAGGATGACTTCTAATAGTACTTGTCTCATCAGGATGAGAGGAAATGGCCTCAAGCTGTGCCAGGAGAGGGTTAGGGTGGATCTAAGGAAACATTTTTCACAGAAAGGGCTTTCCAGTCCTGGCACAGCTGCCCAGGGCAGTGGTGGGGTCCCCATTCCTGGAGGGATTTAAAAGCCATGCAGATGTGACACTTGGGGACATGGGGCAGTGGTGGCAGTGCTGGGTTAAGGGGTGCACCCAATGGCCTTTGAGGGTTCTCCAGCCTTAATGATTCTGTGATTCTGTCAAAGTAACAGAATGTGTGGCTGGCTCTGTTGGAATGTCTTCAACAAATGTTCTTCTCAAACAAGTGGATGTCCTCAGAATGCTCAGAGTAGCTGCACTTCTAAAGACAGCAACCAGTGGGTCCAGAAGTATCTGAATTTCAGAAATACCTTGAAAAATTAGAGCTACAAATTTCCTGGGGCAAAACCCAGAGTTGATCAGAGCATTGCTGTTTTCTGGCTCCCCTTGTTGAAGTTCAGCTCCTGTGCCCAGGTGTAATGGCAGCAGCACAGCAGCAGACAGGCCCAGGCTGCCTGGCCTGAGTGCATCAGTCTGCTGGCAGTGCCTCCCCTTCCTGGGGATGCTGGACTGGGCTTGGAGCAACCTGGTCTAGTGGAAGGTGGAACAAAGCAGAAGGTGGAACAGGAGGCTCTTCAAGGTGCCTTCCAGCCCAAACCATTCCAAAACACTGTGATATGGAAAAAAAAAATCCAAGTCAGTGCAAATGAAAGTTGTGCACATTCTCACAGTTTGCAGTTATTTAAATATTAAAGGCCAAAGGTCTATCCCAGGCTTTTTGATGAGATTTCTTTGTAGGACTGTCAAACACTTTGCTTTTAAAATCCTCTTTAGGCCTAAGTGATTTAAAATACTCCCAGGTTGTCCTATTAATTGTGTCATCTGGAGAACCAGGGCTGGCTTGAAACAGTACTGAGGTTCATTGTTTGAAATCTCAGGAAGCCCAGCATGAGGAGGGAAAGGCAGGTTCTGGAATACCTAGATGTCAACAGCTGCTGACTTGTACAGCCATGCTCAGCCTCTTGGCTGGGAAAAGTCACAATTTATCCCATACAGCATCATAAAGTCTCTTAAATAGAGTTCTGACACATTAAACAAACACTGAAGGACAGATAGGTGTCTGGGTTAAACAGGCATGGTGCCAGCCTGGGGGAGAGAGTGACATTCAAGTTATAGAACAATTATTTCTTAAATTAATTCTTAATTTTTAGGGGGAACTTTTAACATGACTTGTGCTACACCAGAAGCTGGTGTTAGGAAAAGGATGTTCCCTTAGGCATTTGCTGCCTGGACCTCTGGTTTGGGCTCTTTATTCTCAGGTAATTCCCCACCTGCAGCTGCCCCTGGCCTGGGCTGGTGCCAAAGGCA
>VWYE01017532.1:0-10171 GCA_013398995.1 Alaudala cheleensis | reverse complement strand
GACCCTCTCTGCTTCTCCTGCTGACCACTGGCAGAGATTCTCTGTGGCATCATTTCACTACCACATGCAATTACCAGATGTTTTCCATACCCTCTGAGTCTCCCAACCTTGTACGACCTTGGGCACATCTTCTCTGGTCTTCAGTTTGCCATCTGTTAACTGGGGCATGATAATGTGTTACAGGTTTTAGAGCCAAATAGGATAAGCAATCATCTGAGTTGGAGTGCTGTANGCTGTATTATAGAGGCCACTGGACTTCCCTGAATTCTCTTTTCAATCAAAGCAAACCTCTTGGAAAATGTATCCTGCTTTGATTTGCTCATGGCTAGACTCTGAGAATGCAAAGGAAATGTGGTAAATGGTGCCAAAGTTAATTACCGTCACAGACAGATATGTCTGTGTTCAGCTCCCTGGATGGACTCCTGTACTTCGCTGAGCAGAAGTGTCCAGCAAAAAGGTTTCTTGCTCAGATAGCTCAGACCATGATNTTCTGATAAGATTAAAAGGAATTTGCCTGGTACACAGAATGACCCAACTCGTGCAAATACATTGCTACACTTGCCAAACTCCCCTCAGCGGGTTTGGCACCAGGGAAGGGATGCCACAGCTGAGCTCTTCTCTCTCCCTGTCCTCTGCTCACATTCCGATGGCTCCCAGCACAAAGGGGGCCCCATCTCCATTAACCTTGATGGGCCTTCCTGCAATGCCAATAACAGTGCTTGGGGGGATGGCAGCACAGGCTGCCTAGGGAGAAACTTTTCTTCCCTGACACCTGTGAGCAATCTGCAGCCATTAGCCATTTCACTCCAATACTAATGATGCTCCCTTCAGTCATTACCACTGTAAAGCTGAATCTAACAGGTCATTAAGAGCCCAGGGAGGCCCTGACTGACTTGATCCCAGTTGTTCCTTGTCTCTGACAAGATTTTCCGAATGGAGCATTTGACTTGCATTTTATGTTTCCTCATTAAACTGTGCTTGATTTTAATCAAGGTCAGTTAGGGGCAAATCTGCCTTTCCAGAATCCAAACAGCTCGTACCAAGGTGCTGATCTGCAGCTGTGTTGCTGCACAGGCTCTCCCGTGGATGGAACTCAGTGGATTTCCTTAACGTGGGGCATGACCTGCACCCCACGGGCCCATGAAAAAAACAGGACACGTGGTTGCTCATACTTCATTAAAGTTTCATTCAAATCCTACCCCAATGCCTCTGAAGTGAAATGCCTGGACAAGGAGATCAGTGAAGTAGGAACACTGTGTCACAGCATGAATAAAGCATATTCTAATTCTATCAACACCTAGAGTCCCAGTCTTTAAAATCCTGAGATGGCTTTTTTTTTTCCTTTATAAGGTATATGATGAACAGCAGATTACATTTTTGATGTCTTTTAATGACCATAATTAAGTATGATCCATCATTGTAATCTCACCACTAAATCAAGGTAGATCACCATAACAGTAATGATAAATCATGCTCTTTGCACAACTATTCCTGAGGATGAACTGGAAAATGAAGTTAGAGGACTTCAGAACTTCTTTGCTCCATCAGCAGGATACTGAGCAGCAAGTGCATCCGGATGGCACTAACAGGACGTGATGAGTGGAAGAACTCACTTCCCTTCGGATCCATGGGCTGCCTGGCTTCTGTCAAGAGCTGTACCTCTGGCCCTGCTCTCCTACATCTGAGGAAGTGCATTTGTGGGCATCTCTTCTGTTTATTTTCCCCCCTGAAAGTCCAGGGTCAATGTTTCATATTTAGAGCAAGACAGTATCTACAACAAACAGCTCCTTGGGATATTTCCTCTGCAAACCCTCGTGTTAAATAGGGCACTGCTTTTAAAGAATAGGAATAAATGTACAGTCCCACCAGCCGTGGCTAAAGCCAAAGTCCTCACCATTGAAGGTCAGGTATGACCCCTTAGCCCTATCCATATTTATCAACACTCTAAATTACTCTCTAAGGAAGCTTACAATGGGACCATTAAGGCTTCCACATCACTTCAGATATCTCATCATATGTTCCCTAACAGCAAAAATCTTGATAGAACTAACAAAATTTATTTCCCTTGGCCAAATTCAAGTTTGAAGGTCTGCATGAAAGTCTTTTCCAGACTTTCATCTGCAATTTCAGTTGTGTTAGACACTGTTCTGCAGTGTTATATGCCACAGATGGCTGCCTACCCAAGAAGTGTGATAAGAGCTCCAGGGAGTATAAAAAGCAAAAATCTTAAGTTTCTCAGCCCAAAAGTTGAGCAAATAAGTGCTAAAGTATCTTGTTGACTGCTCTAGAAGTCTCTGGAGGAAAAATAAATAGTGGCACTAATATAGAATATTGATTTTTTCCATGTAGTTTTGTGTGATGGAGCATGCTACAAGTTCACCAACCCAAGTTCTTAACAGCTCATATAAGAGATGTACAATATTTATCATCCAACAAATGGGGAAGCTGAGTTTTGTAGATGTCAAATGCTGTTGTACAGGATGCCAGTGACCAACTTTTTCCAGGCACTAGATATGGTTTCCTTCTAAGGAGCATGAAGAGAACAGAACAAGGTCCTTGGAGAGGACAGAAAAATGGTAAATTTCCCTCATCAGGGTCCAAATGAAAAGTACAGTAAAGGCCATACATCATAGTGAGATTCCCCACTCTCCTGCAAGCTAGCAGAGGGCTCCCATCACTCTCAGACTTCTTTCTCACATTTATTTTAATCAAGTTTCTGACATTTTCAGGTCTGGATACAGCATGGTCAGCTCAACCTGCCTTTGGCTCTGTGTCAGGGGTGTTATATTATCCATCTGTGTTACACTGGCAATGCTTGATAGCCAGGTAGGTAATTTCATCTCTAAAAATTCCCCCAAAGGGGATATGAAGGCAGAATGATTACAGAATCATATACCTCATCTTTGTTCCTAGATTATTTAAATGATAAATAGAAATTGGTCAGGGAAAATCACTTAAAAATGAATTGTGGTCATAAGCCATAGGAAATGCATTTCCAGAAAGACAAAATAAAAATCATCAAAGCTTATTGTCTTTCCTAGATACAGCTTAGTAACAGATGTTTAAAGTATTGTAAATTTCACACCACACACTCTTATTAGGGAGGGAAACACCATGAGGCAGAGTTCTGGTTTTACAGGGGTCCATCGCCGCACAAATTGCCTAATAATCTGAAATAACCTGTCCAGACCTGGAGCTGGTACTCTAGAGAGAAGGCATGTGTGCAGCCAGGCTCTGTAAGCCAGAGGCACTCACATGCTAATCTTAGACTGTGCCAAGCTCAAAGGAAGCAAAGATGCTCCTACATAGCGAAAAAAATAACCTGGGAGCTTAGATCTGAGCTCTTTCCAACTAAGGATAACAATACAGTAATCTAAAAATGCAGTATAATTTTTCTTCCCTCTGTCATATAAAGTTTTGCTTTTGCTGCTGCCTTTGTTCACATACTTTGAAATACAAGTAAATACCTGTTATAATCATCTCTTTGTGCACTCAGCTGGGAGAAGCGAGCATAGGAATGCCAGTGAGGATGGCAAGGTTCATTCCCTCATGCTGCCTCTGCGCAGCTGTGGCGAACCAGAGTATCTCTCTGGTTCTCCTGATGGGCAGGAGCCTGGACAGGGGGGGTGATCCTCCCTGGCCTGTGCCTGAAACAGTGGAGATTTTAGGTCTCAGCCCATGGAAAAAGCACTGTCAGGGTTGTCAGAGGGTTTGGAGGTCACNTTATTGACAGCTTAATCACCTTTGTGTCTGCTGCTTATCTCAGAGGATTTGCTATGAATTGCATTCAGTTGCTTCCACTGTGACAATATCTACTTTGCTAATTAACCCCATGGTGGACACAGTTAAAAGCCACAATAAATATTTTCTGTCTGAGAGAGTAATCACAATGTTGCCACTTGACCTGGGGGTTTTCACATCCTTTGGTTTTAGGGTTTTGTTTCCTTTTCTTTTTTGTTTTGGTCTCAAAATTCTTAGGTGTTTCACTGCAAATGCAAATAGATGTTTCACATCTTATGACTCAATGACCCATTCTACAAACCTAAAGCATTAAAACTTCAGGCACAGATGTTTCTATCAAATGAAAAGTCCATATACTCCTTTTAGCCTGGTACAAAAGATGAAAAAAACAAAGGTTAGTCTAAGGAAGCTTAGTCTCCAAAAACCACCAAGTCCTTGGAGACTACCAACAATATTAGCAATTACTGCTCAAAGCAAAGCTGAGTTGGCATGGAGACCACCAAGGGCTGAGTCTTTAAGAGATCAGCTCCTATTCAACACATATATTAAGTGCTGTATTAAGCACCTACTGAACCCCAGAAAAAATATAATCACAGAATTATTTCTAAATGGACTTTTTAGTTTTTCATGTCAAGAAAGGGGACCAGGAATAGAAAGGGCAAAAATCAGCATGGAGAAACATTTACCTCAGCCTCTCAAGATGCCATTAATCACTCTTTCTGGAAAGCCTGGTACAAAAGCCATTAAAATTTAAGATAGGAAAAATCACTGCCATTCCTACAGCTACAGCTATTGCTGCTGCTACTACTCTTGATTAAAGTCTGAGAGCAGTTAAACATTTAAATACGATAAGGCTTAGAGGTGAGCTGACTTGTCAGATGGGGGAGGAAAACATTGTCAAACAGAATCAGGGAGAGGAGCCCAGGCAGAAAAATGAGAGGGGCAAAGAAATGCAGGATGCGCTGTCAGGCACCTGCACTGAGACCAGTGGCCCCTTCTGAGGAGTGAAGCCAGTTAACATGGTCTCAGACTGAATATGAACCCAAATGCTGATTCTGAAGAAGCTTTTCTGCTCAGGTACCCTAAGACATGTCTCAGAGGAGATTTTTTTTTTGAGGGCCACCTAACACAAGAAAGCAAGGAGGCGCTGAACACAACCCCAGGGATCCTTCCTGGGAGAAAAACCCAGGTCAAGAAACAGCATGAAATGAAGAATCAGAGTCACAGCCAGATGTGTCACATTTTCAGCTGTAGAAACCCAGTCCTGGAAGACCTCTGGGTGACAGAGGGGTTTGCAGCATTGCTGAGCACAAACCACTCAACATAACTTGTGCTCAGAAGCGGCTCTGGGCATTACCCGTGAAGTTATTGTCGTATTGTATAATCCACATTTGCTTTATGATGACACAGTGTCTTCCCTGCTGGATATTTTACTTTTCAAGCAGTAAGACAATAAACTACAGTCCCTGACAAGAAATGTTTTCATTGCCATTGTTTTAGAAACACGTGTTTTCTCATTCACTATCAGCACCACCTAAATCAAAAAAGGTGACTTTCACAATAAATCAGATAAGAACGGCTTAAAAACTGATATCTGCCAACTTGTTTTCTCCCTTAATGGTGCTCCTGAGGCAGGCTGAGATGTCTTTTCCCCAAGCAGCCCAGGGGATGGATGTGAGGAGGATGGCAAGGCAGAGACTCAGGCAGACTGTGGCATCACAGTGGTGCCCTGGCTGGCGTGGGTGATCACTGAACACCGCTCACACTGTGATGGATGGCACTGCATGAAGTAGAGCACTGTGGGAACTGTGCAGAGAAATACAGGAGGTATTAACCCTTTCGCTGCCCTGTATTAACCATTTCCCAGCCCCAAAAAGGGCACTGCTGGACAGCTCCCTTGAAAGTCATTGAGAGTCCACAGTACAAGTACAGGCACTGGCAAGTGCCTTAGGGGTCAGTACGGACTTTTGGCTGCCAACATGAGAATGCAGATGCTGAAAAAAAACGGTGCTGTGGTTTTGATTATCACAATTATTGGCTTAGGATTCTCTTCTCTTCCCCTACAGTATCCTGGGACACACAGGATAAACATAAATGACCAAAAAAAAGATGATCTTCTTCAAGCACCTAAGCAGATGTTTGCCCAGCTGGGGATAAGCACAGGTTGTGTCAGCAGCTGTAAGCTGCACTGCACACTTGCACTCTGCATCCACGGATGAACAATAAGCCTGCAATATTCCTCCTCTTGGATGCTGGAGAGGTTTCTGGAGGATGAAAGAAGGGTAAATGGAGGAGCTGTGCACTGCAATTCTTCATCTCATTCTGCCTCAGCTGGTGAAGCACCACGCTGAAGTGAGGCATTAGCAAAGATGCCTGAGAGGAGCAGGTGGGTGGTGATTAGAGTTATTTCTTCTCTTGCCCTGGGTGAATCTTTTCTGTGCTAAAAGAATGTTTCTCACACACAGGCAGATAACTTATTCTTTCCATTGTCTGCTATCCTCATTTTCCTCTACAGACAGTGGCTCCAGTTTCTCTCCTCAAGGCAAGGACATTCCTTGCCCTCATGTGATCATTCCCTTCTCCTCAGACCATCACTGTGCTGCTGGTCATTAGGGCACCTTACTCAGACACAGCTTCCCCAGCTTACAACCTCATATTCAGAGCCAGTCTGAATTTTTAAAAGTTCTGCATCATGTTCCCTTGCATTCTGTATTCATCTACACCAGCAGAGCTGTTGTCTGCACTCTCATTATCTCAGACCTCCATTAACATCACATCCTCCAGGATTCTGAGGCATTAAAGCTCGCAATGAATATTGCTGCCAAAATCAGCACCTTTCCTGAGCACATCACCACTTTGTACAGCTTTCCAGAGCCCTGATCCCCGTGGTACCAAAAAGAATCTATATCCATATGTTCTCCCCATGACTAACCATCACTCCCAGTCCCAGCTGACACTCACCATTTTAGCCTGATGGTGCACACCTCTGCTGTTCTATTCCCTGGGAAACCTTTCCTTACTTCCTCTTTCTACCCTTCAGGATAACACAGAGTCTTTGTGAACATTCACCTTGTTGTTCTCCTCAAACATTCCTTAAGATGCCAATTTGTGCTATAAAAATACAGACATCAATTAGACTGTTCATGTGTTGCAAACAGCATTTAAAAGGGTGTCTTGCATGTCCAGACCATGGTCTCATTATCTCCTATTTCTACATCTCAATGTCTGCATTTCACTTTGTCTTGTCTCTTAAATGAAAAGTTTTGTAAGGTGCAGACAAACTTTTTGTAAAGAAGCTTGTACATCATGATCCTGCTCCACAATATAGAATCTGTGGCTGATGTTGCAGGAATAACAGGGAAATTCCTCCTTCCCCTTGACAATTTTCCAGTGCAATGGAGGGATGGTATCTCCCTCAGATGTTTTCTGCTGCTTTCTCCTGTTCAACCCTTGCCTGTTTCTTGTCTAGTGCCTGCTCTCCAGTACAAACTCCTTCCCTTCTCAGTTTTCACTGTCCCCAGTTTTTTGTTTCCCTTTGGAGGTTTTGTCCCTCTGCCTTTCCACCACTCAATCTCCTTGCTTCCATCACTCAGGGCCTACCAAAAGCCCCACTTTTTTTCTGCCTCTCCTGGTCTCTAGTTCTGCTCTGTCTCCCTGCTGCATTCCTACTTCCCTGGGCTCTCCTGCCTCCCTGTTCAGTCTTTCCACTGATAATCCATGTTGCCTGCTCTCTGCTCATATCTTGAAACACAGGCACATCTCTCACAGATGGAAATAAAAATATATGAAAAGAGGAATGAGAGATAAGACAAGGCCCATTGCCTGTCTCATTCAGCACACTTCCACTGGCACCAGCTGTTCCAGACAAGAGTATTAAAATCCCCTGAGCAGCCTTAGGATTCAAACTCCCCCAACAGGAACATTCAACTGTAATCCCTAATAGTTACAGATCATTTTGTGTCTTAAGGCAGGAAGTTTTATGTGTCTGTATTAAAACATTATAATTCAAGACATGGATATCTCATAACCCAGATGTGTGAAGTAAAGCAGGACTTGCTGCTTTTCCAAATCATGACTTAATGCAAGGAGGGGGATCAGGATCTGTACTGCTCCTGCCCTGCTGTGATGGAGCAAAAACCCATGTCTGGAGGAAAGTGCTGAGGGACAAAGTGGCATTCTGATGACTTTCCTCAGGTCACAGGGCATAGTCAGTCCTTCATGTCCCAGACAGAATGTCCCCAGCACAGGAAGGACATTGACTTGTTGGAATGAGTCCAGAGGAGACACAAAGATGCTCAGAGGGCTCAGCCCCTCTGCTCTGGATCCAGGCTGAGAGAGCTGGGGCTGCTCAGCCTGGAGAGGAGAAGGCTCTGAGGAGACCTCAGAGCCCCTGCCAGTGCCTGAAGTAGCTCTAAGAGAGATGGAGAGGGGCTTTGGACAAGGGCACAGAGTGACAAATACAAGGGAGAATGACTTCAGACTGAAAGAGGGTATTTTTAGGCAGTAGATTCTTAATTAGATTTTCGGGAGAAAATCTTCACTGTGAGGATGGTGAGGCAGTGGCACAGGTTGCTCAGAGAAGCTGTGGATGCCCCATCCTTGGAGATGCTCAAGGCTGGGCTGGATTCACCTGGGATAGTGGAAGGTGTCCCTGCCCAGGACAGAGGGGCTTGAGTGGTTAATCTCTCAGGTCTCTNATGACTTCAGACTGAAAGAGGGTATTTTTAGGCAGTAGATTCTTAATTAGATTTTCGGGAGAAAATCTTCACTGTGAGGATGGTGAGGCAGTGGCACAGGTTGCTCAGAGAAGCTGTGGATGCCCCATCCTTGGAGATGCTCAAGGCTGGGCTGGATTCACCTGGGATAGTGGAAGGTGTCCCTGCCCAGGACAGAGGGGCTTGAGTGGTTAATCTCTCAGGTCTCTTCCAAACCATCCTGTGATTCTGTATCCTAACCCAGACATCCCTGGTATGTCCAAAAGGACCCAAGAACTTCCACAAATCCACCTGGATTTTGCCAAACCCCTGTGCCAAATTCTCCATCCCCTGTGACTGCACAGCATGGGCAAGGGCTGTTGGCAGCAGTTGTTATCACTTAGAGCTGGTTCCTCTCACCCAGGTCATGAAACATTCACAAGGATCCCACACTGCCAGGGCCTGGGAACCATGTTGTAATTCAGGTTTTGCTGTGATTCTGGACTGAGCTTTCAGGCTGCAGCAAACTCAAGCCCATGCCTTAGAGACCACGTAAAAAAAAAAAAAAACACCTTTGCACAGTTCTAATTTTCATTTCAACACCTCCAGGCTTACTAGAAAGCTGTGTTTGTACCAGCAGAGACGTTAATTTGTATACAGCAGCAAAACAAAAATTCCAAATTAAACACATGAATTCAGTTGCTGAAAACCACCCTTTTACTAAGGGTTCGAATGTAATGACACTATCATTTATAATAGCCTCATGTGGGTGTGTGCCTCCGAGGGCTGTGAGAGGAAAATAAACCACATTAAAATACAATTCCTCCAGCAGCTTCTGAGACGCAATCAAAACCTTACAATGGGGATTTTTCAGAAGACAGGGTTCTAGCTCAATAAAATCTATAGATGGGGTTGTCCCAAATGGCTTGTGTGTAAATTTTTATTCCAATCTAAATGTGGAAATAATCTTTATATATACCCGTGTGCACACAGAATCCTCACCATCAGAATTGCTGAGTGCCTTCATGCTTGGAATCTTGACCTTGTAGAGCCTGTGTAAAACCAGAAATTTAGGATGGGGGGCAAAGATTGAGGCACAGGCACTGATGTCACCTGATGTTTGTGAGTACCTTATCAAGCTGGTCTGTCCTGGCAGGTACCTGTGGGGAGCATCAAAACCAGATTATTTCCCCCTGGTGTGGGAATCAGAGGGATGCAGCTGATGTAACTCATGGGAGTCCTCAAAGTGCTGTTGGCACCGAGGAGCTTTAAAGAAAATAAGGAGCCATGGTGCAAAAATCAAAACTTGTCTTGAAATAACAACTGTTCCATAGAAACAAAGCTGAAAAAGGGAATAAATGACCGGTACTTGCAGTGGAGAAAGTTATTTGCACTTGGGACTGCCCAGCATATTTCTGTTTGAAATGGGAAATGCTCTGCTTTGGTCTGCAGATTCTGAACGTGTTCAGCTGGAAACAATAAATAAAGAGCACAGATGTGGGCATAGATGTGAAAGGGCTCCCATCCAAGAAGCCATTACCTGGGCTAGGATTCCCTACCCCTGGGAAAGAGACACCTAAGGAGGCTATAAAATTAGGAATGTCACATAGGAAAAGTGAAGGGCACAATTATTTACTGTTTCCTACAATATAAGAAGTAGTCTGGTACTGTCTGGTATTTGTAGCTGATTCAACAGAAATAGAGGGAAGTCCATTTTCCCATGCTGCAGAGTTAAG
>VWYE01017531.1:0-13417 GCA_013398995.1 Alaudala cheleensis | reverse complement strand
GTTACATCAGGTCATCGTGGCTCGCTTTGCTGACGAGGATCTCATCATTGACTTCGACAACTTTGTGCGGTGTTTGATTCGGCTCGAGACCTTGTTCAGTGAGTACACCCTCAGTGACCAGACAGCAGGCTCTGCTGCCTTGTGATTTCAGCAGGGTAACTGTCCAGGCAGAACTGGCCAGAAGCCCAAGATAAGGTATTCAGGCAAATTCAGAGATATTAATCTGACTTCTCCTAGATCCAAGAATCAGTCCTTTAGGCCAGTCTTCCCTGCGAACAACTCCATGTTAATTAAAAACTACTAAACAATTAAAAATGTTCAGTCTTGTTCCTGCACAGTGACTTTAGACTGGCTCTTTTTGACTTGGGGTATAGGCCATTGTCAAGTTTTAGATTCTGGGACTAAATTCCTTATTGATCCCGAAGCACAAGGAAAGGGAAGACTTTCTAATTAGTTCCTGTATTTACCCTTGTCTGTCATCTCTCTCCCACCACAGAAATGTTTCGAAAACTGGATACTGAGAAAAGTGGGACCATAGAATTGAACCTTGTTAATGTAAGTTCATTTAGCTCTAAATATTTGCTTTCATTTTGGGGGGGGGGAAATGGGAGGGAAAGTATGGGTCTGTCCTGCTCCATTCTGACTGAGGACATACATTTGTACTGGATTTATCTACCTTGTGTATTTATAAGCAGCCTTAGAAAGGTTACCTTTTAAAAATGTACCTGCATCACAACATATTTTCAAACAGAGAAGGTTACTTGCACCAGAAGCCCCTTATCCCTTTGCTGGCAGTAATGTTGGCTTCTTCCCTGCTTTTTCTGTCAACACAGCAAAACATAAGTGCAAGTTGTGTAGGCAAGACTGATGGTCTTGCTCATGTCTGCTTATTTCTGCCCTATGTGTGCCCTGTAGGAAGGACTAAGTTTGGAGAAAAGTATCCTCCTACAAGTGTTTGACGTGCTCATTACCTGAACATAACTTATTTCTGAACCTAAGAATTCCAAAACTCTGATTTAAATGAGATACAAATTTAAATTGCTCAGGAAAGATACTAAAATTACTTCTGTAACAACAGACTGTCCATATCCTAGAAATGTGATTATTGCATGCTTGCTACAGGTCTTTTTACTAAATTTGTTTTCTTCTCTCTCTCTTCACAGTGGCTGTGCTTTACTGTCATTTGAGCCACTGGCTTCAGCTTGAGACCTCAACAACAGCATCATCAGGTGAAGATAATCAAGCTATACACAAGTAATATGCAGACATGAACGTGCCTTAACTTACACACAGCAAGCAGATTTTGCACGCAATTGCAAGAAGAAAAGCATTCTACTTCCACAGAAGAACCTGCAACCTCATGTTTATGGGTCAGAAAATCTGTGCCTATTATCACATAGCCTCTGCACAAAGGCTTTAATTTAGTAACAATCCTCAGTGCAAGTTTTCAAACTCCTGCTTTGCTAAAATCTTTGTATTTAAGGCATTCTACAGGACTTCAGGAAGAAAAGCTCATTATAGCTTGACAATATGGTTTTTAAAAGTGCTTTTTGATCAAGACCCTGCCTATCTGAAATTAGAAAAGAGACAGTATTGCCTATCTAAACACCTGTTCTCAGAGATAGGGGTTCTTTGTATGCTTTGTGTCAAGCCCCAGCAGTATTCTAGTTAAATAATCTTTAAAGAATTTAAGTAGCAAGTACATCTTTGACCAAAGTGAGCACTGATGTGCCTGGAGCAGGAGGCTGTTGGCAACAAGATTCTTCCAAGAGAAAGCCCATGCTTTCAGGTGGAATCTTGAGATCCTGTAGCTTATTTATCTTCCTTTGAAATGTAAGAAAGTATTTACATTTAAAAAGGAAAAAAAAAGTAGAAATAAAATTTGAAAGACTTATTTCTGCTGAAAATAAGCACTTTTGTTGTTGGTATTTTTCTTAGAGCTAGATCATCACAGTGGATGTGCAGAGCTTTTGCTTTCAGGAACAGAACTTGCTGCCTTTTAAAGGGGAAAACCAGCATGAAGCTGGTTGTGAATGTGTGGCAGTTCATGAAATGCTAGATAAGATACTTTAAAATATTAATGCTTGAACAGCTAAAGGTTTCTAAGATAGACAATTGATACTGTATACCCCACATCCAGCCTGTTGCAATCAGAGGCTGTGACCATGAGCCAATTGCTGCTTGCTGCCTTTTAGTTTCCCCATCTGAGGAATTGTGTCCTCCTCACAAACTGTGTCTTCCTTATGGGCACCTTTTCTGAAAGCAGTAGGACTTACCCAGTAGGAAAAAATGAGCCTGCAGGGTGAGGCACTTTCTAAATACCCTTAAGGAATTACTTGCTCCTCTGTTAAATACTGTTCAGTAACAAATTATTGCCAAATAGAGAGATAGAAAGGATAGCTCTACAAGAAAGGCTTTATTTGGAAAATATTTGTACCAAGTTGTTTGTTTTTTTTTTAAACATATCCCCAAGCTTTTAAGGTTAACAAAGGTTAACAATGTACAACTAACAGATTCATCTCAGTTTTAAATGCAGAAAAACTACCTTGAATGGATGGAGAGGAGAGTTTCAGTTTAATAATGAAAGTAGCTGAAAGTTAGTGTAAAGTAGAACAGCAGCATGTCTTACTGGTAACATTTCTAATAAAAATAACTACTAAAATGAAAGAGTTAAAGCTTAAGAGAAGACAAAAGTTTAATGGTGGAGTAAAAACAAGTAAGTTGTCAAGGACTACAGAAAGTTTCTACACTTAGTCTTCAAAGTTATTGCTTAATGGACTGGTCACGTGGTTGTCACTCTTCAGATGCACTTCCGTTGTTTTAGCTTCTTTTGGAAAACATTCTGCTTCCAGCAATAAGCAGTTGGGTGCTGTGCATATACTTTAATTTCTCCCACCTGGCAAAAGCCTCGAGATAAATTTGGACAAAGCCAAGTTGTCTGTTTCATGATGATTCCTTCAACTGGCAAATTCAAAAGGTCCTTGTATTTAACGCAGAAAGAAAAGTGAAACACTCTTCTGCCATGTTTGAAGAAATCCAGGTGGGTACTTGAACATAATGGCTTGATTCGACCCAAGGCAGCAGAATTTCCTTTGCTTGTAAGCACTGTTTCATCTTGTACAATGCCCTCATCCATTTGCTAATGCATCAATCCTTCATTTGTTTTCAAAGCACATTTTTCATAGCTTTCAAATTACATTGTCATTGAAATAAGTCTCATGACACTGGAACCAACACAAAATGGACTCTTTTTTTTTTTTTTTTTTTTTTGTAAGTTATCCATGATTAGTACTTCAAGAATCTGGCTGCTGTACTACTTCATGCCAAGCTTCTTTGTCTAGGTTTAATCCTTGGATATAGCTGAGGGTAAAACAGAAATAAGGTTTAAAATTTTAGTGCTATAAAATGTTACTTTTTTTAAAAGAAAAAATGAAGAACAAAAAACCCCCTTTCTTTGGTGCTACAATTCTAATGTAATCCATAGTAGCAAAAGCATGGTTATAAAAACTACCCAAGGCACTGACAAATATGTATTCAGCAGTCTTAGGCAAGCTTAAAAAACACCAACCATGTCAGTACAAAAGGAAGGTACTGAACAGCACATAACTGAGTACTTTCAGCTCTGCCCAGATGGGTGGGCCAGGAAAAGCACAAGGCTTTGTAAGTCAGGAGACTTCTTTGTTCAGTTCCCTGTTTTAGGAAATGGAACCTGGGAGGTATTAAAGCCTGGTTTGTTTTCCCTCACATATCAGCTTTTATGGCAGTGTATAGCTTTGGGCAAGCTGGAAACATCCGTCTGCAGAAGGACCATGGAAGTGGAGGAGCTGTGCCTGAGAGAGTTCCATGAAGGACCTGCCCAGCAGGAAACTGGTCCCTGCCAGCCTAAGGCCTTCTCCTGTGCCATGTGCTGTTCCCACATCCTGACCACACTCAGAGGTGTGCAGGGGACAACTGACAGCACACAGCTTGAGACAGCACACAGCAGGAATAAGATACCTGGGAAGCTGTTGGCTCCCACTTGGAAGGGCTTAGGGAACAGCTGCTGTTCTGAAAAGCATGGCCACTGGCATATGAAAATCAAGGATGCACTTCATACAGTTATAAGAGATGAATCCTCCATGCTCTAAATGGCAATGCATGTCTACACCACAGCTTTTCCCATCTAAAGCTCTCCTAAAGCTGCCCCCTTCGCTCCTTAACCAGACTGGCTTTTTTCTTCTCTCAGTGACTAAGACAAGGCCAGCAACTTCACCACAAGGTCTGCCTCGGCCTGCTGTGATTTCACCACTCTTATAGATGAAGTCAGTCAGTTACAGTATTATAACACCTGGAAGTGTTCAAAAGACTCCCTTTGACAGTATTATCTTATNACAGTATCACAACATCTGACAGCCTCCAAAAGACTCCCTTTGACAGCATGGTCTTAGTAGCTTAGGGAGCTAGGGAGTCACTAAGAAGGGTAGAGCACTGATACAAATAATTAAAGCCTTGTTTTTATTCACCTTACTGCAATAGGATAAAGCATCTACAATAAAAATAACAATATGTTAATCTACCAAGTGTTTTCCTCTTCGGAAACATCACAGACCAGAGTTCAGCTGCTGTATTAAGAGGCTAGTAATTGCTTTGGAGAATCACCACAGGATATTTCAGTGGCAGCACCAGAACAACTGAACAGACACAGGAGTGTCACCGTTAATAAATACTGTGTAGTTTTCCCCCAAAGAGTCTATTGGGATTGTGTTGTGCTTACAAGGATTAAGTTTTGATCCCCAGTTTAAGCTGTGCCGCCTTGTGCTTTTTTTTTTTTTCCTAGAAGCACAGATGTTCCTTATATTCTTACACACCTGTGCTCAGGCTCAAATCCCAAGCTTATGAACAAGCACTACATGCACAATTCACCCCAGGGCAGGCAAAAATCAAAAAGCTGCCATTTTAACCTTACTGTGCAGGGCTGATGGCTGCTCTCAANGAGAAAACAAAGATCTGCCTTTACTGAGCAATTTAATTTATTTTCCAGCACTAGAAGAAAAGATGAACACTGCAAAGATCTAGGTTATCTCCCTCGGNTTATTTTAGAAAGGATTTTACAGCACATGGTGTATAGGCCTGACCTGGAGATGATGCAGACATAAAAAACTGATTTTGCATTAGATAGTCACTCTGCAAAATCCAAGAGTTTAAGAGTAAGGATTATCTGCAGGAGGAAGGAGGTTCAGCCTCTTTCAAGCATCATACATCAATCAGCTAAAATTCACAGTGGTTAATCATGGAGAACCTCTTATCTCCAGCACCAGGGCAGCTAGAATTGTGGAAAAAAGCTTAATGGAATTTTTATATATGTGTCCATCTGCCAGCATTTTCCAGCAACTCAGCTATGGGGAGAAATACAGGGACATAATTGAAAGTATCTTATTTGCACACAGTTGTTTTTAATAAAAGGCAATACAAAAGTGATGAGAGAAGGAGAGGCCATTCATGTAAGGTCTCAGACATATGGTATATGTTACTTAAAAAGCATAGGAGAAAACAAAGATCTGCCTTTACTGAGCAATTTAATTTATTTTCCAGCACTAGAAGAAAAGATGAACACTGCAAAGATCTAGGTTATCTCCCTCGGTCAAAAGGTGCCCTGTGTACACAGGGAAGGGCTCATGACTCACTCTTCATGCAAGTTTCAGTTCTGAAGGCCCTTTGTGCCAGTACATCACCTTCTTGAAACAGGGAAAACTAGTTTTGTTCTCAAACAATCACAGAATATCTGAGTTAGAAGGGACCCCCCCCCCAAGAAATCATTGAGTCCAACTGCTGGCCCTACAAAGGACAGCTCCAAAAATCACCCCCTGTGCCTGCGAACATGCTCAAGAAAATCTTATTCACATGTCATGTTTGGATAAAAGGGCTTTTTTTCTCTAAGATGGTGAGACAAGGTTGGTATTAGGGCCTGCTGCATAAAGCAGGGTGGTGATACGTGCTGCTCTTTTTTGCACCTATTACTCTGTGTTAAGTACCTTAAACAGAGGGT
Organism: Alaudala cheleensis; assembly: GCA_013398995.1. Lineage (NCBI taxonomy): Eukaryota > Metazoa > Chordata > Aves > Passeriformes > Alaudidae > Alaudala > Alaudala cheleensis. The sequence continues at coordinate 7,392 of VWYE01017531.1, read as the reverse complement.
GTTTAAGGTATTCACTCTGCCAAGATATTCAACTCCCTAAATAAAGATGGAGAATGCAAACTCCTTCCTCTTGACTCTTAAAGCTGCACCTTGATGCAAGAGATCCAATGAGAATACAATGCTGTGTACACTCCACATCCTGGGGTGGGGTTTTTTTGGCTCTGGAAGTAGCCAGGACTCACCCCAAGCAGGTTTCTGGGCACATAGCCTTCCCTGTCGTTCAGCCGTGCCCACCACCACTCGATCTCCTCCTCATCCTCCCGGCGCAGGATTGTCATGCAGTCTCCTTCCTTCATGGACAGCTCGTCATCATTCTGAGCCTCGTAATCCCACAGCCCATAAATCACCCCTTTGTTCATTATCCCCATCTTCTCCTGCACTCCTGCAACAGTGAAAACACAGAGCCGCTCTACTGAAAAGGCAATATATAAATAAATAGGACAACAGGAAGGAAGACTCCTTTGTTCTTACTGGAAGACAGTCCAGGAAAAAAACCCCAAAATTCCTACCTAGTTGGCACCCAATTGCTTCAGAGTTGGCCCTGAAGGAAGTGGCTTTGTGAAGTTCCTTACAGCAGACAGATCCCTTGCTTAAACATGCTCAAAAATACAAGGCAAATGGGCAGAGCAGCACTGAATGATAGAAGGTTATATTTTTGTGTCCATGCTTTCTAGACCTAAGTGATGAGCAAGAAACACTTTCTGTACTCTTAGTGCAACAGGAATCTCCTTCTGTCACAGGGAGATAGCAATACCTGCTTGGGTTGACCACACTGTCATTTTAGTGCTTGTGGTGACATTTGCCACCTGGGTCATTTCATTTCAGAACTTTAAAGCAAGTTGCATCTCAGACCTGTACCTGAGAGATTTGCCTGCTACTCTGCAGCTGCTTTTGGTTGTTTTAGCAATTCCTAATTTCTAACACTACTTTTAATTTTTTTTCTTGTTTTAAGCAGTGCCTTCAGAAACACAATTCTGTTAAATTATTTCTGGACCAAGGTGTTTTGGAGTACACACATACGCCCTGCAGGGTTATTCAGAACGTGTTCATTTCCCAGCTGTAGCCAGAGATGATGCTCTTCTTTCTGTACGCATTCCTTGGCTTCTAAGCAGAAAACTGGAAAATGTATCTTAGTTTGTACACCTGTTGATTTTCTCTTAGGTAATTATTTTCAAATACAGAATTCTACTGGGGTTTTTTTTGGCTGGTTTTGGTATTTTCAGGAGCAAAGAGTACACTGCACACTGTCTCCCAAAACTTGTCCTCTCCCTTTCCCATCATGTACCAATCTACCACCTACACCTGCTAAAGGAAGCATGTGCTCAAATCAAGTTCTGTACTTCTGCACACCAGCTCAGCACATAACATTAAATAACTTCAAGTGCATGATAAGCTCTGCTCAAAGAAACTCTTCCCTTTTGCATTTGGTATAATTAGAGGTTTGGCCAAAGCTGTGCTCTGCACCTGCCTGGAAGGGAAGATCGAGCACTGAGCATCAAAGTAGACAAAGAAGATTCACACAATGGTGTCTAAAGGAGTGTTCATAGTCACACCAGGGTAGTGACTGGGGCAAACAGAGTCAGCACAAGCATTACAGTTAAGGAAGTGAAAATTTTCATACTTAAGCAGCATCAGACCTGTCATTTAATCAGTGCTAAAGAATGATTTGTTTCATTTCAACCTACCTGTACCTCTTACTTGATACTGGACATCATTTGCAACAAAAAAGATTAGGTTAATCAATGAATGACACCAGGGTTTATTAGCTTAATAATGAGCTGAGAGGGACAAGTTTTAGTGCAGTTCTGGAAACAGATACACATTCCCAAGCTTCTTTTACAGAAGCAGTTTTAGGCAGGGAATAATTTCTTACAGTAACTACAGGCAACCAGAACCACTCTTAGCAATAGAATTAATTTCTGATGGAACAATATGGAACTTTGATAGTTGAACAGTCAACACATCAAAGGATAGTTTCAGTGGTTTCAATCTGGGAAGGCTGGCAATAGGCCAAAGCCTGACAGTCCTTTCAGGACCCATCAAAAAGTATCTCATAACATAAACACAAAAGGATTCCAAATGCAACAAAAAAAAAAAAGAGTATCAAGTGAAATCACCAGATGGCAAGACATAAAAAGCCCCACAAACAAAAATAATGTATTTCTTCATGCGGTGTGTAACGAGACCATGGACCTCCTTTTCACAGGATCTCATGGGCAGTTTACCTGAATTTAAGAATTAGACAAATTCCTGAAAGAAATCCCTCAAAAGCTGTTCAACACAAATATGCCATCTTTTAATATTAGTTAAAACCAGTTTAAAATATTAGACAAGTATTATTTTTTATCTAGTCCTACATTCTTCCTTGGGTATTTGGTGTTGATGACCTCCCTCGGAGTCTGGACACAAAACCAAATGGAATTTCGCTTAGCCTACAAATTTTGATGCCAGTTAAAAAGGCTTCCTCCCTTTATAGAGAAAGCTATATATTTGGCACCAAAGACACAGTTTTCAAGCTTAGTGAGGACAGCTGGACAGACTGTTTTGGAATCTCCTGGCTGAGCAGCTTAGAGAAACTCAGCTCCTGCCTGTGCCACAAAAGCAGAAAAGCAGTTTTACAGCTTTTTCTGCTGTGTTACATTGCTGTTACTCTAACCTCTTGCAGAGAGATGACACACCAGCTGGTGCCTGCCTAGGGGACATGAGCTACATACAAAACAGAGAAAAGTAATTTAAAACCTCATTACACACAAAACATACACTGAAGCAATGTAGAACCTCACTGGCTAATACTCATCGCACCCTAGGGGGAATTAGTTTTCTCCATTCAAAGATAGTATCTCTGTAGCCTTACAATTTGAATAAAATCTAAATTTAATATGGGATTTCTTTTTAAATGCAAGGGAAGAAAAAAGTCAGGAAGGTAAAGCCAAATTCAGGGCTTACTAACATCCATCAAGACAGGAACTTGGCAATACCTTTTCTGGTTCTAAGGTGCACATCAAGAAATACTGTTAATTTCAAGACACCAGGCAACAGCTATGAACTGCCTACTGACATATCCATACCACTTTTGTTTTCATGGAGAAGAAGTTCTTAAGTGGCAAGATTCACCTAATTGGTGTATCTGTCAAAGCACATGCTTCACTAAAAGCTTTTAATGTGGCGAAACCTCAGATCTCCTCCACAGGGTGACTGCTACAAAGTTAATCGATGGATTAACACAGAACGAAACTCACTCTGTGACAGGATGCTGGCCAAAACCTCTCTCTTTCCAAGAGGAACCTGTGGCACAACACCTGAGTGCACAGCTTACCCCTTCCTCAAGCAGAAATGAGCTGAGAGGTGGCAGGGGAGCCCCTGGTGTGCTCCAGGGCTCAGGGATGACACTCACCATACAAGAACTGGGAGCACTGTGTGTAGCCTTCCTCCATCTCCTCGCACTTGTCCGCAGCCGTCTGCATGTCACTGTAGGTCATGGCAAAGACAGCTGCCCCTGACTCCACCAGGAACTTGCACACCTGCACATTATTGCAGGATGCTGCACAGTGCAGAGGGGTCCTGCAAGGCAAGGACAGAAGGATGGCACTTCATGCCCACAAGCTCACAGAGCGCTGTGCCTGCAGGGCCTGGGGCAATCAGCCCTGCCCTGCTGAGGGCTTCCCAGCACAGCACTTAACCCAGCATGCCAAGAGCAATCGCTTTTCACAGGTAACAGGAGCTACTGAGAGCTGCTTGAGCCCTAAAGCTAAGTTTACATACAGATCTCCAGTTATTCTACCTTTCTATAATCTATTAACATTTTAGGAACATTCATTACAGCACTAAAAATTAATCAGTATCAAAAACCCACTCAGAAATCTTTCTGACATCATGCCTCTTTCAATCTCGATAATTACTTCAAAATTTGACTTCGTGACAAGTGCACATAATTGTGATAACCCCTCAGGCTGATGGAACACTAGCATCTTTATTCAGTTTTAGGCCTGAAGTACTTCTGTTATAGTCACAAATAACAGCAAAATCATTACCCCCTGCACCAGCCTTCCATAAATAATCTCCCTAGTTATTTGTAAAAAGAGTTTGTAACATTATCAGCTACAAGCCTGGTTTGAAGGTTGTGGTTTTCCTCTTTGTTTTGGTTTCAAGTTGGCTAATTACTGGACAAAGAACTAGAGAGTTTGCAGGGCTAGATACTGCCCAGAGCACAGGTAAATTAAAGATTATCTCACAGAGGATATTGGGAATTTCAGCATAAGGCTCATTACAAGCTGTCTTCAATTATCTCAAAGGAACAGAGCCATTTCCTGACAACTGTGTCCACCCCTACAATGGTTGTTCATACAGGGAATACAGGAATAATATCCCTATTTTCCCATCTGCCCAGTCCCATGTGATGAGAACTGCTGTTACTCTGCTTTGGAAAGAAAACTCATTGCCAGCTCCACAGGAGCAAAGCAAGGGACATTCTGAGGGACCTGCAGCAGCTCCCAAGTCCTAATTGCAGAGAACATCCATAAGGAACCACTTAATGAAATCCTTACCATCCATCACTGTCTGCAGCATTCACGTTCACCCCAAACTGCACCAGGAACTTCACGATTTCCGTGTGCCCAGCACACACAGCGTTGTGCAGAGCAGTAATTCCTTCATCATTGGGCATGCTAGGATCTTCCACCTGGCCAGCCAGAAAGAAACCAATCACATTCAGGTGAAACTCTCTGGAATAAACACCTCTTCTCATACAAAAATCAGTTGTCTTATTCTGAAATATGAATTTGTGACGTATTCCTTTCTAGGAAGGACATGAGCAAGAAGACTACAACCACTACCAGTTTTGCACCAAGACTCATATTTAAGCTTGAAGTCTCCCTTTAACAGTGTGGTTCAGAAAACCAGAATCTCAATGACTTAATGAAAGTACTTTTAACAAAATTCTGATACGTGTCTATTTAACTGTGAGCAAAGTTCACATGGATTTTACCTATTAAATGATCTGATAACATGCCAGACAGGGAATTAAACAGCACACAAAAAATGAGAAAAAGGTGTCCTGTAAATTTATAGTCTTGATACTAAAAATCCACTGTGGATTTAACACACTTAAAATCAGCCTTCAAGTATGATCACTTAGAACCTGTTAGGATTTATCTCCTCAAAAACAAATGTAGATTCTGCACTAGCCCAGAAAAGCTGACTTCCCAGGATTGAAACTTCTTGTCTTGCAAATTAGAATTTGTACCTCATAAATTATTCTCTGCACAAGGTCAAACTCCCCCTCCAAAGATGAATCCAGAAGCAATGCCAAGGGATTGAATTTCACTCTCATTCCATGCCCAATCCTTTCAGAGCCAGTCTTACGCAAGTTCGTCCTCTTCCCCTGTGAAAAGGTAACACAAGTTACAGGCACTTTTTTCCTGGAAAGAAGATGATTGAAAACCTTTTATTTGTGAATGACAGCAGAAATGATCAACCAGAGAAGTGTTTCATAAGAAATGTATAGTATTTTTTACCAATCCCCAAGCACATTATGAATATATGAGGTTAAGCATGTTATGAAAGATCTCTGCCTTTATCTCTGGGCAAGGTCATTATTCAACTCTTATACAGAAGTTACCTTGATCAAGCATCAACAAAGTAGCAATACTACCAAAAATCAGGAAAAGATGCCATTTTTTCTTGTTGTTTGGATAACTTTACCATTAACTCTCACAGCTGTTAGACAAACCAAGCAGCACACTCCACAAAGTACACTACTTTAAGCGCTGATGCAAAGTTCCTAACATTTTTGCAAGTAGAGCAGAAGTTAGCAGGAGCAAACAGTGATGGAAAATGGTTCTGGAAAAATATAGAACCAAGTGTAGAATTGCTTTAGATGCTCCCATTGATACTGGAAACCAAGTATTTCTATAGCTGAATTTGTATCCATTCCTTTAGGGAACACGCTTGCATTAGCTCAGCGCTCGCCCAGCTGCCAGGGCAGCAGCAATAAGACTATTCACGAGGGTATGTAAATTTCTGACAGATGTCCAGGCAAAGATGAATAGGACTGACTCATATTCTGCAAGAGCAGGCATGTGGAGATAAGATACAGAAGTAGAGATTCCCATGAAATACTCTTCTGCCTGTAGATTTGTACATAATATCAAAAGTAGAGGCTCTTTCACGAGTGAGCCTGGCAGAACAACCCATGGATTTAAATATGAAATCAAGAAGTTGGGCTGGTTTCTTCTCATCATTTCAGAATTATTACAAAACCAAGCAGAAATGAGTTCTCACAATTCAGGAAATCCTACCACTCAAGTTTCCTTGTAAAATGGAGCAAGAACAAAATCTTTAAAGCATGAACACACAAAAGGTCTACTCCATGCACAAATTACAAGGTGAAAAAGCACATTCAAACCTTTTAACTTCTCTGCACTGAAGTTATAGAAGAAAAAAAAACATTTTCATGTATCAGGTTATCAAAACTGTTATCGAAACCCTACTCTTTATAGGCTTTTTAAAGGAAGTCTTTTAGAAACAAAAAACATTCATCATTTTTGTTCTACAACAGTGAGATAACATCATACCACACACAGATATAAATTTGCAAAATAAAACCATAAAACTACTGCCTCCTCCTAGCACCGTGAGACTCCATTTTGATGCAATTTAAGAGCAGACTGATGTTAAATCAGATTTCAAAGAAATTCAGGAAACATTCAGTAGAAGTACAAAGAACTGATGTCTACAAGTGAGCTTTTAAGGCAGAAACTAAAGAAGTCTGTTCCTCCACATTTTTCAAGCAAGGCACTTTCAGATAAACAAATGCAATCCAGAATTAAGAAAATTAGTCCCCAGCTCATATTAGCAATAGTGGGAAATGCTTGTGAAATCTTTATCTGTACCTCAATGAAAAAAAAAAAAANAGTCTCCATTGCAGCCAGAGTGGTCCTCTGATACAACAGCTTCTGAATGTTGGGGCCATTAGGCCCCTCTGGCTCAGTAATAGAGCTGCGTTTCTTCAGTGGTCTGGGGGCATTGGACAGCTTTTTCCGTAGCGCTTCCAAGTCAGCATCGCTCTGGTTGCGGTAGGGGTTGGATAAGAAAGGCAGCAGCTTGGTGGGGCTCAGGGGACGGGGTATCCGCTCTGCTTCGTGGTTCTCATGAGCAGAGGCTGCTGTTTCCATCTCGGGCTCTGGACTGCCTGGCTTGCCCTGGAGGTTGGAGTAGATGTTATCTGTCTGCTGCAGCTGATTCTGTACCCCAGCTCCTGCCATCACGGGCTTGCCATACACTGTGGAGCAGTTCAGAGAAGGGTGGAGGGAAACAAGTTTGAACATTTGATCAGCAACAGAACAACAACAAAAAAAGGTGAATCAGGTTCTGTGTATTCTTTATGTAGGGCAA
>VWYE01017530.1:48024-64577 GCA_013398995.1 Alaudala cheleensis | reverse complement strand
ATCCCTGCCCGTGCCTGTTTTACTGCTGGTCCATGACAATTTTACAGCAGAATTCTGCTGCCCCATCCCCTGCTGGACACACCAGGGTTACCCCATTAACACCAGTCCCAAACTCCAGCATCCTGTTCCCAGTGACCTCCTGCCTGCCCTGTCCTGCCCTGCCTCAGTTTCCCGCTTTTCCTGGGAAGGAGATGCCCTTCCCTCTGTTTTAGGGCCGTGGATGTTTGATGTGCCCCTGTCTGTGACAATTTAACAGCAGAATTCTGCTGCCCCATCCCCTCCTGGACACACCAGGGCCACCTCATAAACACCAGTCCTGAAGACTGGTATCCTGTTCCAAGTGATCTCCTGCCTGCCCTGCCTCAGTTTCCCCCTTTTCCTGGGAAGGAGGGACCTTTCCCTCTGTTTTAGGGCCATGGATGTTCAACAGGAGCCATCCCCAGGATCCTTGCCCGTGCCTGTTTTCCAGCTGTGTCTATGACAATTTATCAGAGGAATTCTGTCCCATCCCCTCCTGGACACACCAGGGCCGCCCCATTAACCCCAATCCCAACCCCCAGCGCTGCCGAGCTCCTCTCCCTGCGCTGCCACCGTGACCCACTTTCCTTTCTTAGATCAAAGCTGCCCACGAGCAGCAGAGCTTCCATCCTCCTCTCCACTCCCACTCCTTCTCCTGCCCAAACTCTTCATTCCTCCCGCTGAACTCTGCTCCCACCATTGTCCGTTGCTGATCCGCTTTAAACGGCGCTTTTAGAGCTTTTCCATTGGGATTTTGGGAGAATGGAAGTGGTAATGAGGGAAGGGAAAGCATCCAGCAGGAGTTCATGGATGCAGCCCCACAGCCCCGGGTCTCTCTGGGGCATCTGGGGGGGTTCATGCCCATAAAGGGGATGTTTTTTTTTAATTTAAAGGTTCAGTTCTGCTTGGAGAAATTCAGAAATCCACGAGCTCTGTAGGGATGGAATTACCTGAAGTTTAATGTCTATAATGACTCTGAGCACATTGCTGGGCCAGATGTCCTGGTGAGAGGGTGGCAGGGCTGTCCCCACCTCCTCCTCCTCCCCTCAGGTGTCCTGATCCAGCTCGGCCTTGCCCAGCTCAGCTCCAGGCACAGAATTCAGCTCCGTTCCCAGAAATCACAGTTTTCCCTAATTAGCTCCTTAACGCCATGGAATCACCAAAACATCCAGCTTGGAAGGACTTTAAATCCCACCCAGTGCCACCCCAGCCATGGGCTGGGACACCTCCTGCTATCCCAGGTTTGCTCCAATCCCATCCAGCCTGGCCTTGGACTCTGCCAGGGCTGGAAGAGGGAATTTGGTGCTGTTTTGTGCTGGTTTTAATGGGTTTTTTTAATTGTTTTGGGCTCTGGCAGGGTTTAACCCTCTACATTAGACCTCTGTCCTTTGAGGGACCAGCCTGCACCCTTTGTGTGACATAAGGACACCCAAGGCTTTCCTGGGATCACACACCTGTGTTTGAAATATTAAGGATAAAACCCTGGAGTGGTGCTCGAGCCTTTGGTTTGGATCACACCAAGCTCAAATCTGAGCTGGCCAGGAGGAATTAAGGGCCCCAGTTTTCTGGAAAAGCACATTTTTATTCCTTTGGGACCCCAGAGAGGCCTTGGCCTCCCTCTTCTCCCTGCTTTGAGACTGCTGGGAAGTGGTTTTGGAGGAATTAGACATGGAAAAAGCCAGGCTGTTCCTCCCTCCCAGCATGAAGCACCAATCCCTGTTTATTACAATCCCATTTGATTGGCTGATCCCAATTCCTGGCAATTAAATTCATTTGTGACTAAATACTTATTTCATGTTGTGCCCCCAAAGCCCAAACCTGGAAGTGCCCACAGTGTTTGAGGTCCCTCCTAACCTGCCCCATCCTGGGATTCCTTGATTTAAAAAAAAAACAAGGAATTGGGTTTGTGATGCCAGACCCAGCTGTGGGATGTGGGATGTGGGATGTCCTTCCCCAAAAATCACCCTCAGGATTTGTGGCAGTTCCTATTTAGTATTAATTTTTTGTAACACTCATCCTTTAATCCAGATGTTCTTTATTCCAACGAATTTTCCTGAATTAGTTGAACTCTCACTTTTCCTGATATTGAAAGAACCTCTTTTTGTCCTAATAAGTTATTAAGGGATGTTCAGGAATTTTAATTCCACTTTCTCCAGGGTTTATTTCATCACACTTCCCCTCTGTTTCTTGGTATTTTCCCCCTTTCTAAGATAACCACGGGTGATCTTTTCAATATCTGCAGCACCGGCATTAAAAAAATAAAATAAAAAAGAAAAAAGAAAGGTTTTAACTCATCCCATAAAATGTAATAGGAAATGTTGGCTGTGCTGTGGAATTCTGCTGCTCCAGCCCTATAGAAAGGTTATCATTTTCTATCATAAATACAGAATTTAATGCGCTTCCTACAAAATCCTGTTGGGATTTACTCCTGTTACATTCCACAGGACTGGAGATGCCCCCAAGGATTCCTCTGACAACAGTAAGAGACCGTTTTGAGGGGGGGATGGATCTCAGGCTGTTTTCCAGCTTCTTTTCTGCAGCTATCAGGGAAAACTTTATCACCCCCCTCTCTCAGCTGCCTTTTGCCATTCTGAAAACACCACTGAGATCCCTCTCTGGCAGAATTTCCGATTATGAGGCCGTCAGGAGTGTAAATATTTCACAGCTGATGATTTCCTTTGCCAATAAATCAGCACTTCCTGAAGTCCCCTGGAACTTTTGGGGCGAGGCTGATGAAATGTCCTCAGTCCTCAGCCCAGCTCGGTGCTTCTGCATCCTCTTCTCTGCCTTCCCTGCCTGGGTCTGACAGGAATTTGGTGTATTTTGTGCCTCTGGGTGGTGGATCCTTTCCATGAGGTGTTTCCAGGAAATTCCATGTGTTGGTGCTCAATATTTGTCCTCGTTGCTCCCCAGCTGTGGTGCCAGGGCTGCTCAGGACCTTCTCCTCTGGTAGCAGAGGGTTTGGCAAACCTTCCTGGAGGTGCAGAGCTCTTCAAAAGAACTTCTGTGGAAATCATAAATCCAAACATTTCTGTGGAAATCATAAATCCAAACATTTCTGTGGAAATCATAAATCCAAACATTTCTGTGGAAATCATAAAATCATGGAATGGTTCCTGTGGGAGGGACCTCTCCTGGGGGTTCTTCCCGCCCTGCCTCTGCTCCGTGAGGACCAGATTTATTCCAGTTCTGTGGAAATGATGGATTTCACCAAAATCCACTTTCTTTGGTCCCTCACTCTCACAGCAGTGAATCCTCCTCCGTATCCCTGCAGATAATCCATGGAAATGATGGATTTCACCAAATTCTAATTTCTAAAGATGCTCTTTGCACCCTCATTCCCACAGCAGTGAATCTTCCTCTGTATCCCTGGGGACAATCCATGGAAATGATGGATTTCACCAAAATCCACTTTCTGAGGGTGTTCTTTACCCCCTCACTCCCACAACAGCGAATACCCCTGGGTATCCCTGCAGACAATCCATGGAAATGATGGATTTCACCAAATTCCTCTTTCTGATGGTGCTCTTCTCCCCCTCACCCCCACAGCAGTGAATCCCCTGTGTTGCTTTGCTGGAGCAGAAGATCAGCCCTTGGCTGAGAACAGCAGCATTCCCTGTTCCCTGAGTGATCCTGCACATGGAAAAGCTGAGCACATCCAGCCCCTGCCTGTCTTTGACTCCCTGGGCAGGCTGAAATACATCTGAACTCCTCACATTGTTATTAAGAGAAAAGATGTTGAGCCACAGGATATAATTAGGGGGGAAAAAAATCTGAGTGCGTTAGGAGAGAAGGAATCATCATTTCTTTTGAAATATCCTTTAAAAAAAATCTGATTTCATGCAGTGTTCCCATCCAGGAGCCCAGTGCTGGCTCATTCTGGTGCTTTGGGGATGAATCATTGTCTCGAATAGGAATTCCCATCTCTCAGCATCTCCATGGGAAACTGCAAGGAAAACAAAAAAAAAAATAAAAATCAAAATTAACTTTCAGCCCCCCCCTGTATTCTTCAGTCCCCTGTTCCTGACTCAGATGAGATCAGGGATTTTGTTTCCCTGTCCAGAGCCTGGGAATTCTTGCCTGTATTAAAAATAACCCAACAGAGCCTCCCACAGCACATCAGGATCTTTGCTAAAGCCTGATTTCAATCCTGCCAGAGATAATCTCAATTCTTCATCAGGAACTCTGGGAATATTTGGGGCTGAAGCCCAAAGGCTGAACATTCCCCGTGGGAATAAACAATCCTGGGGGCCTGGAGCAGAAAATGTGCTGGTTCATCCTTTTGGTGTCTTTTCTGCATTGGTGGCAAGGAAGGTTTTTATCAGGTAAAGACAAAAAAAGAGATAAAATCGGGGGTTTTCCTCTCTGTCTAAAGCACTCAGTCCATCAGGTTCTACCCTGAATTGATGGAAAATGGATTGTGTAATATTTAGGGGGAAATAATCTGTGTTTTCAGAAGGATAAGAGGAAAAGTCCACAAGAGCAGGTGGACAGGATCCTGCTTTGCTCCCCATCAGAGCTGCTGTGGGTCCACCGAAGGTGACCCAGGAGAATGTCCCTCATTGGACAGGTGACATTCAAACCCCCCTGGTGCCTCCTCTCACCTAAAGCCAAAGCCAACCTTAGTCTGAGCCTCAGGCAGGGATTACCCAGCCCAGGCACCAGGCTGGGCCCCCAGGAGCTGTTTAATTCCCAAACACATCCCCTGGATCCAGATGGTCCCAGCTCACCCCTGACCCAGCCTGGCCCTTCCCCTCAGCCAGTTCGGGTTCTCTGATTCCCCTCTTCCCCCCCAGTAACCAAATTGTGTTGGACATTTCCTGCTGAGCTCACGGAGAGGCTCTGAAATATCCAACACTTTATCCCCAGGAGCCCCTCAGGAGTTGCTTTTTTTAATGGATTAACTATGACAGGGACTGCACTCCCACCGTTTTTAAAATATACAATAAGTATATTACATACTTTTAAAGCTATAAATAAGATTTATACACAACCCATGGGGATTTTCCATTAAAACTTCATAAATCACATTGTACATTATCCTCTTTAATCCTCAGCCTTGCCGTGGTAGTCACCAGAAAATATATTTAACCCTGTCTAAAATTGATGGTAAGCACGGAGGAAGAATGTTAACGAGAGCTTTTATGGGCCCTGCATTTTCTTAGCCTGGTCCATTCTTTTCCCTGGCAATTATTTGCGATAGGAGCAGTTGTCTCCTGCCCTTTATCCACTGAAAACTCAGGTGCTCTGCCCAGAAAGGAGCCAGCCCAGCCCAGGGTGAGCTTTTCCTGCCTTATCCTCGCTTTGGCTGGGGGAGGTTCCCATTGTTTGGTGCTGGGAGAAGGCAATTTTCACCCGGCACATCTCATCCACGCTCTCCCTGCTGATTCAGCTCCTCCTCTGAGCGAGTGGCATCAGCAGAGTGGTGTTGATTTAATGCTGTTCTCATGGAATTAAAGCCCTGTCCAATGGGATGAACCCTCCAGCTCCGGGCTGTGCATGCCCAGGTGTTGGGGGTTAGATTTGTTTCTTTTATTTTCCCTTTTGGAATTTTTTCCCTCAAGTTGCTAAGACACTAAGGAGCGAGTACTTGTCGGTTCTTAACCAGAGACAAAAGAAGCCAGGGAAGAGAAGACAGAAGCCGGTACCGCGAGATTTGGGGCAGCAAAGGGACGGGGGCCTGGGGGCCTGGGCACTCTTGCCTTTGGCACTTGGAGGAGAGGACGCCCAGGCTGTTCGCTTGCTGCGCGAGGAGTTTCACTGTCTGTAGAGAATGTGGACATGAGGTTTCTTTGGAATGAGGTTTGAGCTTTCCTAAACTGGGCCTCAGGTTTTGGGCCTGTAGGAGTTGAGAAGCCTTTGTGGCGCAGTTTGAAATTAGATTAAGGTGGGTGCATTTTTTAGATAGGATAGTTAGGGTGGATTTATGGTAGCTACCTTTAATTGGGATTGTTTTGCATTCTTTTAACTCTCTGTACCAATTAGCGTGCACTTGTAACTGTAAACTATTTTAACTGTATTTAACCAGACATTTTGAGGGATAAAGGGGTGAACGCATGATGTAATCACATTGGTTGTTAGTCTGTGTTGCTCTGTCCCAGCTTCCAGGATTAATTAGTGACCCTGACTTCAACTGTCACCACCGACTCCGCTCCCGGGAAACCTCCCCCCATCTGCTGGTGGGCCCGGGGATTTCTGAGCTCGCCTCCTGCCCTACTGGAGCGGGCCCGGTCCTGTCCCGTGGCTGCCATTTTTTTTCCGGCCCTGCTTTGAGGCTTTTTGCCTACGCTGACCTCTCAGCCCTGCCCTGCTGAGACATCTCTGCTGCTCCAGCCACCAGTGCGGAACTGCCCATCTACCTCATCACCAGCCCGCCATCTCCCACCGTTCCAGCTTGGTGCCTCAGAGCCACTGGGATCAGATTGCCCTGGGCTTTGTGGAGCAAAAGTCCCTCGAGGTTCTCGGTTCTGTCTTTTTATGAATGCTGGAGCTGTTTGTTTGTTTGCTTGCTTTGTTAGAGATAGAGATGAGTAAAAAAACCCTGTTATTCCCATTCCCACATCTTTTTGCCTGAAAGCCCCTTCATTTCAAACTTAGAATAATTTGGAGGGAGGGAGTTTGCACTCTCCATTGCAAGGGGAGGGCTCCGGCTTTTCCCTAGCAGACATCTCTCTTTCAAAAACAGACACCAGGGAAGGGAACCACTTTTAAAAGTCCTGGTTTTAAAAGATCTTCAGAGCCTGGTGCTGCTTTGCTGTCGTGTCTCAGGCTCTGCTCATTCCGTGCCCTTCCCAAGCCTTTCCCAGCAGCTCATTTTCTCCAGAAATTGTTTTGTCCTCTTGGCAAAGATCCCCTAAAAATCCACTCATCCTCCTTCCCTCTTCTCCTTCTCACTTCCCATCTCTCTTTCAAAAACCAGGCCAGGCTGGACAGGGCTTGGAGCAGCCTGGGACAGCGGGAGGTGTCCCTGCCCATGGCAGGGGTGGCACTGGGTGAGATTTAAAGTCCCTCAAACCCAAACCATTCCAGGATCCCATGATTCCCAAAAACCACATTTAAGATGCAGTAAATAACAAAGATTGGATGATGAATTTGAAATTTTGGGGGAACAGGAGACGCCAGGAGTGATTTTCTCACTGCCCTTGGTGGCATCAAAGACACTGCCCTTCTCCTCCTAAGGAGTGGGGAAAAATGCTCCAGATCAGTGGAATTCAAACCATGGGAAAGTTTTACAGTCCATAGAAGGATCAAACCCCCAGGTCCTTCCCACTGACAGAGGGCAGAGTTAAATGGGATTTTGGGAGGGTGGGGAGGGGCTGGGATGGAATTCCCAGAGGAGCTGTGGCTGCCCCTGGATCCCTGGGAGGTTGGAGCACCCTGGGACAGTGGGAGGTGTCCCTGCCCATGGCAGGGGTGGGACTGAGATGAGCTTTAAGACCTTTTCCCATCCAAACCATTCCATGATTTTGTGATGAAGCCTGGCTCTGTGGGACAGAGTTTTGGGTGTGGAAGGGATTGAGGTACAAACGATGCTGGAATCCTTGGCTGTGCCAGGAGCACTGGGAACAGCCCCCTGCTGTCCCCTTGCACTTCTGCCCCAAACCTTTATTTATTAATTTTAGCCATTTCCTCCTCTTTCCGTGCATTCAGGCTGGGAGCTCTCCAAACCCAGGGGCATCTCCTGCCTCTGGGAGTGCAGAAGGGAAGGGTACAACCCACAGTCACAGCCCTGCAGGAAAACCCATTCCCTCTGTGTGGAATTTGGCTTGTGAGGCCCCTTCCAGCCCAAACCATTCCATGGTTCTGCCATTCCATGTCTGAGAGTTCTGCAGCACCTGCAGGACTCAAAAATGAGCAGGGGATTCATTTTTATTCCAGTTTTTCCTGTATTTTGCACCCAGTGCAGTTTGGAATATTCCAGTTACTGAACAAAGCTGGGTTTTTTATGATTCCCACTGGAATAAGGAGGGAACAGTTCTGGTTTTATGTGGGAATTCAAATGTGGTTTTACATGTAAAATGCATTTATAACCATTCTCTTCCATCTGAACTTATAATTTCTTGTGCCTGATCCTTGATCCATGTTTGATTCCTCAGCTGAATTCCTTGGATTTGGACTGCTCTGACCAGCTCTGGCCTGGACTCCTCATTTTTCATCTATGGAATTCCACTCTGAAATCCCAGGGGTTTTCAGCAGCTCCCTGAGCTGGTTTGGGATTGTGGGAGCTGAGCACGTTGGGATCACAGAAATTGGGATTTTACTGCCTTCCTGTGTTCCTGCTTGGACAACCCCTCGTGCCAAGGTAATTCCCCCCAGGAAATATTTTTGTGCTGAATAATTAACAATTCATCTGAACTGGGTCCTGCTGTGCGATTTGCTGAGCTCTGCACTGCTTGGATCTGGGAGGGCTGGAGTGACCATTCACACCAGGATTTGGGATTTGGGATGATGTGGGATGATTTGGGACAATTNTGATTTGGAATGATTTGGGATGATTTGGGATGATGTGGGATGATGTGGGATGATGTGGGATGATGTGGGATGATGTGGGATGATGTGGGATTATTTGGGATGATTTGGGATCTCACCCAGCTTCACTCCCCCAAGGATCATCCCCACTGATGAGTACATTTTGGATTTCTCCAGTGGGTGAGTGAATTCCATCGTTATTCCTCCCTGGGGGAGCTGGGATGACACAAACCCCGTCACTCATTCCCTGACAAGCCTGGAAAACCTCTCTGGATTATTTCTGGCTGCAGATCCCATCCCAGAGCCCAGGATACAGCGAGGGAAGTGTTTCAAAACATCCCTGCTCTGCACATCCACAGCTGCTGCTGTAAAACTCCCCTCCCCAGGAGGGATTTTGGCAGGGAGAAGCCGAGCACTGGAATGTTTGGAGGAAGCAACCACGGGATGAGGGGATGCAGGGAGAGCTGGAATGTCTCGAGCTGACCCTGCCAATGGAACGTGGGGGAGATTCCCTTTGCTTTTCCCTAAGGAGGCACCTGTCCCTTGGATCTCCTGCTCCTGAATCTCCTGCTCCTGACCTCTCATCCCATGTTTTTACCTATGGGGAGTGTTCCATGCCCCAAAACCAGGCTTGTGAAGTGGGAAATGTTATGGAATCCTGGAATAGTTCGAATGAGGAGGAACCTTAAACCCCATCCAGTCCCATGGCAGGGACACCTCCCACTGTCCCAGGGTGCTCCAGCCTGGCCTTGGGCACTCCCAGAGATTCCACAGCTGCTCTGGGAATTCCATCCCAGCCCCTCTCCCAATAGTTCATCCTAAAATCCCATCTAAACCTGTGCATGGAATCCTGGATGGATTTGGGGTGAGAGGGACCTCACAGCCCATCCAGTCCCACCATGGGTCCCACACTTTCCATGGATCAGGTGGCTCCAGCCTGGCCTTGGGCACTGCCAGAGATTCCACAGCTGCTCTGGGAATTCCATCCCAGCCCCTTCCATACCCTCCCAGCCAGGAATTCCTCCCAATATCCCATCTTTTGTCACTTTGGAGCCATTCCCTGTGTCCTGTCCCTCCACCCCTTGTCCCCAGCCCCTCTCCAGCTCTCCTGCATTTCCCTCTGTGTTTCTACAAAAAAAAAAAACCATTCAAACCCCGCAGCCTTTTCCCCCTTTCCCCTCTCTCCCACCTCCTCCCACTGTGATTTACAAGGGGAAATTAAAACTCCCCCCATCCCGTGCTTGGGCTTTTACACCCTGGGCCACTGATTTATAAAAGCTGCCAGTGAATTTAAAACCCTGGGGTTTGATTTAGAAATCATGGTCTGGAAGTTGCATTTATCTCCAACACTCAGCTGCACTGCACGTCACCCAAAATCTGATTTATGGGTTGCAAAATGTGTGCAGAGAGACTCCAAAAATATTTATGGCTCCCTCCCCCTCGGGGGGACCCGTGCAGCTCCCCCACCCCAAAATATGCACGTGTGGAAACGCATCTCTGTGCATTTATCACATATTGATATCAAATCCTCCTTTTCTTCTCCTGCTGGGATCAGGGACCATGCCAAGGAGAGGCTCTGTGGTGCCTTCCTTCCTCTCCCCTTCCCATTCCACCAAAACTCACAAAATCCAGCTGCAAACTCCATTTCCAGCTCCCCAGGGGCCTCCTCCTCCTGCTGCTGCTGCTGCTGATGGAGGTGGCGAGGCTGGAGGCCAGAACTGGAGGATGGAGTCAAACCACTGCAAAAAAACAGGCAGAAAAATTGGATTCTCCAATTCCAGTCCAAAATTGGATTCTCCAATTCCAGTACAAAATTGGAGTCTCCAATTCCAGTCCAAAATTGGAGTCTCCAATTCCAGTCCAAAATTGGATCCTCCAATTCTAGTCCAAAATTGGAGTCTCCAATTCCAGTCCAAAATTGGATTCTCCAATTCCAGTCCAAAATTGGAGTCTCCAGCCCATCAGGGAAGGTGTGGGATTGCTCCTGTTTTCCTCCGTCCCCACCAAACCCATCTCTCACTGCCAGGGTAGGAAGAGATTAAACAAGGAGGTGTTTCTTTCTTTAAAATTGAACAAAAAAGAGCTGCTTTTCCTTCTGGACTCATGAACACCGGGGGAAAGGAGGAAGGGCAGCAAAAGGAGGAACACTGGAGCAGTTTCACAACAACCTCGTTGTCTTTTCTCAATCTGAACTCTTCCAAAGCCAACAACCCCTGGTATTTCCCACCCAAAGCACATCCCCTGCTCAGGGCACTGCAGGGTGGCTCCTCACACTCTGATCTGTCACCACAGAGGTGCCACTTGGGTCCTGTTGGGACCCAGGTGCTCTAAAAAGCTCTGTCAGCCTTTGGCCTCAATGTTCCTCCTCCAAACCAGCAGCTTTGGCTGGGAATGGGGGGTGGGAAACAATAAAATTATTTAAAAATGCCCGGAGTTGATGCCCAGGGGGGTTTATTGGGCCTTTAGCACCATCACAGCTCTCCTCAAACACCTTGAGGTGTTTCCAGCTCAGGATTGGGCTTTTCATGGGTCAGGAGAGGCAGGGTCAGGGCTCCTCATAAACTCCACAAATTCAGCATAAATCCATGGAATCCACTCCCACAAATTCAGCACAAACCCACAGAATCCACCTCCAAAAATTCAGCATAAATCCCTGGAATCCACCCTCACAAAGTCATCAGAAACCCACGGAATTCACTCCCACAAATTCAGCCTAAATCCATGGAATCCACCCTCACAAATTCAGCATAAATTCAGTATTATTCAATTATTCAATAGAATTCAATCCTATTCAAGTAATCAATATTTTTCTATATTATTCAATCATATTCAGTACTATTTATTATTCAATATTACTCATTCCCATTCAAGTAATATTTTTCTATATTACTCATTTCTATTCAAGTAATCAATATTTTCTATATTACCAATCCTACCAATATTATTCAGTTATTGAATATTATTCAATGTTATTCAATCTCATTCAGTTATTCAATATTCTCCCATATTATTCAGTCCTACTCAATACTATTCAATTATTCAATATTATTCAACCCTATTCAATCCCATTCAATTACTCAATGTTACTCAATCCTAATCAATTACCCAGTGTAATTAATAATCTTGTCATCCCTCCCAGCTGGCAAACGCTTCCCCTTGGAGGGGATTTCCCCATTTTCAGCCCAGAGCAGTGAAATCCCAGGGGAGCTCAGCCCCAAACCCCCACAGGGTGTGGAAAGGGAGGAATTGGTGGGGCTGGAATTCAATTTATCCATGAGAGACGTGCTGGCTCCCACAGCTCATCATTTACAGTCTCACAGGTTTTGTGGTTCACCCCAAATCCAAGAGTCACAAACTCTGGGAAAGCCTCTGGAAATGGATCCCAAACCTCTCTGGATCCAGATCCAGGAGTTTCCATGGATCACACTGAGATCCTGCCCTCCTGAGCTGCATCTTCCACATTATTTCCCATCAAAATTGTGCAAAAACAGCCAGAGAACACCAGGAATTCCCTCCTTCCTTTTGGTATCAGTGAGGGAAGTGATTCCAGAATCTCCCCCTCCCCTTGGGGTCCCCACTGAATCAGAAGAGAAAAAATCCTGTGGAGGGAAAAAGGTGAAAAAAAGGCATTTGGGGCCCTGGTTTGGGACATTCTGGGACAAATCCCCCATTTTGGAGAGCACTGATTGGTGTTTATTCAGCCCCAAGGCTGGCTGAGGAAGGTCCTCTATGAAAATAACCACGTTGAGAGCAGATAAAGAGCAAAAATAAAAAATATAAAATACAGGAATCATTCTCTGCTTTAAATCAGGGTCATTGAAAGCTGCACATTTCAGCCACCAAAAATGGGGAGTCAGGTCCTACCCCAGCTTTAGGCACATTTTTCCATGAAATCCATCAGTTATGAGTAATTTCATTGGGAATTGCTCACTAAATTCACCTTTTCCTTAATAATCCAAATTCCTGGATTCTCCAAACAGCTGTGCAATTGAACTGGGAGTGGTAAAAATCCAGGGATGAGGCTGCCTGAAATTCTGGATATGAAAAGCAAGACCCAGAACAGGATTCTTCTAAAAAAGGCCTCAAATTTGGGGCAGCAACAGGATTTGGAGCAATTATTTCCAAGGAGCAATTAGAATGATGAACTAAAGAGGCAAAATATGAAGGTTTTTATTATTCTGCAACATCTTTTAGATTTCATTGCCAATAATTACGCAGGTTCTCCTTCTGCTTTGGCTGCCCCAACATCTCCCAGGTTAATTACGTTGTCAAAAAGGCTCTGCTGGAATTGTGGTTCTCATTAGGGGATGATGGGATCAGTTCTGTGGGGGAAGTTTGGGCCAACCCATTCCACCAGCACATCCTGCACATGGAAAATTAACTCCTCCACCCCTTCCACCCAACCTTTTTTGTGCTGACATTCCAGGGGGAAAGGGGCCGTTCTGGCTGACGTTTGATGGGCAGGTTCATTACAGGCTGTGAATTCCCTGAGTCCTGGTTCCATTTGGATTGCCAGTCTCCAGCCTTGTTATCCAGGGAGCTGCTGAAACCCGGGAGTGAGGCAGGAGACAGAACCCCCAAACTGAAACGAGGCTTGAAAGGGAAATAAAAATGAGCTGCTTTTCTCCCTGGAGATCAGAGAGTTGTGTGAGGAGTCTGGGGCTGGGTTTTAGTCACACGGCTGGGAACGTGACCAAATCCCAGTTTTTTGGAGGATCTGCATCCTAACAAATGCCAGAGGTTGGGAAACAAACAAAAACCCCCCAAAACATCCCAAAGGAGCAGTTCCAACAAAGTGAAGCCCTCAGGTTTATTGTGGATAAAGAGCAGGAGATGTTTAAATCCAGGGTGTGGATAAATTATAATTATTGGGAATAATTGGGAGAGGCCAGCCTGGGAAAAAGAAGGTTCTAGAGAGACTTTAGAGCCCTTTCAGGGCCTAAAGGGGCTCCAGGAGAGTTGGGAGAGATCTGGGACAAGGGACCGAGGGACAGGACACTGGGAATGGGTTCCCACTGCCACAGGGAAGCGATGGATGGGATTTTGGGCAGGAATTCCTGGCTGTGAGGGTGGGGAGGGGCTGGGATCAGCTTTAGGGTCCTTCCCACTCAGATGAGGATTCCAGGATTCTCTGAGAGGCTTCATCATCCCTTCATTCCCCGGATTTCCCTTTGCAGCAGAGCTGGGATCCCTAAACCCGTGCAATTTATCCCGTTTTCCTTTTTCCATTCCATTTCCAGCTCCCAGTTCCATCTTGGTCTTGGCTCAACAAACCAGGGGTTGGAGTTTGGGGAGGGAAATGTCCTGGAGACTCCAGGAGTGGCTCAGTTTCACCCGTGGGGGAATCCCCAGCTCCCTGGGATCCAACTGAGGCAGCAAAGCCTCGGCTCTCCCTGAACTGTGGGAGCTCAGGGGGCACAGGGAGCTGCTTTCTGGGGAAAACCATCATTCCTGCCAGAGGTTTGGATTAGCACAATGAACACCCACAGTGCCTGTGTGATCTGCAAGCCAAAAAATGGTCAGGATTGTGGGGTTTGTCCCAAAGAAGGGCCTGGCTGTCACCACCCCGGGCGTTTTCCATGGCAAAGCCTCCTTGGTTCCACTGGAGTGAGAGAGAACAGGGCAGGCCGGGCTTCAAAACAGCCTCCAGCTCCTGCAACAAGTATGAAAAATTAACATTATCACTTCAAAGAGCTCACAGAACCAGAGATTATCCTGAGGGACCCGCAAGGATCGTCGAGTCCGACCCGGTGCTGGACTTCAAAACACACGAACGAAAGACAAATCAGCCCTGCATGATTTAATTGAGCAGATCACAATCAGCACTGGAGAAACCAGGCCCAGACTCCTCTTGTGTAACCAATATTTAGGCACAGAATGTGGAAACTCGAGCTCAGATTGACTCAGAGGAGGCTCTGTTGGAAAATAGTTGCTCTCTATTTTTCCAGAGCTGCCTCATCAGACGTACACTGAGATTGGCAGCTGCCTCCCTGCATATGCTGGGGAAATTCGGGAGGGCTGGAGGCTCCTTCCAGCTATTCCAGCTTCTCCCTGGCTCACTGGAAGTGTGAGCATGATCGAGGTGCAGAAAGCTGAGCTGTAAATTGAACAGATTTTTGTCAGGAGATGCTGCAGCTTCTGCCTCTCCCCTCGTTCGGAATCAAACCCGCCCCGGGGGGGGTTTGGGGCAAATCTCACAGGGAAAAGGTGGGAATTTGGGGGGTCCAGGGGTGGGATCTGTGGGTCCCCTCCCTCCCAGGGTGTTCCATGGGTTGTGATTTTAATTGGCACAAAGAAATGGCCGAGGGTGGAAGGAGGACATTTGACATGGACACAAAGGAACCATAGGAAGGCCATTGCAGGTTTGGTTGGATTTCTGGGAATTTTGAGATTGGATTTATTTGTCTTGGCTTCAACCCTGAGCAGCTCCACAGGGTGTCACACCAGGGGAGCGAATTAATCCTTTTTGTCCTAAATTCCATCAATTCAGCACCAGCCAGAGCCCAGCTTTGGGCAGGGGCTTTTCTCTTGGAATGTGTTCAGCTCCATCATCCTTGCCTGAGGATGGCAGGGGTGGGACATTCCCAGCCTCTGACCCCACACTGGGTTAAAATTTTGTCTGCAGACTTTATTTCTGCGGGTCTGTCTCCATGGAGAAGTGGCTGGTGGACGTTTCTGGGGATTGTGCCTCCTGGAAATATGCAGATTTCCCGAAAATTAAATCGGAATTGTGAAAGCAAATGGGATTTTTCTGCATGGGGGTCTTTGTAAGAGCTGCAAAGTGAGCGCTCATTTTGTGGGATATGAGAGCATTGACTGGGACTGGCATGGGATGGAGGGACTGGACACACAGGGAATGGCTTCCCACTGCCAGAGGGCAGGGATGGATGGGATTTGGGCATGGAATTGTTCCTTGTGAAGGGAGAGACAGGCTGGGACAGAATTCCCAGATTCTCTGGATCCCTAGAAGTGTCCAAGGCCAGGTTGGGTGGGGTTTGGAGCAGCCTGGGCTAGGGGAAGGTGTCCCTGTCCATGGTCCTTCCCAATCCACAGCATCCCATGGTTCAGGACAATTCCTCCTCCCTCTGGCCCCACTGAGAACGGAACCAATGATGGATAATCCATGATGCCAAGTTGGACAGGGCTTGGAGCAGCCTGGGCTAGGGGATGGTGTCCCTGTCCATGGTCCTTCCCATGGTTTAGGATAATTCCTTCCCCCTGAAGAGAATGGAGCACCCAAACCCATTTTTTCCAAGCCACCAGAGTTTATCTCTGGGAAAAAAAAATCAGGAATTCCATTTTTCCTGAGCTTCTCTCTATTTATTCCTTCTACCCAAGGTTTTGTCATCTCAAACCTTCCTNGCAGCCTGGGCAAGGTGGAGGTGTCCCTGTCCATGGTCCTTCCCAATCCACATCATCCTATGGTTCAGGAAAATTCCTGCTCCCTCTGGCCCCACTGAGAATGGAACCAGTGATGGATAATCCATGATGCCAAGTTGGACAGGGCTTGGAGCATCCTGGGCAAGGTGAAGGTGTCCCTGTCCATGGTCCTTCCCATGGTTTAGGATAATTCCTTCCCCCTGAAGAGAATGGAGCACCCAAACCCATTTTTTCCAAGCCACCCGAGTTTATCTCTGGAAAAAAATCCAGGATTCCATTTTTTTTCCCGAGCTTCTCCCTATTTATTCCTTCTACCCAAGATTTTCTCATCTCAAACCTTCCCGCCAAGAGCCTTCCAGCCCCCCTGGATCCAGGGTGGATCCAAACGAGGCAGAATCAGAGGAGGAAGGACTGGAAACTCCTGCAGAGGAATAAATGAACAAATGTCGAGCTCTGCCCGGGATTGTGTGACTCGGGGAGCTGCTGGCAGGCTCTGGGAGCAGGAAATGGTGTGGTTTGTGTGACAGATTCCAGAAAAAGAGGGGGATTCAGGGATTAGTGTGGGTGAGTGGTGCTGGTGAGGCCACAGGGATGTCCCACAGATGGACACACGGACAGGGGTGTTGGGGTTTGTTTTCAGCCTTGTCCTGTTTGGTTTGCCCTGTCTCCCCCTGTTCAGCTGTGTT
>VWYE01017530.1:36515-47769 GCA_013398995.1 Alaudala cheleensis | reverse complement strand
GAAGGCACTGCAGTAGTGCTGCCGTCTATGCCGGCCGGGCTGAATCCCAAGGTCTAGGCAGAGGAACTACCGCACGGGGGGATGGGATAGGCAGAGCCAGAAGTCTCAAATTCCCTTTTACTGCACTCACACCGGTGCCAGCTGATAGAGACTGGAGGAAAACAAAGAAAAAGTGGTTCCTGAAGGAAGGGATCCCGTGTTTTCCGGATCCCCACACATCCCACAGCTCCAGGGAGTGGGAATGGGCTGGTCCAGGGGGCTGCAGATGCTCAGGTAAATCCATGAGGAGAGAAATGGCCTGGCTGGGCATTCCTCATGCAGCAGCTGCAGCTGTGGCCAGTGGTTGTTAAAATCCTGCAGGAATTGTGTCAGCTCTGTTTCCTGAACTGAAAATGAGCAGGATGAGTTCGGAACGCTCATAAACCTGGAATCAGGTGTGCTGGCAGGAGGGAGCAGCAGGAGAGAAACCTTGGGCTTGCCCTGGTTTTTGAGACTTTAAATTAACTTAAAATCACAATTCCAGCCTTTTCTCTGAAGTCTTTGGGCTGTCATTTCTCTCAAAAGGAAAAGGAGGGGTGGGAGCCTCCACAAAACTTCCTCAGGCTCCAAAGGGTGGCCGTGTGGAATTGGAAGCTGCTGAAGTTTCTGAGGTCTCAGGAGGAAATCCAGAACAGCTCCGTGGCCTTTGCCCCCAGCTGGCTCCGTGCATTATCAGAACAGGGCTGGGATTGGTCCAGCGCTCCCAAAATTTCTCTCAGGGGTCCTTCTCTGATCCTTGGCTCTTCCCCTGCCCCTGTTTTAAAGCTGCCCCATTGAAGTTTCCTCTCTCCAGCACAGAAATGTCACTTTGGGAGGGAGGATTTGCCAGGGCAGTCAATCAGAGCGAGGGCAGCTCCGAGGGTCACCAACCCTTCAGCGGGTGGGGACGGTCTGAGGGCAAGCACTGAGGGCTCTCATTTAGCATCAAATTGGGTTTTTAGGGAAAATTTCTTCCCCCAAATTGCTGTCCAGCCTTGGGCAGTGGTGGAGTCACCCTCACTGGGGAATTTAACAATGGATGTGGCTCTTGGTGGTGGCCTCGGCGGTGCTGGGAATGGCTGGGTTTGATCCCAGAGGGGTTTTCCGACCCAAACAGTTCCAGGATTGCTTTCCCTGAGTGCAGCTGAGGGGCAGAGCAGCCACAGAGCTCCCTGCAGGTGGAGCAGCCAAAAATCCCAGCACTTTTGANAAATATGAATTTTTTGCCCATCCCTGGAGGTGTCCCAGGAACTCCTGGAGGTGACACTCAGAGCTCTGGGCTGGGGACAAGGTGGGGATGGGGCACAGCTTGGATTTGATGATCTTGGAGCTCTTTTCCACCCTCAGTGATTCTGGGATCACAAGAGCTCAGATCATAGGAGCAGCTCAGTTAACAAGAGTCCAGCTGAAGCTCTGTCTGTGGTGGGTTTAAATATTTTATAAATCCCTGCCTGGATTTCCCTCATTTTGTGTAACAAAGGAATAATTTCCTTTCTCTCTGATTGCAGCTCAGTGTTTTATTGAGGTCTCTCTGCTTAGAGCTGCTGTACAAAAATGCAAACTCTGACTATTATTATTATTATTGTTATAATCATTATTGTTATTATTGTTGTTATTCTTATTATTTCCCCCAAACCTGCTCACAGCAAACACAGGTTCTGCACCACGCCAGTGATGCAGTTGTCATTTCTCATCCTTATTTATTAATGCCTTTTCAGAGCACTTTAGATAAGGATTTCAAACCCCCGTTCCAGCAGAGCCGTGCTTTGCACATGGCACCTTAACTGGGGAAAACGTTGTTGTCTGATTTTAATCACAAAAATGAAATGCTCCTAATAGAGCGAAAAACCCAATTTCCTGCAGGAGCATTTGCAGGCTGATGTGGCTCTGATATTCCTGCCGTGACAGCAGAGTGATGTCTTGGGCAGGGAAAAGTGTTCTGGATATTCCTGAAACAAATGGAGCTGTGCTGGATCATTCTGAGGTTTGCATCGTTGACTTTCAATTGTCATTTGTCAATAATTAATAATTAACCTCCACATTTTCCTGTGCTTTAATTCTGGGGGTGGGTTGGGCATCAGGTGAGAGGAGGTAAAACCTAAAACCCCACCAAACATTGGGACAGGGACAAGATTTGAAGATGCTTCTCCCACTTGGATTCTGTATTTGGAGTTTGTTTCCTGCCTCCTCTTCCTCCTCCTCCTCATTATTCCTGCCAGGAGCAGATGAGTGATGGGGAGGGGACAAACTGGGAAGGATTTTTGGAAGGTCAGAGCTTAGGGATGGATTGAGGTCTCGATAAGTTGTGTCTCATCCCAAAAGTTTGGAAGGCAGGAGCATTTTTTGAGTTGCTGAGGTTGTGGGGTCTGAATTCCTTTCCCAAAGTCCCACTCCAGGAAGAGCCCACCAGGCTCCAATTTGGGACTTTGGAATCTCATTTTTAGGGATCTGTCACTGGCATGGAAGGAGGGTGGAGCCAGGTGGGATTTGGCCCAAGGAACAGGATGAGAGGACACGACCCCACCAGGCTCCAGTTCGGGAATTTTGGGATCCTGTTTTTAGGGATCTGTCACTGGCATGGAAGGAGGATGGAGCCAAGTGGGGGTGGGTACAGGGAACAGGACGAAAAAGCCCCAAGCTGTGCCATGGGATTGGATTTTGGGAATATTTTCATCATGGAAAGGGTTGTCCAGCCCTGCACAGGCTGCCCAGGACAGGGGCAGAGTCACATTTACAGATTTGGGAATGTGGCACTTGGGGACACAGAAACACTTGGACTTGATGACCTCAGAGGGCTTCCCCAGCCCAGACAACTCTGGGATTCCACAACATTTCCATCCTTAGGCTCCTTAAGATGGGAACTGCCTCCTGCTCCTGATTTGTTTGGTGCTGCCTCCCGTGAGGATTTCCTACTGATCAGCCTCAACACATTCTCCCAACCAAATCATCATTCCTAATTTGGCTGATTGGATCTGTCTGTGCCTGGGTGAGGGTCAGGAAAAATGGAATTATTCCAATCTAGCACAAAGAACTCTGAGATTTCTCCCTGCAGGGTATCAATATTCCCAACTCCACTGGCAGCCATCTCCTGCAGAATTCACAGGAATCCCATTCCTGTGCAAGTGGAAGTGCTAATGAAGGAAAAGTGTCCTCAAACATGGGATGGTGACAACGCTGAGATGAAATTTGGCTAAAATAAGAACCCAGCAGAGTTTGTGTGTGCTCAGCACTGGCAATATTTACCCTCTGATTTTAAAGGAATAACAGGAGAGGAAGATGTTGATTGGAATAACCCCGACTCTGGAAAAACCTGTTTAATCCACAGGTTTGGGCTTCACCAGCACTCAAAGAATAACAAAATGGGGGAAGTTGTAGGGTTTTCCAGCAGGAATTATTTACTGCCCTGTGGTGACACCCATTAAATGTTAAAAAGGCTGTATCCTCCAGGATTTACTGCTGGAATTTCGCTGCTTCCCCACTCGGAGCCGTGGAGCAGAGCTGAGAGTTATGGCCAGGTGTGATGAACAGCAGCGGCGCCTCCTGATAAGTTTGGCCATAATTCCACGTTTCCAGCAGGTCCCCACGGCGGTGGCAGAGCCCAGGGAATCCATCTCTGGCCGTGGATAAATGGATCCAGGAGGGAACAGCCTGGATGAAGGTGCCCAGCGCTCCCATGGGGATGTGCTGTTGATAAATGGGTTTAAAAAGAGATTTTTTTGGTCAATAAATGCTGTCCACATCACTCAGGGCTCAGAGATGAGCAGGAGGTGCAGAACTTGGGCAGGATTCAAGATCCAAGTAATCCAAACCCAAAAATATTCATGTGACCAAAGAGAGGATGGAGAAGACTCCAAAATCATGGAAGGCCACCACTGGCCATGTCCCCAAGTGCCACATGCAATGTAAAATCCCCTCAGGAATGGGGATTCCACCATCAGCGTCACCTGGATCTTGGCTCTGTGTGAAAGAAATCCAAGGAAATTTAAATTCCCTCACTGGGGAGCAGTGAATGAACCCTGAGCTCAGCACGGGGCTCTGAGGCTCAGGCTGGGGAGTCACCCAGGGCAGTGGGAAATCACCTGATCCAAAGGGAATCTCCCTTTTCCTGCATTTACAGGAATTCTCCAGGCTCTGGAGGGCTTTGGGAGCAGGCTGAGAAGGGATAGGGATGAGTTTGTCCACGGACATTCCAGGGCCAGGCGCTGAGCTTGGTGAACAACATCCAAAAATTTCGAGCATCCTCCCCTTCTGAGGAGGCAGAACCCGGGATGAACATTGCCCTGGATGAACATTGCCCTGGATGAACATTGCCCTGGATGAACATTCATTCCCCTGAGGACCAACCTCACTCGTGGGATTTGTTTGATCCTCGAGTTTGGAAACATTTCTGCGCCATCCTTGCCCTGATTGTGGATTTTTAGCCAATAGAGATAAAACCAATCCCATTCCATGTTCTTCCCCCAGCCCAAAAGCCTCTTCTGCCCCTTCACACCCACAGGTAAAAGATTAAAGCTCATCCCCTCCACATTCTCTGTCCATTTCATTTCCCTTCATTCTCCTGGGTCTGGAATATCCTGGATGAGCAGAAAAATCAACCAATTCATTTCATTTTTCTTTGATTCTGAAATAATATTCAGAATACAAAAAACTAAATAAAACGNGGAAAGGAAAGGAAAGGAAAGGAAAGGAAAGGAAAGGAAAGGAAAGGAAAGGAAAGGAAAGGAAAGGAAAGGAAAGGAAAGGAAATCCATGTGCTTCTCCCAGATTTCCAGGCAGGATCCAGCACTGGAAATTTGTTTTTAAGGAAATCGCTCCAGGGGATTGTGTCTCAGAAGGTTCACAAAGCAGGGGGGTGTAACTGGCACATCCTCAGTTCCCAGCTCTTATCAGCTCTTATCAGACTGGGGGGTCCTGAGGTGGAAATGGATTTGTTCAGCCAAGACAGATTTTAAGGACCATGGAAAATCCCAGCTGGATTTTTCAGGGGAAGCTGAAGGAGAGCAAGAGGGAGCCACCATCAGGAATCCTCTCCCTGGGTTTTTTCCCAGCACTGAACTCCAACTGTGGAATATCAAAGAGAGAATTTGGCTGTTTAATGAACTGGTTTTGGGGACAATCACTGTTTTTTCTGGCCCTTCACTGGAGCTCAACAGTTTCATTTGTCACTAAATGAGTTCAGGGCTGGGAGTAAATCTTTGTTCATTTTATACTTTGTGGAGATTTTTAAGTGTCACCCTGAAGCAGCTTTATTTGAAGGCAGAGGACACATTTAATACATTAGAGAATCACTGCCACACTCTGATAAATATCATAAATAGAAATAGTTAATCAAGACCAAAAAAGCCTCCGTTATCTCAGGAACACCAAGTTTTCCCCATTCCCAATATTCTCTCCGAGACCTGTCTTATTTAAAGCCTTTGATAAATTTAGCAGGGACAAGCTGCTGAAAATGATGAGGGTTTTTTCCTTTACATCAAGAAGCACAAATAGAGCTGTAGCTGCTTTTAGGTGCTCAAATATAGCCCTAATTAGTGCTTAAGTGCTAATTGATAGTCATTTGATAGGTCTGTGCCTGAGAGGGGGGGGAGAAGTGTCTGAGGAGGAAGAGCTGATGAAGGTGATGTCACCTGAGGCGTCTCAGCAGTGCCACAGGTTGGTCCTGACTGAGACGTTCCTGAGCAGGGGAAGCCTCTGCTGTGGAGCCAGGCCAGGAGAGCTGGGAATGTTCACCTGGAGAAGGGAAAGGTCCAGGGAGAGCTCAGAGCCTCTTCCAGGGCCTGAAGGGGCTCCAGGAGAGCTGGAGAGGGGCTGGGGACAAGGGATGGAGGGACAGGACACAGGGAATGGCTTCCCACTGCCAGAGAGCAGAAATAGGTGGGACTTTGGGAAGGAATTCCTGGCTGGGAGGGTGACGAGGGCTGGGATGGAATTTCCAGGGAAGCTGTGGCTGCTCCATGCCTGGAAGTGTCCAAGGAAGAGGAGAAAGGTTCAGGGAGAGCTCAAAGCCCCTTCCAGGGCCTAAAGGGGCTCCAGGAGGGCTGGAGAGGGACTGAGGACAAGGGATGGAGGGACAGGACACAGGGAATGGCTTCCCACTGCCAGAGAGCAGAAATAGGTGGGACTTTGGGAAGGAATTCCTGGCTGGGAGGGTGACGAGGGCTGGGATGGAATTCCCAGAGGAGCTGTGGCTGCCCCTGGATCCCTGGCAGTGCCCAAGGCCAGGCTGGGATAACCTGGGACAGTGGGAGGGGTCCCTGCCCATGGCAGGCACAGACAGAGCTGGTGCAGGTTTGGTTTTGGCAGCTGTGATAAAACCACGTCCTTCCACCCTCCTCCAACTCAGGCAAAACAATGAATGCACCAGAAAATGAGGCGGTTTTGTCCCCAAATCCCAGGGAAATGTTCAAACCCTGGGAAGAGGGCGGGGGCCTCACAGGAAGGCAGCCCCAGGCACGTTCTGGATGAATCCTCCAAGAGCACGGGGCCCTCTGGGGAGCTGCTCCCAACCTGGGAATATTCCCACATCACCCGGGGCTCAGAGGTGAGCAGGAGGTGCAGAACTTGGGCAGGATTCAAGATCCCAGGTATCCAACCCAGAAAAAAAATTCTCGTGATCACAGAGAGGATGGAGGAGACTCCAAAATCACGGAATTACTTGGCTTGGAAAAGCCCGTTTGTCCCGAGCCTGGGAATAACTCACGGTGCACTGGGAGAACAAAGGGAATATTCTGCAGAGCTGCCAAGGGCAGGATTTGGGAATTGCAGGGCAGGAGAAGGGCTGAGCCTCCTCTCACAGACTCTGCTGAGGACAGAGGAGCTGTTTGCACACCTGGGCTGCCCCTCCAACGAGAGAAAGGTGAATTTGATCCCCCTTTCCCTTCTCCACGCCCGTTTTCCCATCTTACAAAACTCCCAGCTTTTAGCGCCTCGTCCTTGAATGAAAATTTCAGCAGCCCTGAGGCAGGAGGAGGAGCGGGGTATGAATATTCCAACCATCACACCCCTGTCGCGTTTGAAAGGGAAACTCTGAGCTGGGGTTTAAATGTTTCACCAGTTCCTGTCCCCTGTTTGTCAGTGCTTCGTTCCTGGATGGAAAATCTGATTCCCAGTGACTCCAGTGGTGCAGCTCTGCCTGTACTGGGCAAGAGTGGGAAGTCCAGTTCCTCTTCAAGTGGGAGCTGTCCCTGCCCATGGCTCTGCGGGATCCTCGAGGTCCCTCCCAGCCCCACCATTCTGTGATCCCACCTAAAGGGGAATTCTATGGAAAACAGCTGAGGATCTTGGGAAAATGACACCTCTGAGATTTTTTTTTCATTTATTTAAAACCTTTTTTTTTTTTTCTAGAAAGCAAAACTGGAAAGAATTTAATTCTGGTGTCCCTGCAGAAACATATGAAGCAGTCTATAATCAGTCTATAATCTAATTCTTCTGATTTCCAGCCCTTTTTTTGTTTGTTTTTTTTTTAATTTTTAAGCACTGAAAAAGTAAAAACAGTAAAAATACAAAAACCTTTTAAAGTTTTTATTTTTCATTCATTATTTTTACTAAGGGAAAATATTGAAGTGATTTTTCTTGCAGACTATTTTTTGTTTGTTTTTAAATCATGTTTGCTTTCCTCAAAGATAAACCCAAATATTACCAGAGGTGCTGTTTCTCCTTTGGACCAACAATAAATCCAGGAATTTTCACCCTGATTTTCCCCATTTGGCACCAATTCAGTCAATGTAATTTTACAAACTCCTCTGATGTTGCTTTTCCTTTTCCTCTCAGATCTCTTTGTTCCTTATTTTGTTCAGGATTTTTTGTTTTTCCTTTCATCTTCGCAGAGTCCTCAGGAAGTCAGAGCTGGGGTGGCTCCCCTTGCACTGGAGAAAAACCCCCTCAGTAAAAGCCATTCATCCACGGGCAGAAAGTGGTGAATCAACAGATCCTGGAATTGTTTGGGCTGGAAAAGCCAAACCATCAAACCCATGAGGTCACCACTGACCACGTCCCCAGGTGCCACAGCTGCTGCTGAATCCCCTCAGGGGTTTGAAACCAAACTTCCTGAGGCTGCACTCGATCCTCTCATCCAAATCATTGTTAAAGGTCTGTCCACAGCAGAGGAATTGGAATTGGATGGTCCTCAAGGTCCTTCCCAACCCAAAGCAGTCCATGATTCCACGATTCCATGATCTGGGAAAGCGCCCTCTCTCTTCTGTAGCATTTTCCTCAGAGCACAGAGGGAATTACAGCTGGGCTGGCACCTTGTGCTGTCCCAGGGGTCATTCTGACTTAAATAAGGGGGGGAAATTATTAAATTACCCCGAAATTCCAGTTCAGAACCAGTGGAGAGGCAGAAGGGAAGAGAGATTTCACTTCCAGAGGAACCCCACTGCAGAGGGCACTCGGTGACAAGGCAGGAGGGAAAAACCACTGGAAGTGGCACCCAAATCCTTTTCATTCCAAATTCTCCCCACATCAGCCCCCCACCCCCCAGACCGTGTGTGTTGGAGGCCAGAATGTTCCTCTGGCTGTCCTGGGTGGGCTCAGACCCTGCCAAGGGCTCTGGGGTTTCAGCAGAGTCAGAAATGTCCCAGTGCTTTTCATTTCAGCCCATGAGAACAACTGCAAACTTTGTGTGGGGGTTTGCAAGCCACGAGAATTTGATGAGTGTGATTATTGTTATGTCACTGGGTGAGAAAGGAGGGTTTTTAGATTTTGCTATAGAGGTAAAATGGGGCCAAGGTGGAGGCAGATCAGTGTGATAAAAGCACATTTTCCTGTTTCTTCTTTCCCCTTCCTCTTTGCAAAGGGTGATGGTTTTTAGGATTGGGTGAAGGTGCAATTTCACTGCATGACATGGGTTTACTTATTGGTGTTCAGAGAAAAACAATGTTAATGTAGTCTAGATTATAAAAGTTCAGGTGCCATTGTGGGCGGGGGCAATTGGATTTTTCCAGCTGCCTGTGAACTTCATGCTGGACTGAGAGAACTTTTGAGATGAGCTTTTTAAAATAAACATCTTCAGACCTCAACCCAGACATTCTCCAATTCCTTCTTCCAAGCACAGGCAGTGAGAAGAAAAACTTTACACTGCTGGGGTTAATCTCAGACCTGATAACCCTGACACGTGTGAATCACTCCTTATCTCCAGGCTGCAGCTCGTTCTGCCCCACCCCAGCTCTGGGAATGACATTTTTCCCCACAAACTTGATGAAATAAAAACTGAACACCAGGAAGCAAAGCCCAGCAAGGCCCTGGTAGCCCCAGGAAGGCCATTTATTACCAGGGTGGGACAATCCGTGCCCAGCACACAGAGTGGGGGTAATTAAAAGTCCGGGAGCTGCAGCATTCCATGATTAATGCTTTAGGTGGGCACTGCAGCTCCTAAAACTAATGGGAAGTGACTGGAGCTGAGCGGGGTCCCCGGGAGGAATCCGGGCTGCTCCGGGCGTATTGCAGATTCCTTGGCTCATTAATTACAGCTGCTCCGAGTGGAAAGTTTATAATTAAACATCCAGTTTGCTGCCCAACTTCGGGGCAGAGTTAATGAAGGGAATTGGATTTCTCTTGGGATGAGCACATGGGGTGTGCAGGTGACAAGGAGGTTTTGTCTGGAGCTTGTCCAGGATCCAGAGTGGGATGATGCCGTGTTTATAANTCCTAGGTTCTCTCCTGCTTTTAGGATTCCTACAGGGTTTGACTCTTTAAAAAGGAGGGAATTGGCAGCTTTACCTTCTTGGCAGGATCCTGTGTTGGGATGAAGTCAGTCCTGTTTCCTTTACTGACCGATTTCTTTGCTGAGATTTTGAGCTGAAAATATCAGAATATGCAATTAAAAAATTAATAAATACAGATGTCAATGCAATTAAAATGGGGTTAAAAGCACAGGGGTTGTTAGTGCTAAATGTTAATTATTTTGGTGTTGCCTGTTCCCAGTCGGTGCCTGATGCCTGAATATTCCCACTTTCTGTGTGGGGTGGGAAATCTCAGCTCAGCTTTGCAGGGAAACTGAGGCACAAGGGCTCGAGTCATTCCTGGAGAGTTTCAGCTCCTGAATCCTAAATTTGTGCCCTCAACTTTTATCTGCCAGGATGAGCCAGACAGGAAGAGAGGGACTGACTGGAAATCCTGGGAATTGCAGCCCCTCCTTTCACTGCAGGTTTTTGGGTTGCTTTTGCAGGGTGAGTGCAGCCGTGGCTGGAGCTGGAATCAATATTGTCAAATGAACCAAGGCCTTTGTGTTATTTTCCATTCCCAAATCCCTCTGTTCCATGTGCATTTCATCCAGCACGGGCTCATCCCCACACACAGAGCTCTGTGGGTTTGGGCAGGTCCAAATCCCAGTGCCAACAGTGTGGAATTTGGTGTGGAATTTGATGTGGGATTTGGTGTGGGATTTGGTGTGGGATTTGGTGTGGGATTTGGTGTGGGATTTGGTGTGGGATTTGATGTGGAATTTGATGTGGGATTTGGTGTGGGATTTGGTGTGGAATTTGAAGTGGGATTTGAAGTGGGATTTGGTGTGGAATTTGGTGTGGAATTTGATGTGGGATTTGGTGTGGGATTTTGTGTGGAATTTGATGTGGGATTTGCTGTGGAATTTGGTGTGGAATTCCAGCCCCTGGGAATCGATCTGGGCTGCGGAATCAAATCCCCCAGAGCTGTTTATTTGCACAGAGAGGAAAAAAGCAGCAGGGCCTTTGCTGGTTCCTCACTTTGGGTCTGGAGCTTTGCTCTGAGCCACTTCAAGGGCTGCAGCTCCTCTCTGGGTGTGTGGAGTCAATGCGAGTCAGACTCATTAATCCTGGCCTGGAGCGAGCGCCTCTGGCTGGGAACAGTTCAGGACCTCTCCTAATGACTCCAGCATGGAAATCAGGGAGTGCAGGGGCTGCAGGGAGTGTCGATGGTGGCTCCGTGTCACCGGGTTTGTCCCTGGTGCAGGCAGATACGAGGTGGGTATTGATCCTCCTGAGAGCACAGCCCTGCTTGGTTTCCCTGCAGAATTAAACCTGACATCTGCATGATAATGACTGTGCCACACTCTGCCTTTAATGAGCTTTTCTAGGTCCTGTTTGCTGCTCTGGGAGGGACTTTTCTGCTCCTGAAATTGTATGAAAATCGGGGATAAAGGCTGGGACTGATGAGGGGGTTCAGAAGGCTCTGGAGAGGAGCCTTGCAGGGCCTGAAGGGGCTCCAGGAGAGCTGGAGAGGGACTGGGGACAAGGGATGGAGGGACAGGACACAGGGAATG
>VWYE01017530.1:12509-36402 GCA_013398995.1 Alaudala cheleensis | reverse complement strand
CCTCCATCTCCTGCTGAGGTGGTGGCTGTTCTGGGTTGGGCTGTGCTGGAGTTTCACAGTGTAACTCGGGTCCTGGGTATTGTACAGAGAGGAAAAACATTGTTCACGTTGGTTTGAGTATAGAAGTTAAAGGTGCCTTTGTAGGAGGGTCAGACTTTGCTTTTCTGGCTGCCTGCACACTCCACACTGGGCAGAAAGAATTTGTCGAGATTAGAAAAAGAATAAAGAACCGTCAAAGCAGACGCTCAGACTCCAGCTCTCCTTCGAACTTTCTCATTCTCAAGGCTCCAAAACACGTGCAAACCTGAGAGAGGGCAGGCATGGGTGGGATTTGGGGAAGGAATTCCTGGCTGGGAGGATGGGGAGGGAATGGGATGGAATTCCCAGAGGAGCTGTGGCTGCCCCTGGATCCCTGGAGTGTCCAGGTTGCAGGGGGGGAGCTGGCTGCGGTGTCTGGTCCAGGAGGTCACAGCCAAAGGCATCACGGTCAGGGAGGGGCATCTGTGCCCCTGACAGGGCCAGCAGAGCCCCGGTGCTGCTGCTGGAGGAGAAGGGAGCAGGGGACAGGGGCTGGAGCATCCATCAAAACCCCCATTCCCAGTCCTGTCCTCACGGGCTGCCCCTGAGTGGCTCCGAGCCGTGGATTCCTCTCTCAGGTGAGGCAGGAGCGTCCCCCTGGCTCTGAGTGAGGCTGATCTCAGTTCCCTCCCGAGCAGGACAAAGCAGCTCCCTGTGCTGGATTTTCCTGGCTGCAGGCAGGGAAGGGGAGCAGCTCGGCTTGGCTCGAGCCCTGCAGCCAGACAAGGAGTCCCTTGTGTTGTTTTGCCCAATATCCCTGGAACTGAGGCTTTTTCCATTCCCAGCCTGGGCTCTCCGGCTCGTCCCCTCCCTGTGCTCCCCTTCCCTGCCCCAGGTCCCTCCTGTCCCCCTTCCCTGCAAGCACAGCCCTTCTCTCACCTCAGGAATTCTCAGCTTCCTTCGGGATTTGGTTCTGGATCATCTGTACCTGGGCTGGGAATTGTGGACTTTGAACTACTCTCAGCTTTCTTCCCTCTGGGCCAGGTCAGTTCAAAGAAAACCCTCCAAAACTGGCTGCAGATGATAAAATAAAATAGAATAAAATAATATAGAACAAAATAGTGTAGAATAAAATAGTATAGAAAAAATAAAGTAGTATAGAATAAAATAGTATAGAAAAGATAAAGTAGTATAGAATAAAATAGTGTAAAATCAAATTAAAAAATAAAAATAAAATAAAATAAAATAAAATAAAATAAAATAAAATAAAATAAAATAAAATAAAATAAAATAATAATAAATAAAATAAAATAAACCCTGTAAATGCTGAACCTGCAGAGGGACTTCCATGGATTTCACTGAGATTTCTTTTCATGGCATTTATTCCCACAACATCACTTCTCCATGAGTTCCTATTCTGCTTCCTGCTGCAGTTCAGGATGCTGGATTTGATCTGTGAAGTCCTGAACTTATTCTGTGAAATTCTGACCTTTAATCTGAGAAATCCTGTGAAGTTCTTCATTTGATCTGTGAAGTCCTGGATTTATTCTGTGAAATCCTGGCCTTTAATCTGAGAAGTCCTGGATACATTCTGTGAAGTCTTTGATTCGATCTGTGAAGTCCTGGATGTATTCTGTGAAATCCTGGCCTTTAATCTGTGAAGTGCTGGGTTTCATGTGTGAAGTCCTTGCTGTGATCTGTGAAATGCTGCTCTCTAACCTGTGAAATCCCTCGTGCCAAGGCTCCTGTAGATTTATTTCCATCCCCCTGACTCCGGTAAATCCCGGAGCGCTGCCTGTCGGAATCGCTGTCGATCCAAGAGGCACAATCAGCTCCTTCAGCCCTGTGCCAGGTGGGAACTGTGCAGGTTTCCAGGGTGGTTTATCAGTGCAGGAATTGAAGCAGATGTGACAAACACCTCCTGAACTCGCTAAAACCGCGGGACGTGTCGCACACGGGAGATCCGCGAGGAGCAGCTCCAGCACTGCGCCCCTGGGAAGGAGCAAATGGAATTTGGGATGGTTCACAGGAGGAGAGAGGAGCAATCCCCTGGAGCAGCCCCAGTGCTGCCCTTCCCAAATTGCTGTGAAACCCCAGCAAACCTTCGGGCAAAGGTGTGAGCACCAGGGGAGCTGAGGCCGCGCTCCCTCCTGTCGCTGTTGGGCACAGAATGAAAGACAAACGCTCCAGTTTTCAGAGGGGAAAGACAAGAAAAAGGCTTTATTCTGTGGTCTCACTCCATTTTTATAAGGTGTTCTGATACGGACTTGGTGAATGGTTGGTGAATAGGAACCACACCTCTCTAATCCCATTGGTTAAACCAGAGAAACACCAAAACACCACCTGGTGGAAACTTGTTTTGAGAAAGAAAATTGTTTTGATGAGATTGTTTTGAGAGAAAGCTTTCCAGAGAATTTCTTCCCTTGGGAATGAGTTAGCAAGCTAAAATCTTTGGGATTTAGAAATATCAGGCCCACACCCTCCTCATCCAGCACAGGGATTATTTACCAGGATGTTTTAAACTCGGCTTTGAGGAGAGGTTTTGTGCCCCTGTCTGGGTCAATTTGTCACCTGAGCCGTGGCTGTGCAAGAGCTGCCCTCGCCCTGTGGCACTGGGAGCACTGGGGCTCCTCATGGAGTGTGAAAGTGACCCCCAAACCATCAATTATGGGGTACAGAGAAACGCTGTGGGTTTACCCTCAGGACGAGGAGTTGTGCACAAGGAGGGATCTCTGATGCCTCTGAGGGTTTTCTCCCAGAGCGTGGTGAGGATCTGAGCACGGCCTCGAGGCTGCCAGAGCTCCAGGAGCCTTTGGACAACACCCCAGCGACAGGGAATCAGAGAATTGTGGATTGTTGAGGTGGGAAAAGCCCTCTAAGATCAAGTCCAGCCCAGCACTGTGAAGGTCACCACTGACCCATGTCCCCAAGTGCCATATCCACACGTTTTTGGAACATTTCCAGGGTGGGGACTCCCCCACGGTCCTGGTTCCAACGCTGGATCACCCTTTTGGTGAAGAAATTTTTCCTAAAGTGTGATTGGGATGATTCTTGGGGTTTCTTGGGCTGATCCTTGGGGTTTCTTGGGTTGATTCTTGGAGTTGCCCTTTGCCAAGCCAGGACACAGATTCAGAGATCCTTGAGAGCCCTTTCTAATTCAGGATATTCCATTATTCCATTAAAATTGAGGTCCCAGGCTGCTCATTGAACCCAGCAAAAGAATGTCTGGAATCCCCTCTTTGTCTAAGTAATTCCTCCCAGACTCTGCCTGCTGAAACTCCAAGTTCCTCCTTGCCTTAAAGGACATCTGGAAGGGAAAGAACCGGATGAAAAATTTCCCAGATGTGAGCGGAAGGTCAGCAGATGAAACACGAAGTGTCGCATTTGTTGCTCAACTGAGCAGGATTGCAACTGGAAAAATGCAGCCCTTCAGCCCCGTCGCTGAAAATAAACCCGAGTCTAACAGGAGTCCTTGAGTGCAGACACAAGGATCGGAATTAAATCTCCTCATAACTCCTGGGTAATGGAGTTCTGCCAGAGCCAGGAGTCAATTAAAGGGATAAATACTCCCATAACTCACCAGCACTTTGCATTTCAGGGGTATTTTGCTGAAGTAAGCACTTAATGTGATTATTGTGTTTCAGCCTGATTTAAGATGACAACTTTTGCATTTCCTAAATATTAATTAGCCTGGGATTTCTATTTATTTAAACTCGGAGGCAGCAAGTGGGTAGTTGTGTGATTTACCTCTGGCCCCTGGCACTTCTCTCAGCTGGGACGTCGGGAATGTAATTGTGACCAATTAACCTTTGTGCCTGTCAGCAGGAAGGATAAACAATGGAGCCTGGTGGGTTTGTCTGGGGGAATAATCATCCCACAAACCAGGGCAGGCATCTGCTCCTCTGGATGAGGCTTTTGGATGCCTGCTCAGGGCAAAAAAAAATGGGGTTTAATGGATTTTTCAGCTGTTTGGGTGCTGCTCCCTTGGGATTAGGCTGTTCCCTTAGGAGTGGCTTTTAGGGACACGGTGCTGCAGGGCTTGTGTGGAGCTCCTGGGGTGTCTGCCCACCTGAGGGTTTGGAATAACGTAGGAATGGGAATGAGAGAGATGGATTTTTTAGACTAGAAGAGGGGTTAGTTGAGATGTTGGGAAGGAATTCCTGGCTGTGAGGGTGGGGAGAGGCTGGGATGGAATTCCCAGAGGAGCTGTGGCTGCCCCTGGATCCCTGGCAGTGCCCAATGCCAGGTTGGAGCACCCTGGGACAGTGGGAGGTGTCCCTGCCCATGGCACTGGATAATCTTTTAAGTTCTTTTCAACCCAAAACATTCCACGATTCCATGAAAAGGAGAGTCCTCACTGCAGAGATGGAACATTTTCTACATCAGAACATCCCCAACCCCTCTGAGACCTCTGAAATCCCCACCCTGTGGTATCCAAGAGCTCCCAGGCCAGCTGTGGATTTGTGTCATTCCAATCCTGCGTGGCAGGGAGGGAAGGTGGGCATGGAAAACCTCAGATCAAGGCTGATCTGGCTAGATCAAGGCTAGATCATGGTGCCATGATCTAGTTGAGGTGTTAGAACATGGGTTGGACACGATGATCTTGAAGGTCTCTTTCAACCTAAAAATTCTGTGATTCTGTGATATTAAAGGGCTCTGGGCACCCTCAGCTCCTTTGGAATCTAACCGGGGTTTGTGTGCTCGGCAGCATAAAGGGAGATTGTTTTATGGAGCAGCAGCAAGTGGAGCATGGCAAATCTCCCCCCAGGAATTCTGCTCTGCTCCTCCACCCCAATCACCACCCTCACTGCACTCTCTTGGCTCTGCCCTCCATGAAATGAGGTGATGCTTGAAGGATTCCAGCTGCAATGGACCAACAGCCACCAGCTTCCCTCCAAACACCTTCCCCTTAAACACCTCCCCTCTTCCAGCCACTGAGAGGCTGAAATTCCTGCATTTCCCCAGAAGGAGCTGCTTGTCATCCTCCCTACAGGATGTCACCCATCTTGTTGATGTTTGTTGAAGCTTTGGATCATCGCTGGCTTGGAGATGTATTTTTAGCTCTGTACTTTCTGGAATTTGAAAGTGTTGTTGGCCCCCAGTCAGGGAACAGCAGGGTTAATGTGGAGCCTGGAGGAGCTCTCCCATCTGTTCCAGCTTCCATCCAACCATGGAGTTTTACGAGAGCTCTCTAGGAGGGCTCAGGGTTCTCTGTTTTGTAGAATTCCCTGAAAAAATCATCTTGGAAAGCTGCCTGTGCCAAGCAGGAGGAGGTAAAGTCGTCGAGGAGACAAAGGAACTTGGAAACATCAGATTTCCTTCACATTTTCAGGAATTCTGTTTATTTTGATTGACGTTGAAATTAGAGACGGAACAGATGGAGCGAGGGTACAGCAGGATGAGCTGAGCTGAGGCTTTGACACACTAATGAGGAATTAGGAGGCAGAAGCTGCTGGTTGGGCTCTTCTTTGGGGCCTATTTATGATTTATTGGCCCTGATACTTCTGCCAACAGCAACAGATCCCAAACCAGGCTGACCCTGACACATCCCAAACCAGGCTAATCCCAAACCAGGCTGATCCCAGCACATCCCAAACCAGGCTGACCCTGACACGTCCCAAACCAGGCTGATCCCAACATGTCCCAAACCAGGCTGATCCCAACACATCCCAACCCAGGCTGATCCCAACTCATCCCAAACCAGGCTGACCCTGACACATCCCAAACCAGGCTGATCCCAGCACATCCCAAACCAGGCTAATCCCAAACCAGGCTGACCCTGACACATCCCAAACCAGGCTGATCCCAGC
Organism: Alaudala cheleensis; assembly: GCA_013398995.1. NCBI lineage: Eukaryota > Metazoa > Chordata > Aves > Passeriformes > Alaudidae > Alaudala > Alaudala cheleensis. The sequence goes on along the minus strand of VWYE01017530.1, from coordinate 30,574 downwards.
ACATCCCAAACCAGGCTGACCCCAAACCAGGCTGATCCCANATCCCAAACCAGGCTGATCCCAATTCATCCCAAACCAGGCTGATCCCAGCACATCCCAAACCAGGCTGACCCTGACACATCCCAAACCAGGCTGATCCAAACACATCCCAAACCAGGCTGATCCCAAACCAGGCTGACCCTGACACATCCCAAACCAGGCTGGCCCAGTCATATGGACAAGACAGATCATCAAGACTTGGCAAATTGTCTTTATGCCAGTTCCTGAAATTCCCAGGTGGAATACCATAGTTATTTTATGGATTTGTGATGGTAGAAGGTGGATATTTTGTGACTTTGGAAGATGGGATGGGGGTTTAAGGCTGAGAGTGAGGGCATGCCACAAACTCTGGGCTGATCTTTTCCTTACTCTGCAACCAGAGCTGTGTCCATCACCAGGACACGCCTCTCCTCAGGGCCGGGTCTGTGATGGTGGCCTTGATTAAGCAGCTTCATCACCAACACAAATGTTTGCACTAATTAGTTGCGGGTTAATGGATGGACTTGATGATGTTAAGGGTTTTTTCCAACCTGATTCCCTCATTCTGGTATGGGCTTGGATTTTGCACGTGGATGTGGCTGGAGGGAGATGAAGCGTGAAATGCTCCGTGCATCCATGGATACATTAATTTAATATATTCAATACATTCAATACATTCTGTGGACAAAGAGTTCCCAGCCTGGTTTTTGATCTCAGCCTTTCTCCAATATCTCAGTCACAGAATTAAAGGGAAAAGAATAATTGAAATCCTTCCCTGCTAATACACATGGGCAGCCATTTGGAAATGGAGACGTTATTACAGAAACCTAATTAAATAATTTTCTCCACTTGCCCCCCAGCTATGAAACAACAGTTTTGTGTGGTGACTTTTCTCCAAGCAGCCACCATGAAATCAGCACGAATTTTCCATCCAAAGTGGGCAGCTGTGGCCATCAAATCAGTGAGTGCTGGGGCTGTCAGACCTGGGCAGCCTCATAAAGTGGATTTTTGGTGTGGAGTGGGAGGGATTTGCTCTCCTGAGCCTGGACCTCAGACTTCCCATGTAGAAAAGGAGCTACAAAAGAATTGCTTTTCTCAACAAAGAAAGAATTCCCTTTCTCAATGGAGATAGAATTCCTTTTCCCAATTAAATTATAGGGTTTTAACATCCTGGCCTATTCCTTGGAGCAAACCAAAGCTGGTTTTGAGAAGCTGCCTCTTAACTTGCTGGAGGCTGACTAACAAGAACCAGAGAGGCACAAAAATGGGCTGGAAAGGGGTAAGATCATGGGCATAAATGAGAGATGGAATCATGGAATGGTTTGGGTTGGAAGGGACCTGAAATCCCACCCAGAGCCATCCCCAGGGACACCTCCCACTGTCCCAGGGTGCTCCAACCTGGCCTTGGGCACTTCCAGGGATCCAGGGGCAGCCACAGCTCCTCTGGGAATTCCATCCAAGCCCTTCCCCACCCTCCCAGGGAGCAATTCCTTCCCAATATCCCATCCATCCCTGCCCTCTGGCAGTGGGGATCCATTCCCCCTTGTCCAATCCCAAAATCCCCTCTGAGAGTTCAAAGTTTCACACTTACAACATGAAAATATCAAAGCTGTTTGTTGAAAAAAATAACATATCCACTTAAGAATACGTGGAACTGGGATGCTCTGCAGTTAATGAACATCCTGGTGGGAGGAGACAGGAGGAATGAGGCAGATCCAGAAGGAGTTAAACTGCCCCTGAGCAGCTCAGGTGTGTGTGTGTGTGTCCCAGGCTCTAAAATCAGGATTTGTTTTATTTCCTGCACCTGTGATGTGTCATTTTGCATTGTTCCCTTCTTCTCCTGCCCTGTCTCTCCCTCCTGAGCTGGCTTTGTTGGGAACTCTCCATTCCTGACAGCCATCCCCTGGCAGCAGCTGGTGCAGAGGAGACAGAGGTTGTGTTCTCTCCTTTCCAGTCCTTCCCTGGTGTGATCCCTGTTGGATGTCACCAGGCACCAGTGATGTGGGAGACCAGAGTGTCTCTCTGGGTCTCCTGGATGGGCAGGAGCTGGGACAGGGGGGTGGATCCTCCCTGGCCTGTGTCACATTCAGTGGTGGCTTTTGGTCTCAGCCCATGAGAAAAGCACTGCCAGGGCTGTGTGAGGATTTGGAGGTCACAAGGGTTTGATTGGTGTGATTTTTGTCACTGGGTGAGAGAGAAGAGTTTTTAAATTTTGTTATGTAGATATAATGGAGTCAAAATGGAGGCAGATCAGTGTGATAAGAGCACATGTTTCTGTCTTCCTTTTCCTCTTCCTCTTTGCAAAGGGTGATGGTTTTTAGGATTGGTAAAGGTGCAATTTCACTGCATGACATGGGTTTAGTTATTGGTGTTTAGAGAAAAACAATGTTAACGTAGTTTAGAGTATAAAAGCCCAGGCACTGTCGTGGGCAGGAGGAGAAACCATTTTTCCAGCTGCTTGTGAACTTCACACTGGACAGAAAGAACTTAAAGATGAGATTTCTGAAATAAACATCTGCAGCCCATAACCCAGACGTTCTCAGATTCCTTCTTTCAAGCACGGGCAGTGAGAAGAAAGATTTTACACTGCTGGGGTTAATCTCAGAAGAGAGAACTCCAACACAGTGACAGTGCTCTGTGTCCTGGCACACCCTGCATTGCTGGGCTCTCCTCTTTTCCCCCTCTCCCCCCAGCTCTCCACTCCTCACTGAGCAGTTTTTCCACCTGGATGTGGGGAAAAGCTCTCAAAACCCCTCATCAGAGGCAGAACCATCCCTGCATAATTGGAGGGACTGGAAAAGGATCGTTTTGTGTTTCTTTTCTCCCTAATTTACTGACAACTGTGGCAGCTGGGGCTGGGAGTTGAATCACCTCCCTGAGACTCCACGTTTAAATGATATTTTTATTATTTCCCATTAATCTGTCCAAGACAGGGGAGGAGGCTTTCAAAGTTCCGCAGATGGAGCAGAACACCCAGGGGACTCTGATTTTCAGTGGGAAATGAGCATTTAACTGCTCCTTTGTGCCTTTGAAAGCCTTCTCTGCTCAGGTTCTCCCCGTGGTGGAACCAGCCCCGGTGTGGTTTAGTCCTCGTTACCTTAATTTGAGGAGAAAAATCCTTCCAAAGGGAACTTGATGTGGCTCATCCCCGTGCACGTGGGGAGGAAGGCTCTGATCATCCAGGCTGTTTAATGTGTCCCACAAAAGCATCACAAGGCCCAAGAGCGGGGACCTGAAAGGAGCCAAGTTCAGGCCAGGCACGGAATTTATGTTTTAAACAGTGTGAGTTGTTAACCCTGGAAATAACTTGGCAGATCCTCTCTCACTGAGTTAAATTGGTGGTGGCTGATGTTGCCTGCACTGAGGGGCCAGACCAGACCCAGCCTCGTCACGTTAATTATCCCAGACTGATGCTGGATGTTTGGAGCTACGGGGCTTCTGGGACAGGAGCTGGATCTTCCCTGTGCTGTTCTTTTGGATGAATCCGATTTTTCAGGGCTAATTAGGCTGTGCCTGAGACAGCACTTTATTGCTCTGTGCAGCTGGTGAAAGTTGAGGTCAAGCCGATGGAAGAGAAGTTGGACCGTGACGTGAGCGTTTCCTGCTGCCGCTGTTATAAACACCAGAAAAAGCAGGATTATTACCACATCTTGGGGGTTTTTACATTTTTATGTGCCTCTTGAAGATCTCTGTTCTTTCCTGATGCCCTAAAAAAGCAGCTGAACTTTGTTGAAACCCGTCCCATGCCGGAGGAGCAGAGTCAATCCAACTGTGCTTGTTGCTCTCAGCGCCAGGCGCGGTGTCAGCCTCATTTCCTCCCTCTGCCTCAGCCCTTCTCCGGGGACATCTTCTGGAAAAATCACTTTGTGCTGCTCTGTGTGCCACTCCAAACTTGCAGCCACTGTGGCCAAATCATTATTTCAAGGACGAGGGGGGCTGAACTTGGCATTGACTTAAGACTGCTGGAATTTCACTGCCAACCCTGGTCTTCAATGGGAACTTATCTCTGTGAGACTCCAGATTTTAATGAAATTCATGTCACAGCAATAACAGGGTCAGGCTCAGCCTGTCCCAGCATTGCCAGCGAGGTTTAGTTTTTTCTATTTTTATTTTCACAGCCACCAAGGCCTTAAATAGAGCCTATCTGATGGGACCTCTGTGGGGAAGGCGATGAGGCCTTGAAAAGGGAAACTAAAGTCAGGTTCCTACAATGAAACTCCTGCTGCAGTTCCCTGCTAGTCCCAGCCTCAGCAGAAAGGTGGGAATTGGGTGAGTGGTGAAACACAGGAATGTTGGTCCTGGCTTTGCTGCTGGCAGCAGGGCAGAGTTTTCCAGGTGGGTGCACACAGGGGGTGAGAGCTGCCTCTGAACTTAAAAAATCGTGGAATCATTAAAGTTGGAAAAGACTTTTAAGATCCTTGGAAATGTTCAAGGTTGGATGCATTTGGAGCAATCTGGCCTAGTGGAAGGTGTCCCTGCCCATGGCAGAAGGTGGAACTGGGTGATCTTTAAGGTCCCTTCCAACCCAAACCACTCCATGATTCCATGCTATGAAATGATGGCTGACCCTCTGTCCAGTTTAGTTCAAATATCGTTTGTTTTAGCTGTTTTCATTGTTCTTTTTTTTGGTGTTGTGTAGGAAATTGTCACTGTCTGTTTGTACGCTTTGCATGTTGGCCTCAGGCCAGGAAGAAGCTTCTGGTCCCTCCTGAGCTGATCTCTTTAAATTTGCAAGGAGGAACAAACCCTGGGAGGAACCCGCCGAGGTCTGGGAGTGCAGACACTTGCCCGGGGCTGTTTACTGTAACAAATGGTTTTGTACAGCACATCCTGGCGCCCGGCTCCCCGCGGACACCGCGGCAGCAAAAGGGGAAGAAACCATTTCCAAGGCCTCAAACATCCCCTCCTGCAGCACCTGCCCGTGCTCTGAAAGACAAAAGGTGCACCAGAGGTCACGGAGCTGCTGCAGCTCGATTGGAGGTGTTTTGTCAGTTGATCAAGGCGAGGTTTCAAACCTCCACCATCAAAGAGGCACCAGTTAGACAGGGTGGAAGAGTCAGGAGCTGGATGTGGGCAGCTTAAATGCTCTGGGAATATTTGCAGGATCAGGGGCGTTGTTTTGCTGTTTGTTGGGTTGGGTTACAAAGATTTGTTGGGTTGGAAAGAACGGATGGGGTTGGAAAGAATGGGTGGGTTGGAAAAGTGATTGGGTTGGAAAGGGTGGTTGGGTTGGAAAGAATGGGTGGGTTGGAGAGGATGGGTGGGTTGGAAAAGTGATTGGGTTGGAAAAGTTTTTAGGTTGGAAAGATTGGTTGCATTGAAAAGGGTGTCTGGGTTGAAGAGGGTGGTTATGTTGGAAAGAATGGATGGGTTGGTGATGGTGGATGGGCTGGAAAGAACGGATGGGTTGGAAAAGTGATTGGGTTGGAAAGGGTGGTTGGGTTGAAGAGGGTGGCTGTGTTGCAAAGAATGGATGGTTGGAAAGAATGGGTGGGTTGGAAAAGTGATTGGGTTGGAAAAGTGATTGGGTTGGAAAGATTGGTTGCATTGAAAAGGCTTTTTGATGGTGGAGGTTTGAAGCCTCACCTTGATCAACTGCCAAAACACCTCCAATCAAGCCACAGCAGCTCCATGACCTCTGGTGCACCTTTTGTCTTTCAGAGCACGGGCAGGTGCTGCAGGAGGGGATGTTGGGTTGAAGGGGATACTGGGGTGAAGAGGGTGGTTATGTTGGAAAGAATGGATGGGTTGGGGATGGTAGTTGGGATGGAAAGAATGGATGGGTTGGTGATGGTGGATGGATTGGAAAGAATGGATGGGTTGGGAAGGGTGATTGGGTTGGAGACGGTTGAGCTGGAAAGGACTGTTGGATTGCAAAGGATGGTTGGACTGGAAAAGGTGATTGAGTTGGAAGGGGTAGAGGGGTTGGAAAGGATGGATGTATGGGAAAGGGTGGATGGGCTGAAGAGGATGGATGGGTTGGAAAAGATGGTTGAGTTGGAAAAGATGATTGAGTTGACATAGATGGTTGAGTTAGAAAGGACATTTGGATTGAAAAGGATGCAGGATGAGTTTCCAAAAGAGTGATGAGCCCCGTGATCCTGAGCCAGGAAATACTCAAATACTCAAATTGAGTTTATCTTCAGGCAGCTGAGCAGCTGGATTTGGAAAAGTCACCTCCAAGAGAGCACAAGGGGAGCGAGGATCTCGAAGGGCCAGCTCAGCTGTGTCCTCAGTGCGTGCCGTCAGGATGTGACACCTTTGTGGTGCTGTGGGAGGGCCTCTCCTCCTGCCTGAAGTTATCTCCCACCTGGATCACCTGAACCCCTCCAGCTCTGCCCGGCTCTGTGTGCTGAGCAGGAAACTGGGATTTGATAAAGCCCGTGTGACACTCGTGGGACACCAAGACAGAGCCAGGACACGTCAGGAGCGGTGTTTGGCTGGCAGGAGACTCTCAGTGGGCCGTGATTAATAACAACTCCTGGTACCACTGAGATCTCTCATCCAAGGATATGCAAATATTCACTGATTGAGAAATTCCCTGCACTCGCCGCCACGGCCGCTCCGTGTTTGTTTTTGTGTCGTGCAAGAACTTCTGAAGGTCACACCTGAACAGCTCAGGAATTACGGGAATGTTCTGCACATCAGAGAGCAGAACCTGAGGGAAGGGAAGGGAAGGGAAGGGAAGGGAAGGGAAGGGAAGGGAAGGGAAGGGAAGGGAAGGGAAGGGAAGGGAAGGGAAGGGAAGGGAAGGGAAGGGAGTTGTTAATCCAGGGGGTGTGAAGGAATAGGAACAAGGATAAGAGGTTCTTGTATAAAGATGAAGGAACAGACAGACTCTTTGTACATGTTGAGACTGAGAAAAATGACATAAATAGGCAAACTAATAAAAAAAAAAGTGAAGATTTAATGGAAAATCAGTTTAGTGGCACACTGGGAACAGAACTGACATGTTCCCATCTGGGATTCCCATATTTTAAAGACAAGCCCAACCTTTTAGGACCGGTCTCTGAGCTGGTGGGAGCTGTTGCACACAAAGCAATGTAAATTTATGCTCACTGCAGATCTCTTGATCGGGATCTACGCTGGCAATTATTCATGCTCACCATTCATATTTGGGGATTAATTAACTATTCGTGGTTCCCATAAAGTATATTGTCAGCCATTTAATGGCTCATTGAGTTCAGCAGGATTTCGAGCTTCTCTCCTACGATTTCCAGGGAATGGTTATTGTGATTTGTGACTTGGAGCTGTGAGCAGACCAGGAGCATTTCACTGTTAGTTCTACCCTGTGACAAATGGGCTTTAATTGGCTTTACACGGGTTTTGCTTGGTGTGACGAGGCAGATGGAGAGAGGAGATACAGCAGAGTTCTTTTAAAAAATATAAAAGAGGTGCTTTTGTCCTGCTGGGTGTTCCATGGGTGCTTTTCAACTTCATCAATGAGGGTGGGTATTTAAAATTAATTCCTGCACGTGTTAGACCACTGGTCTTGCATCTCCCTTCATAAAGATGTTTGAGTCAAGGTCATCAGCCTGGTTTGAACACTCTGGAAGTGTTTAAAAACCGTGTGGATGTGGCAGGTGGGGATGTGGGTTAGGATTGGGCTTGGCTGGGAGAACAGTTGGATTCCATGACCTCAGAGGGTTTTACCAATGATTTAATGATAATGTGATTTTGGATCAAAAATAAAAACCCTCAGGTTCTGCCTAACTCAAGGTGTTGGCTGTCGAGTATTTGTGCAAATGTTTAATATTCCAGTGAGGAGTGTGGACTGTCTGGAATTCATAATCCCAGCTGTGGCTACGATGGCCTGGGGTGCTCCTGGAATGATTAATCGTTCAAGTGAGTCTTTGTAACTCACTACTCTGCATTTATTTGCAGGGGGGAAACAAATGCATTTTTGAGAGAGTAAAAATGGCCCTTCTCAGCAGGTTCCTGTGCTGGAGGATCCTCTCGGAGTCTGCTCAGTGTGAGAGTCTGAGAGGGGCCAAAAGGGGCGAGGGGTGTTTTTTGATGTGCTGATGTCCTTATTCCTCGTGTTTTCACAGGATTTGGTGTGTGGGCCACAAGGTGGTCAGAGCTGAGGCTGAACAGGAGGAGACAGAGAAGGAGCAAGTGACTCTTTAAGAGTCACCCAGTTCACAGAAGGTTTTAGGATTTTTGCCACCCGCACTGAGTTGTGGCCTTAAACCAAAAGAGAGAAGGTTTAGACTAAATATTGGGAAGAAATTCTTCCCTGTGAGGGTGGGGAGGGGCTGGGATGGAATTCCCAGAGCAGCTGTGGCTGCCCCTGGATCCCTGGCAGTGCCCAAGGCCAGGCTGGAGCACCCTGGGACAGTGGGAGGTGTCCCTGCCCATGGCAGGGGCGGCACTGGGTGGGATTTCAGGCTCTTTCCAAACCAAGCCACTCCATGATTCCACAATTCCATGAATTTTCAGGCCTGTGAAGATGGTCCTGTAAGGTCCCGAGTCCTCCTGCACATCAGAGGCCCAAAAAGGTCCAGTGTCCAAAGCACCTTGAGCAGTGGAGTTGGTCTTTAAGGTCATTTCCAACCCAAACCATGCTGGGATTCAATGAAAAACTTCCAGGAGAGAATGGGGGGAATTGAGAGCCTGGAGGTCACAGACTGAAGTTACTGGGGATGGAAAAGCTGGAATTGGGTGTGTGAGGGGCTGGGAGGGATTGCCAGAAGGAATTTCTCCTCATTCCCTGACCCATGGCTGCAGTAACTCCCAGGGTCTGTCCCCTCCCTGTCTGTTGTGGCTGGAGGAGCTGCACCCAGCTCCCCCTGGCCCTGCAGGGTCTCAGCTCAGTGGGGTGGGGAGCATTTAAATAATCCAGTGTCCTCAGCACCGAGTGCTCACAGCATTCCAATGAGCCTGTGCCAAGGGATCAGGGGGGAAAAAAACCAATTTCCCAAAGTAGCTTTTTGGCAATGGATCTGTTAAATCTTGAGCAAGGCTCTGGTGCTAAATGGTGACGCCAATTTGCAGGTTCCTGCTGGAGGTGATTCCCTGGTGCCATCGTCACCTGCTGCCGGTGAGGGAACAAAGAAATCCCAGAGGGAAACAAAAACAAACTCGTGTGAATATTTTCCTTGATGCTCTGGCTTTGCTGAGGGAGGAGAGGAGCGTGTGTGGAGGTGGGGAGTTCATCTGGCTGGAAAGGCAGGGGAGGTTCTCCCTGACGTTTCACACTCTGATTTTTGGAGCCAGGCTCGTGCATTGATGGAATTGTAGAGCCAAGATCAGGATTTGCTTTGGCTTTATGGTCTCTCCCGTGCCCACAAATAAATAAAATGTGTTTCTTTATTCCCCTCAACACTCACAATAATAAAAGAAGCCCAGGAGCTGACAAAGCAGAGATGGGACTGATAAAGGGCTCATGTTTATCTTCCATCTCCCCCAAATCCTCACAGGAGCTCATGCCTGACCCAACCTGTCCTGCAGGTCTGGTGTTCAGGCTGCAGATTCATTGAGAGCCTTCAGCTGGTGGCTGATCCATGTGAGCAGCTCCTGGGTGGCAGGAGAGCCTCCCCCTCTCCCTGTTTTCAGTCTCTGCCAGGAATAAGCAGGTTTTGGTTTTAGTTTTATCCCTTTTTCCTGCTTTATTCTTTTTTTCTCGTCAGTCACTGCAGAGGCTTTGGTGGGGGCTGCCCTGACAAAAACCCTGCACTGACATTGATTTCCTCGATGCTTGAGGATGCAGAAAATAGGAAAGTGCAGTTTTCCTACAATATTGAAAAGCCTCTTCAGCCCAAAGGCACAGAGCCCAGTGGTGGGGACCTTTCTGGGTTAGGCTGGGAGGGAAAACACCTCATCCAGCTGGACAGGACTGAGCCTCAATGCCTTCTCTTGTCTCCTTTTCATCCACTGTGCTTTGCTTTCATAGGATCACAGAATTCTGGAATGGTTTGGGTTGGAAGGACCTTAAAACCCTCTCATTCCACCCCTGCCATGGGCAGGGACCCCTCCCCGTGTCCCTGGTGGCTCCATCCTGGGATTGGGCATTCCCAGGGATCCAGGGGCAGCCACAGCTCCTCTGGGAATTCCAGCCCAGCCCCTCCCCACCCTCACAGCCAGGAATTCTTTCCCAGTATCCCATCCCGTTCCCTCTTGTCCGCTTTGGTTTCTCTCTTGTCCACTTTGGTTTCCCCCTTGCCCACATTGATTTCCCCCTTCTTTTCACTCCCACTCCCAAACTGTCTCCCCACAAAAAAACGTGATTTGTTTTGAGTGACAGCTCCTACATAAATTAAACTCTTCAGTTCGGGGTTCGTGGCTGTGTCTCAGTGCAAATTTGCTTTAAATTTGCCCCAAATATTCCCCAGCACCATCAGAAAATCACCTCCCTCGCAGGCAGTGGGTGCTGCTCCCCTGTCCCTGCCCCAGGGCTGCAGCTGGGCTCTGATAATGCAGAATCCAGGATTCCTTAAAGCACAGAGTTGGGGATTTTTTTCTGGTTTCATTCCATGGACACAGCACAGCTGCTCAGAGAAAATCCAATCCATCTCCTGTGAAATGAACTCAGTCATCCTTCAGGTTATTGAGTGAGAGGGAATACAAAACAAACCCACAAATGTCAGAAGTGCTCCACAAGGGATCATTCCATTCCTTTCTCCATTTGTTTTCCTGATTAGAATGATTTTTAACTGATTCCCCTCTTAATTTTACACAGCAAAATATCATTCACTTGAGCATCCTCCACATCCCCCTGCCAAAGTCTGTGCTTGGTCAAATTTCCTGGAAAGAGGGGAAGGAATGACAGGGAGGGATTTGCTGGGTCGTGTCTGGAGCACCACGAAAATCCCTTTGTGGATCTGCAGGAACATGACCAGGAAAACTCTTCTTGCCCCATTAAATCCACCAGTGGATTCCCTGGTTTTTAAGGGCTAGCAGAGTTCCCCAGTGGTGATCCACTGATTTCTCCCAAATTGGGAAGGGTTTGTGTTTTCTCAAGGATTTTCTGCCCAGGAGCCTTGTGTGGAAGTGTTGGGCTGAGGATTTCTGTGGGAACACAGAACTGCAGGAACATGGAATGGTTTGGGCTGGGTGGGACCTTAGGGACACCTTCCAAGGCCTGTCCAGCCTGGCCTGGAACATTCCAGGGATGGAGCAGCCTCTGGGAAATCAGGATCTCACCCCTGCTCTGTACATCCAGCAGAGCCTGCTCTGATTCCTGACTGGGCCAATATTTTTGTGCAGGGTGTGGAAGGATTTCCATCTCTCAACAAGGATTATAAATGGATCCTTTCAGGGGGTTAGAAACTGCTGTTCCTCTCTCCCAGGAAACCCCTGAAATGGCTTTTCCAGCATCATCCAGGGAGACTGGGGCAGGACCAGGATTCCAATCAGGATTATCCATCTCAGTCTTGTGTCTTTATCCACATCCAGGTCCTAATTCCTATAAAACTTTCCAGTGAGGGGGTAGCTGAGGTCACCCTGGTGTCTCTGGGTGTTCTTTGCACCATGGGAATGAGGAATGGAGTGAGCACACAATGGAGAGGGAGAAGGATGATCGTGCTGGAACAGGTTTCCAATTCAGAATATCCAACTCAATCTTGTGTCTTTATCCACATCCAGGTCCTAATTCCTATAAAACTTTCCAGTGAGGGGGTAGCTGAGGTCACCCTGGTGTCTCTGGGTGTTCTTTGCACCATGGGAATGAGGAATGGAGTGAGCACACAATGGGCAGGGAGATGGAGAAGGACGATTGTGCTGAAGCAGGAAAGAGAATTCCAGGAAAAGCTTTTCCTTCTGCTGAGGCCATTGTTGTTTTATCAAATCCAATATCCTGGAATGAAAAGAAGGCCTTAGAAAGTTGAAAATGAGGAGCAATGAAGAGCCACCAGATATTGCATTTAATGAGCTGGGTTTAGTGAGACGATTTAACGAAGGCAAATTAGGAATTTTCCTGAATTAATTTTAGAGCCCGCTCTGAAATGGGGGGAAATTTGGGCATCTGCAGAGATCCAGGTGAGTGGAAGGTCTGAGCTTTTGAGCTGGGATTTGGAGCAGCCCCAGGAGCTCTGCTCTGCCAAGGCCAAGGCCACCAGCCCAGGTGACAGCGGTGACCCTCTGTCCCCTCTGCCCAGCCACCCCCGGGCCCAGAGCTGGCAACGCTTCCTGGGGTGCCACAGGCTCCATGGCCACTCCATGCAATCCCAAAGCAGCTTCAGAGGGTAAATGAAGGCTTAATTAAAAGCTGACAGAGGAAGGGAAATTAAATTAATGTCCTAATTAATGCTTCAGGTTCAGTCCAAATGGGAAACTCTCTGATTCTCCTTTCCCTGGTGCAGTGCCACACTCACCTCTGGGCACTGATGGATTCAGGCTCATTTGGCCCCACTCCTGTGAAACATCCTCGTTAAAAACTGTGTCCAAGCCCACACTTAATTGTCTTCCTGTCGTGCTTAATTGCAGGCCTGGATAGGGCTGGATTTAGGGTTGGGATTAAAAAAGGTGGAGCTGTTGGGAAAATTCTGCAGAAAGGCCCCAAATGCTGATTTGACTCAAAAACCTTCACTGACTGACCTGTGTCAGAATAAAGTGTGTTAAATTAACAAAGGATTGAGTTAATCAGAGTCACAGTTTAGTGACAGCAGTTTTAGTGGAATTGGGATTTTTGTGGCGTGGCTTCCTTGGGATCAAGAAGAACCAAAAGGCTCCCAGAGCAGTGAGGTTTCCATGAAGGAAAAAGAGAAAAGGAGAAGCCTTGGAAGGATGGAGCATAATTCTTGTTTCCAAAGTTCATTTCCTGGCCTTGGACATTTCCAGGGATGTGGCAACCACGGAGTTTTTTGTATGACACCATTTTACCTCTGTCTTTTAAGGTGTGAGGAGCCACAGGAGTCAAATTCCTGGCTGCTGTTTGTGTCAGAGAGAAGGAATGTTGCATTCCCCACCACACCCACTCCTTTAATCCCTCTGGATTCACATCAGATGTGTCCTGACAAGGTGAGGTGGGGCAGAAGAGCTCATGAGGTCATGGGAGGGAGGGGGAAAAATGTGCTTATCAAATCAAACCCAACTTTACAGTTCCTCCTGGTGTGTTTTGCCTTTTGGGTGGGGCCCTCGCAGATTTATTCTGAGTTCTCGGCAGTTTTTCTCCACGGGAAGACAAAGAGGCATCAAAAGCTGGGATGCTCATTAATCTCACAGTCAATGCTTTAAAAAAAATAAAGATGTTTTTATAATTATCAATAAAAATGCCAGGAGACTGAGAAATCACCTCAGTAGATGGCACTGGCTCCCTTGGAATCAGGCTCTGGTGGAAATCCCTCTGGGAGAGGGGCTCCCCAGGAGTTATTGATCCAGGGCTGAGGGATGGCTCTCCAGGCTGGAATGGGCACTTTTCTCTCTCCACTCCATCTTTCATCCTTTTTAGCTTTAATAAGAATTGGTACTGGAAGTTTAAGAGCCTGGATCTGTTTTGTAAAGCTCAGGCTGGTGCAAGGTCTGAGGGTGGGGAGGGGCTGGGATGGAATTCCCAGAGGAGCTGTGGCTGCCCCTGGATCCCTGGGAATGTCCAAGGCCAGGCTGGAGCACGCTGGGACAGTGGGAGGTGGGGTTTAAGGTCCTTCCAACCCAAACTATTCCAGGATTCTGTGATTCCTTTCCTCAGTCTGGTTCAGATCCCAGCTGGAACACTCGGAGGGAATAAAAACGGAGTCATTGTGTTCTGATGTGGGCAGGGGGAAACTTCCCCCTCCAGAAACCCTCTGTGTCCTCTCCAAAGTTCACACACAGGAAGAAATTCCCCACTGGAACTTTCCCAAAGGCTGTGCATCCTCTGGAGTGATGCCAGCCCAGAGGGCTGTGCCCCCAGGGAATCACGGATGGTTGGGAGTGACAATTCCAGGGATGCAGGGGCAGCCACAGCTTCTCTGGGCACCCTCACAAGGAGGAATTCCTTCCCAATATCCCATCCAGCCCTGCCCTCTGGCAGTGGGAAGCCATTCCCTGTTATCCCAGCAAATCCAGCTGATGTTTTAGGATTTGAGTTTTTCTATTTCCCATCAGTTTGTGACCCTGCAGTTGTTTAGTGCAGAACCCCAAACCCCACACCCAGGGGCAGCTGCTGCTTCCCCATTGGGGTCACACACAACAATTCCTCTCCAGGCCTGGCACTCAAGGACCCCTCACTGCCTCAGGGCCCAGAGATGGCAACAAAAGGGACTTGGGGGCAGCAAATTTGGGGTGAATGACTTCATTAGCTGGGGCTGGAATTGGGAGATGAACCCCCAATGTGCAAATGGCCCAAAGTGATCAAAGTGTGAAAACCCGTGAGCATTGTCCATTTTTGGGTGCAGCCCCTGGGGGGCTTTGTCTGCCCTAAATGCACCTGAAACCCTTCAATAAATAGAAATAAACTGCTTTTTATTGCCTTAATTCTGTCTGGGCTCTGTTTTTAGGTAGCCCCAAAAAGGCATCACTTTCCCCAAAAAAGCAAGTGTGCATTCAGCGTCAGGGCAGGGGGAAAAGCCTTCCCCTTGTGCATCCAGCTCCCAATCCCTGGATGTCTGTGCTGGAGCAGCATTCCTCATCCCCATCCCTTGGCTCCAAATGTTAAATGTTGTTTTTATCAGCAGCTCCTCCGCAGGATGAGTCAGTGCCCTTCGGAGCAGAGCTGGGAATCAATAGAGCAAAGGGAATTACACCCTGCACTCCAATGGGGATGTCTCCAGAGGCAGGGGAATGCTGCTGACTGAAGGATTGGTGGAAACACACAGCCAAAACAGCCCAGGCAGGCACAACCCCTCTGGAATTTGCTGGGAGACCAAATCCATTGGATTTTGTCTGTGCGGAGGATGAGGGGTGGGAAATTGAACTCCCAGGTTTTGGTGATGCCTTGGGAAGGCTGAGCTGGAGCAGAGACTGGACAGAGCCAGAGAATAAAGGAAATATTTATTGAAAGGCCTTTAAGGATAAACCTTGGGCAGGACAAGAGCCTGAGCAGGGCTGCAGCCAAGGGGGACCCAAAATGGACACAAAATGGACACAAAATTGGCACAAAATGGACCCAAAATGGACAAATGGTCACAAGGTCTCCCACTTTGATCAGTTTGGGTCCATTTGCACATTGGGGTTTCATTGTCCAATCCCAGCCCCAGCTGATGAAGTCCCATCCTTGTTCTCTCCCTTCAGCCCAGCCTTGTTTGTGCTTTGGGGCCTGAGAACTTGTGCCATTGTCCTTGGGGTGCAGCAGGGACAGGATTTGTTTTGTGTCCCTGCTCTGTGCAGAGCTGAGTGAGGCTGGCTGGGAGCTCAGAGCTGCACTTGGGGCAGCAGAGCCTGGAACAAATGGAGATCAAACTGAAAGCATCACTGATGGATCAAAAGTTCATCTCCTGCAAGACTTTTAGAGGTGGAAACTCTGGGAACTGGCAGCAGATGCTGCACCAGAACCCTGATTTGGGAGGGTGGAAGGGGATTATCCCCATTCCCGCATCCAGAGCTCCCAGTATGGGAGAGACATGGACACACCAGATCCCAATCCCTGGAAGTGTCCCAGGCCTGGTGGATTGGAGCACCCTGGGACAGTGGGAGGTGTCTCTGCCCGTGGCAGGGGGTGGCACTGGGTGGGATTTAAAGTCCCTTTCTCCCCAAATCATTCCCTAATTTCGCGATTCCATGATCTCATCCCTGCGTCAGCCACCCAGGAACGATCCCCAGGCTGTCAGAAACGTTCTTCCCCCTCTCCAAATGCTTCACGAGCATCCTCCAAATGTTCCTGGCAGTTTATCCAAGGACCCTTGGGAATTTGTGGGAACAAGGAGTCAACGAGCTCCCGAAAAGCGCATTAATGGTGGGGAACGAGCTTCCAGATGGGCTCCTCTGGCACCGCTCCCTCGGCTCGGGGAGTTTTATTGTTCCTCCAGACAGAGGATGCCTCGGGCGGAGCTGGGATCTGTGTCCCAGCCAGCTGCGGGGACGGGAAGTCAGGAAAAATCACCAACAAAATAAATTTTCCCTCTCAGCACGGGAGGCTCTGGAATTCCCAGTGCCAGGTGTTGGCTCCCTCTGCCCCGCTCCGGACTGGGAAGGAAAATGAGAGCCATAAAACACAACTGGGAATGTCTGAAGGTAAAGGGACATTGGAGTCCCTCATCTGACCCTATGGCAGGGAATCAGGAATGCAGGGATCCCTGGCTGTAGGAGAGATTCATGGCTGTAGGATCAGGAATGCTGGAGTTCCCAGCTGTAGGATCAGGAATGCAGGGAATTCTGGCTGTAGGATCAGGAATACTGGGATTTCTGGTTGTAGGATCAGGAATTCAGAGATTCCCAGCTGTAAGATCAGGAATGCAGGGAATTNAATATTTCTCTTTCTGTCCATTCTCTGTTATCTACAGCCATGGCTTTTATTTGTAATTAATGTTAATAATTATTTGTACAATTGCTCTTGATGCAGATATCATCAATATTGATTATGTGTAATTAATTAACGTGTAATTTAATATTTATAATATAGATTTATAATACATAATATATAATATATTATTTATAATATGTAATATGTAATATAAATTTTTTCTATATTATCATATTCCTCTAAAAATACTTGACAAAGGCAGAAGCTTTTATCTCTGTCCTAGAGAGGAGACTATATTATATTATATAATATTATGTTATGTTATATTATATTACAAATATTTTATATTTATATTTAAGCTTCTCTTTCTATTTATATTCATATCTATATATTCATGTTTATATTCAAATATACACACTTTATACCTACATGTACACTTTTTTTCATACATATTTCTATTTCTATCTGTATTTCTGTATTATTTAAAGCTCCCATTCCCTCAGGGGAAGCTCCTGGCATGGCAGTGACCAGGACTGGGCTCTCTCCATTCCCAGGCTCATCCATTAATCCAGGAATTGGTTCTGGGACATTCCGTGGTGAAATTGGTGTAAATGTGTAAAAACACCAGGTTTGGGCTCCAGGAGGACCCTGAGCTTCACTGGGTGAGGGGGAAGTTGATCCCCACGGCATCAATCCCAAATTTTTGATCTGGTTTGGGTGGCTGGGTTTGATTTGGGGTTTGATTTGGAGTTTTGGGGAGTTCTTTTCCACTTTGATGGATGGAAGATGGAGGGGACCAAGGTTTAACCCCTTCCCCACTGGAGAGACCTTCAGAGCTTTCCAGTTGATTCAGAATTTCTTCCAAAAATGAGGAAAATGTGTGGGAATTGAGATCAGGAAAGAGGGGAAGGGAATGACAGGAGGGAAGGGTGGAAGATCCCCCACGGAGCTGTGACAATCCTGGTTCTCCCTCTCAGCAGGAACAAACCCAACCATGCAGAGAACATGCAGAAACCCCANTCTGGGTTTATATTAATGGAAATGTGAATTATTCAGCCCCAAAAGAGAGAGGAAAGCCCACAATTTCTCTTGGGGGTTTTTTTGCGCAAAATGGGTCAGAAACCTGGCTGCAATTTTATTTTTTAATTCCAGCTCATGCAGGTTTTTCATGGAAGCAGGATCTGGGCTGAGGTGCTTTCCTGGGCCTTGTCTTGGAGACAGGAATTCCTGGGGAATGTCAATTTTTCCTCAAAACACGAGCAGCAGTTTGGGATGGGGAGGACAGGGCTGGATCCTCATGGGTCCATCTTTTTCCCAGGAATGTGAAATTCCTGAGTTCAGCACCAGGGATCAGGGTAACTAAATCCAGGTAAATCCAGAGACAGGCACTGGAGTCCCTGGGGGCTCTACAGGACCTGGAGGAGGATTTGGCCCAGAAGATTTATTTTTGCTTAGATAAAACCGGGTTCTGCTGGACTCAGCCTGCTGCAAACATTGGATTCTTCCATCTCAGAAATTCCACTTTATTTTGGAAAAAAAAATCTGAGGATACAAATCCTTCTTTTCAGCTTCTGCTGGGAGTAACTCGCTGACTCCGTTAGAAATTCACTTTTTTTCAGTGCTTTATCCCCAGATTTTTCGTTCCCCAGCTGCAATGGAAACCCAGAACAAGACAGGGATTTCTGCAGGAAGTCGGGAGCCCAAATCCTGCAGCCACCCAACGGAATTT
>VWYE01017529.1:304800-368368 GCA_013398995.1 Alaudala cheleensis | reverse complement strand
ACCCAACTTGGTGTCACCTGCAAGTTGACTGAGGGTGGTGTTGATCCCTTCATACAGATAATTGATAGCCACAGTAAACAGGAGTGTCCCCAGCACTGAGCCCTGGGGCGCACACTTGTGACCACCCAGAGTTACAAGCATGGATGTAACTGTTCCCCACCACTCTCTGGGCCTGACTGATCCAGCCAGTTTTTTACCCAGCTAATGGCACACTATTCCAAACCAAGATTGGCCACTTTCTGCAGGAGAATGCTGTGGGAAAACGTGTCAAAGGCTTCACCAAAGTCTGGGTCAGCACGCTTAACAGCCTTTCCCTCGTCCACAAAACAGGTCAGCTGTCATAACAGGAGATCAGCTCCATGACCTTTGCTGTCACCAAGGTCAGAGTGACAGGCCTGTAGTTCCCCAGGCCCTTGTGGATGGGGTTATATTTGCTGACCTCCAGTCACCTGGTGTTGGCATTTTAAGAGAGATGGGACCACTGGGAGACATCTTAAGACATGATTTATTTCTCTTCTTCTACAGTCTCATGAAGGGTGAGAACATCTTCACTGCATGGAGTTCATGGCCAATGGTCACGACCACAAGTTAGAAGGGGTTTTAAAGGTTTATTAGCCAATAATCTACTGCCACACATATTGTTTTAATTTTCATACCTATGGCTAATTAAACTGTGTCACACATCCTGCTGCAATGTGGACAGTTTTATCCACTCATATACACACAATCCTACAGAACTGCACCTTAACACTTCTTATTACCTTTATAACTACTTCTATATCTGAACTTTAAAACCTTAAAATTTTCCACTACTTAGCTTATTATGTTTCTGCTTAAACTACAAATGCATGTTCTTGCTTATGGTCTCTAAAGCTGGAATCCTTTTCCAAGGCCTCAAGTCAAACCCTATATTCTCTGCACCAGGTTTTGAGAATGGCCTGTGCCTTGGTTTCCCAGAACCTGGGACCTCCCCAGTTAGCCAGGGCTGCTGGTAAATGATGGGGAAGTGGCTCTGTGAAGCTGGTACTTCTGCCAGCTGCCTCAGGACCACTGGGGGGATCCCTTCCAGCCA
Organism: Alaudala cheleensis; assembly: GCA_013398995.1. Classification (NCBI taxonomy): domain Eukaryota; kingdom Metazoa; phylum Chordata; class Aves; order Passeriformes; family Alaudidae; genus Alaudala; species Alaudala cheleensis. Next base: position 367,296 of record VWYE01017529.1, on the reverse strand, counting down.
CAAGGACCTGTGCTTGTTGAAGTGATGTAGGAGGTTGCTGACCATTTCCTCTTGGATTGTGTTGGTTCCTCTCTGTGGAGCTCTCACCCTGTGCAACTGAACATCACTGCTTGCTCTCCTAAGCAAATCAGAATGAGATGTTGATCCAACATCATGCATGTCACTATTGAGAATTGGCACTTTTTCTGTTTGCAAATTCAGAAGGCAAATATTTTAGAGGAAAAATCAAAATGTTATTTATTAGTGTTAGGGTTACCAGTGTTCACTCTTTCTGTTCCTTTACGTTTTTGACCATTGGGAGCAACTTGAGAACCCTGCAAGACAAAAACTGAGTGTGAGGTCTGTTCAGCTGTAAGTTCATGTATACTTCTAACTGCTTGTGTTGTAAAAAACAAATTAAGTATTTTTTGTTTTCAAACAGCAGACACCACCCCAACCCTTTAAGTACAGAGTTCTGATATTCTACCCACCATAATTTTCTAGGATATTAACTCTGAATAAATAAAATAACATGGCTCCCAAATAGTTCCATGTGTTATTAATAATTCTGTTCTTTTAACATGTTTAGTAAAATTAACAATGTTGAATGTTTTTTCTCACGGTCAACCAGATCACTGGACATTTTTGCACCACTTGTAATACTTTTGAGAGATGTGTGACATACTTGAAAAAGATGCTGAGAGCCTTTCTTGACTGTTGAAGACAGCAGCATTTGTAATTGCTTAAGAATCTGTAGAAACATGGGGTTTACCTTTATTACTGACCTGGGATTGTTGAAAAAGAAAGAGACTGGAGAGATAACTGTGACTCTTGATTATGCTGCTGGGGGACACCATAGCAAAAACTATATAGCAAAAATTTGGGGGTTGAGGTGAAACTAAGGACTGCTCTGAGGGCAGAGTGACGGCACTTAAAAAGTCATTAATGGGGGTTGCTTTCAAATTCATTCATTCATTTCTTGTTGAAAATACAGTTTGAGGAGTAGGCCTTTCACTGACTGGTCACATCTGGGATATGCATAATAAAAATAACTGCTGTTGAAGCCAGTGGTACAATCTGTTGTGCTGTGAAGAGATTAAGACTTTGCAATTCGGTAGAGACATTGCTTCACACAAGTCACTGTATGTAGGTCACGGTTCTTTAGTGTGTTCAAAGGCTCTTTGTGTTTAGGAAGTGTGAGCTACATCTTGTTCTACAGCCTGTGAGTTTCTACAGAAATTCTCGTTAGCTCTGCTTCTTCAGGGCTGTATTTTTGTTTGGTGGTGGTTTGGTTGGATTTGTGTGTGTGTGTGTTTGCAAAAGGTAAAGCTACTAACTGTGCTCTCCTTGCATGTCTGGAAAACTGTGTCTGTTCTTTCAGCATTTAACTGAGGTTTTCGTATTGCCCTGGGCACTTTCTGCCCTGTGTATAAACTGTCACACTGTCTCTGACTGGTTTCTGCTATTGTTTAAGAAATCACTATAGAAATGTCTTTTAAAGGGCTTTTGGCTGAACTTAAATCCGTATTCCTGAGCTTCAACTTCACTGATTAAATATTTATAGCCATGATTTATTGACATTGAAAAAGATTTGGCATAAATGAAAGGAAGAGGTGCAGTCAGGGCTCTGGCAATCGTGTGTGTTGTGTTAATATCGGTTGACACAAGCTGTGTAGGCTGTGCTTGTTTTTTAGTTTGTCCATGGTATACAGCAGTATTTTATTCCAGATGCTACTATTAGAAACAAGTCCAAGTATATTTTATGTAGTTCAGAAATGAGTTTGTATTTTAATTGCCTAGTATGTTAATTCTCTTGTCAAGAGTGTTAACTGCTCAATATGTTGTCCACTGCCTAGGGAGATCTCTAAGCTTTCTGGTATTATAAATTACTGGATACAATTAACTAAAAAGTGTTTTTGTATTTGTATTAATTATTTTGTTTGTGTTTGTTTTGGGTTTTTTAGGTGCATTTTCCAGACACAGAGAGAGCAGAATGGCTCAACAAGGTAAGGAGAAGCATTGCTCCCAAATGGGAAGGGGCAGGAGGGAAAACTGAGATTACAAGGAAGGGTCAGGCAAGAATCTGAGAAGAAAGTCGTTTTAACTTTCTGCTTTATACACTTGAAGTCTCTGGTTGTTGATCCATTTAGTCACAAGAAAGACTAAATTTAGTTTCATGGTCCTGAAATTGTGAGTTTTATGAATGATTTAAATGCTGGCATTGCAGTAATGACAGCTATAATTGTGTGGAAGTCATAGCAGCTGTAAACACAATCTTTAATTTTCTACTTGTCTGGGACACTTTCCAGTTACTGTAGGTTCCTGACCTACAGTCTGAAAATAAATGAAATTTGCAGTTTTGATTTGTATGTCTGATAAGCTAAGATATAAACCTATGTAGCTTACTTTTTTAGAAATACCTTTCATTCAAAGAGCATAGATGAACATGATTTAATTGGAAAATAGTAAGAAAAAAAAGCAGTATAGAATTTTCAGATAGAAGATTCAGATGCAGTGAAGTTCTGATTTTTTTGCATTGATAACATATTAATGTATTTTAGAACTGTACTTCCATGTAGATTTTCTTTTCTCCTTAGACTGTAAAACAGATGTGGCCTTTTATTTGTCAATTCATTGAGAAACTCTTCCGAGAAACCATAGAACCAGCAGTAAGAGGAGCAAACAACCACCTCAGCACCTTCAGTTTTACAAAGATTGATATTGGTCATCAGGTCAGTGTCTGCTGAAGTTTTTTTGAAGAGACCCTGTTTTACCTAACATTTTCATGTAGCCTCTTCAAATCTACCCAGAAATATTTCTCTGTGACACTTGGTTGTTAGCCTGATTCTGATTTCTGTTGTAACATTAAAATAAAGTGTGGGTTTTTTAGCAGAGGCTTTATTGCTTTTCCTGGGATCTGTGCTTCAGAAACTTGACTGAGAATTTGGAGACAACTCAGTGTAATAATGCCTGGTCACATGAAGAGCTCACAGCAATGTGATTTTAGTGTTGTTCATGCAATGCTGTACATTAGGTGAGCAGGGACCATTATCCTTTTGCCAGATGATCCAAGTGCAGTTTTCTTTAACAGATGCACCTCTAATCATGTTATGTGTGGGGTCAGTAACAAGGCTGCTGGCTTGGCTTTTCAAGAACTGCACATAACACAGTATTGAGGGGCATGCAGATGTTTGTCTTCTGTTCCATCCCATGAAAGGAGGGGTCTCATTGCCTGTTTGACCAGGGCAAGCCAAGAATGATTCCCTCTGCTTGCAGCAAGTTCAGCCCTACTTAATCCTCTCTGCATTAACCACAACTTTACTGCTTTGAGGTGCAGTTTAACAGCTTTTGTTTGAAGCTGTCTTTCATGTTTCTGTTGCTTGTTATAAATGGAATTTCAAGTAAGGATTTAAAAATCAACACCCCCACACACCCTCAAATGTTAGGAAACCTGAAATTAATTTTCAGATGTGATAGAGGGGAATTGTTTTCCTCTCTTTGTGACTCTGTTTCATGTAGGTTACAGTTCATTATATTTCACTGCACCTTTTGTGTGTTGGATTTATTATTTTTTTTTATTGTAAATCCTTTTACACAGGGCCTCTGTCCTGCCCTAGATAGATTGGTATTACAGACTGTAGCCTTCCTTTTAAGCTATACTAATTTTAAGTAGGTTTTAGATGAGCTCCCAGACCTCTGTATGGTTCTGCAGCTGGATTGAGTAACCTTGGACATGACAAACAGCTATTCTTACTTTGTATTGCAGCCTTGATTGAGTTGATTGAGCTGCACAGCCCCAACATACAGTGAGATTCTGATTTTACGTAAATTATCAGAAAGGTGTAAATAGAAATATGAAAATTTTTGAAGAAAGGAAAAACTCAAAAGTGAGGTTGTTAATTATCCTTTCCTGCCTAGTGTTTGATGAATGTTTGAGGCTTGAGTGTGTGATTGATAAGTGTTAATTCTATGTGGGGACAGGAGAGAGGGGAGGGTGTGAACACACTGATTTAGGGAGACAGCACAGAGTGGTTGACACAACTTTTTATGGGAATGATGGATTCTTTTCCATCCATTCTCACTAAATTCCACTTAAGGCAACCGAGTTTCTGTGAACTAAATTTGGCTTGTTGTAGTTACACAGAAAAGAGTGCTTTGGGAGTGTTAGACATTCAACTCTACAGTGACATCAGATGTTTATGCAGGGGAGAGGGGAAGCTTGATTATTCAAGATTTTGTGATCCTTGAAATTTAGTGGTCTATACCCAGGGTAGTTGCTGGAAGGATTGTGTTTAGTTGGATCCCAGCAAGGTAATTTTTACCCTTGAAATAAGAATTTGAACTAAATTGCTAGCTTTACTTCACACCTTTTAATGTTTATAATAGGTTCTTAACTTCAGGCATGAATATGCCTATTTCACTTTTATTTCAAAGTTAAGAGTTTAATACACTTCTGTAGAAGAATCCAACTTGTACTTGCTTTCTTGTTCCAGCCTCTGAGGATAAATGGTGTAAAAGTGTACACTGAAAATGTGGACAAAAGGCAGATCATTTTGGATCTTCAAATCAGGTAAACTTTATTACTGTATTACAGTGGGGTCCATGCTTTGGAATCTGCACTTTGTTTGATTTGGCAGCTACATTAGCCTGAAAGGAGAAAGGCTTCATTATGCAAATATAATTAGTTCTAATTGTGTATGAGTGGAGGAAGATACTGCAGGCTGTAAATAGCATTTATCTGAGGGAAATGGAATATCAACTCTGTGTGCTTTCATCATTAAAGTCATGTTTGTTAATAAAAACATACTTTCCAAAGATAAAGCACTATTTTTGACTTTTTTCCTTAATGTATTAAAAACTTTGCTATTAAATGTAGTCTGAAATCTAAGATGTAAGATTTTTTTGGTTTTTTGCTTTTCTCAATTACTTAGTTTTTTAAAATAGATGTAGTATTAGAAAAAAAAGTAATGATAGCTACAGAAGAATTTGAGTTTACTTCACCAGAGTAAATCTGTGTATTACAAAATGCCAGAATGACTGTGCTCCATTGCTTCAGGTTTCTTTGCTATTTCATCATGTCCCCTTTTATACAGGTTTCTCAGTAGGTCTACCCTACATTTACCCAAGTCATTCTCAACACAGTCTGCAGTTGCAGAGTTTTTTGAGAGTTCAGTCAGTGAACCCAGCAATGTTTTTATAACTGACTATCATAGGTCTGTGTTCCTGTAGCTACTTTTGCCTGTTTGTGGGTTATGGAAAGGTCAGATTTGTCAGTCACTGAGAGTCCAGCAAGGAGCAGCCTCCTGTGTTCCTCAGCAGCCAGGAGGGTCATCAGGCATCTCAGCTTCAGAGACACCTCCAAAATGTGAATGTGGTTATTCTGAAATTTGAATTATTTGTCTAAAGCTCAGCTATGCTGAAGCCTTTGCTGCTTTGGCAGAGCTGGGCAAGCCTCAGAGTGATAAGAGATAAGGCTGCTGTCTCCTTCCCTGAGTTCTAGAGCAGGTGGGGGCTACATCTGTGAGCAAAGGCCAGCCTTTATGGAATTGAACCACTTCATTCCTGTAGGAAAAAGACAGCTGTCCAAATCAGGGATTGGTGTTGCTGGACAAAATACAGCAGGATTGACTCTTGAGAGCTTATTTCTTGGATGAATGTTTTAGCAACTTCCTTCAGTTTTGTCTGTGTTGCAGCTTTTGACAGCAGTTGGGAGAGCAGCCTCACCTCTTCAGAGATAAGCACTCAGAAAAGCAATCTTGTCTGACCAAACAGTCCATGGAAATCGTTTCTGAGAAGCTCTTTCTGTTCCAAAACCATTTCTTCCCTTTAAGGCAGAACTATTCATAGGAAGACAGAGTAAATCTAGTATTTTTTTTAATGTCTGCTCATCCTTATGAAGGGGATAAAAGTAAAAAGGCCAGTAAGTTTGTACAAAAATTCCAGGAATAATGTCCTGTTACATAGACCTGAAGGAAATCTTTAGATTTCTTAGAAAGAAACCTTGCAGCCTACTTAGAGAGGTGATAGAAAGCTGCAATAGAATTCAGTTTTAAAGGCTGAAATCAATTCCTTGAATTGGTTTAAATAACAGTAATAGTGCTGGGTCAGCTGGGTGCCTGTTGAGCCCAGCAGCCTGTCCCTGCTGCCAGTGGCACAGGTTTCCAGGAAGGAAATGGAGAGCTCTGGAGTGACTATCACAGCTTCTAGGAATTAAGGCTTAGACAAAACCATCATCAAAGGAAGTGCTGTTTCATATTTAAGTTTTGTCCTTGGCACCTCATTCAGAAAGGGCTCTTTCTCAAAGGCTTTTTGTATGCAAGTATAAGACAGAGAGCCCCCCCAGCCCCCTGTACCAGTTGTTACTGTCTGATGTTGTTTGCTTTTTAATACTTTGATTTATGTATCCTCTCAGAGTCTTATCACTGGGATTGTCTCAGTTGTAACACTGAAGAATAAGTGTCTCTTGGTACATTTGGATACAGAGTTAAATACAGATACCAGCCCTAAATTATGTCTTTTATTGCAGTTTTACAAGATTATAAAGAACAGTCTCACTGCTGGAGGAAAGTCCGTCCTTTGGAGTATTTACCCCTGTAGATTTTAATCTCCAGTTAAATTACTTTGTTACAATTTTAATTTAATTCTGAGTTTAAAGTTAGGAGCTTTCTCTAAACCCTTCATTCTCTAAATACAGTTGAGCAGGACCTCTCAAACAGCCTCTGTAAACATTCATAAGAATAGTTGTAGGAAGCCAAGCCCTGTGGGGTGTGTGGTGAGGGAAGGAAGGAAAGATTTTATTTATATTTTCTTCAGTTTAAAGTACATTAATTCTTTTAAGAATCCCCTTTTATCCTGCAGTTTCATTATTGTGGCTTCTTTTAGCCCTTTTTGCTGTCAGTTGTTTGTGGTGGGGTGAATGCATTTGCTTTGGACCTTCCACAGTGCATTTAAGTACTTCCAATGTGTCTGCAAAACTCTACAGAGTATTTTTTTGCATCATCCTTGAGGATATTTTTTTTTAATCTGCTTTTAATTAAAATTACAAAAGGAATGTGTTTTGGTTTAGTTTCTAGTGTTTCTGCAAGGATATTGAGTGCATTATGATCATTGCTTCAGAGTATTTTTCAGAACTCTTCAGAACAGGTTTTGTGTATCACTCAGGATCCAGTTAAGAACTTCACTCTAAGTAGCTTGAATAGCTAATCCACAAAGCACTCACTGGAGAATGTATTTAAAAGTACAGTTTGAGGACTATATTTGTGAAGGGAATGCTTTGCCTTTCTCTTACTGTGGAGTTTATGTTAAAAGAATATTAAAAGTCTAGTTCTTGATGACAAATATGGGCAAGGGAAAAATTTCAACCACTTGAGCAAATAAAGAGAAAATCTAAATAAATTGGTAATAAAAATAAATCTTACATTTGCTAAAGTTAATGTACTAAACACTTGGGTAAAGGTTATGGATCAACAGAAAACAAGATAAACTCAGTCAATTTAAATACAAACTGTAGCAAAGCAAAAAAGATTGAGAAGTTGAAGTAGTTGTTAATAGCCTGAGTTTTTTCAGCTTCTCGATGCACTGAAAGAGTTTCAGGCTGCAGATTGAAACACGTGGCGGATTTTTTCACATGTGGAATACTTGAGTGGAGAGACTCACTACACTATACTGGCAGAAGATAGATGTAAAAATAGGGCCTAAGGACTAAAGACTTTCTAGAAACAATTAAGGTAGTCCAGTGTACAGAACCACATATCATTGTAATAGAGGAAATATTTTTGCCATAACCTTTTTACTTTTTCTTCTGGTATCTTCCATGGTCTGCAATGACCACATCAGTACAGCTGCTGTTAATATTCTTACAACAGTGTCATTAAACTGTAATCTGTCTTAGTGTTCTGTACCTTAAAGGGATCATAAATATTTCTGGGATATTATGATCTGAATGTATAGAATTTGCTTACTAAATGAGCTTTCAAGTTGTATGATATATTACAGTGGAATTGTGTAGGCATTGACTGTTAATGGACCCAGCCAAATATCTTAGGGGATAAAACCATATTTAGCTTTATTATGAAGTTAAATGTTGTTGACTTAGTCCCCTCAAATGCAGTTTGTTACTATTTTTACTTCAGTTTGTCATCATGTTGTTATGGATTTTCAAACAAGCATATTGCTTCCCAGCCTTCATAACACAAATAGTTCCAGTGCTGCAGAGTGCAGAGATTGAGGTTTCAGTTGCAGGTTTTAATTGACCTTGCTTCTCTGTCTCATGTTGTTATGCAATTATATATATATATATATGTGGGAGTGTATTTATATATATCTCTACTACCTCTATATATAGTTAGATAGGTTAAAAATAGAAATTACTTAGTTTTAAATTGTGTATTAAAAGTTACATACCTATTTTTAAACTGGACAGTCACACTACATTCTTTCCAAGGAAAGCAACTGTCACCTTCCTTTGACATAGACCCCATCATGTTGTTGTCTTCCAGTTCCCCAAACTGGCCATTGAACAAAAAAGATTCTGCACAGTGTTATCATTTGAATAGTCAAAAATAAATTCCAGTGATGGATGTTTACTGGAAAGTCTTGGTACTATTGTTTATTTCTGTTTAAGGGATTGATAAGATTTTCAACTGTTGAAATTCCAAAGACAGCATCACCACACAGAGAGCAGAGGAGGATACAGGTGGTTTGGATAATGGATATGTGGAATGCAGCAGCTCTCACCATTTTTTTCTTTTGGTAGCACTTTGTGGCCATCAGGTTCAGGGGGAGGGAACAGCAATCCTGCTGCTCTGCTCTTACTGTAAGAGTAATTATTTTATATTGACTTGAGCCTAGAATGGCTGATGAAGAGAGCAATTCCATTTTGTTCACAATTACCCAAACATTTTTGTAATAGGATTGATTGCTTCATATCCCAAACACAGCTAACAGTGTTTCACTGTACAGGCCAGGTCTGAGGAAGTGATGTGCAGAAAGCTGGGCTCTGCTGCAGAACCTGGATGCCCTGCAGAGGAAACAATTTCCCCCTCCTTTCAGCAGTGTCTGCCTTTAATCTGGCTCATCGCCATCCCACTTGGTTCCTTCTTCCATTTTCTGTACCTGGGCACTCTGTTCAGAAAGCTCTTTAGATTTCTTTAGTCCTTCTGTTACAGCCTCTATCTTCTTAGCCAGTGTCCTCCTCAGCTCATCTCTCCCTGCCTACAGCATGGTATTCAACCTGTTGGGTTTTGCTTTTAGCTCTCATTCTCTAAAATCATGTTACCAATTCAGTGCTTAATCAGAGTCTCAGCCTTTCTTCCTGAATTCCTTATTGAATGTCAAAATTAGTTTGTTTTCAGAACCAGTGTGTCTCACAGCAGTACCAGCTCTTGGAAAAAAAAGATTGCTCAGCTCTGCTGGTACATGCTTGACCTGCATGAAGCTTCAGGGAAAACAGCTATAAGTGCAAGCCTGAGTTGTGTGTGAATAATCTTGTAGCCTTGTAGCATGGGCAAAATAGATGGGAATTCTTTTTACCAACTTTGACAAATCTGAAGTACAGGGCAGCATCTGGAAAATTTCAATCACTCGACCTTGCATCTCCAAAACTGGCATGCAAGAACTGTTCAGGGAAAAATTTGCATAGTTTTTAATATGTTCTCTAATTTGCTTCCTGCCTTCTCTCCTTTCAGAAAGGGCTCAACTGTTTTTGGCTTAAAGCTTGCTTAGAAGATCATTCAGCTCAGCATGCCCTGCTTATTGAAATTCTAAATACAACTGGCTTTGCAAGTCTGTGAATATTTCAGACTTGTTTCATTTTTAGCATAACCACCATCTCTGTCTAGTGCTTCTCATGTTAGATGAGAGTAGATTTGGGTACATTTACAATCAATTAGATCTGTGGAGAGCTTTCCTGAAATGGAGTATGGATTCTGTGACTCCTACTTCCCAAAAGTAGGGGGGAGAAAAAAGCAATTTTAGCAAACTAACATTGTTTTATGTTCTAATATTTCAACATGCATTTTTTGTGCATGCCCTGCGAACACAAAATGTGTTGTCATGAGAGTGCAAAACAGAACAGTTTATTGCAATTTAGTCCATAAAAGTGAAATATATGCTTTCTTTTTTGGTTTAGTTTTGTTGGAAACTGTGAAATTGATTTGGAGATCAAGAGATACTTCTGCAGAGCTGGTGTGAAAAGTATACAGGTGAAATTCAGTTTTTTCTTTTGATTTTCATATCACTGAATCACTATTTTCTGATTAAATTATCTTTAAGAAAGCAACAGTAATTGTGTAGTTTTGTAGCTTACTATTTTTTTCTCATTTGAATAGTACTGATACTGCATTAAAATTTCAGTAACATGACTTAACAAAAGAAAAAAATTCCTTTAAGATGTAGAACAAATACATAACGTTTCCTACAGAAAAAACTGGAGATAATTTCACATCAAAGCAATGTAATGTGTCATGTTCAAATGATGTGGCAGTTTATAAAGGCACCACAGAGCTTAAAATTTTATTCCATGTAATACCTAAACATCAGACAGAATTCCTGGTTTAGATGCAATTACTACCAGTAGCCTTGCCTTTTTTCGTTGTTTCTGAGATTTCCTTAACTTTCTGATAACAGATCTCTCCCTAAGGAGCAGAATTAGCTCTTTTGCATGTGTGTCTTGACACACCCATAAACATTTACCTGCCTTTGTTCTGGTACCTGTGGATGCCACTGTGCTCCTCGTGTCACACTTGTTTTCATGGAACTGTAGAAATAATCTGCTTCACACTGTAAGAAATTACCACCAACATGGCACTGCATGATACAGAGGGATGTGATGAATTTTAAAGCACAGCTGTTCAGTGCTTGTATGAACGTTTTTGGGTTTGGATGACATATAAAGAAAGAATTTATGTGTAGATATATATATATATATATCCATAAGCAAGAATTTAATGAATTACAAGTTTGAGCATTGCCAGCAAATACATTTTATTTAAAACTTGACTAAAGTCAATTTCATTGTCCCTTTTTTCTTCCCCCTTCACAGATCCATGGCACCATGAGGGTTATCCTGGAACCACTAATTGGAGACATGCCCCTAATTGGAGCACTATCCCTTTTTTTCCTTAGGAAACCCGTAAGCACTTTTCTCTCCCTTTCCACCTTTTTTAGAGTGCTGTTGACAGTGGTTAGAAAATGATGGAGCAAGAATTAAGCAGCAAAAGGAAAGAGTTTGGGAAATCACTGCAGTTTGGTTGAACTTTGACAGATCAGCACTGCAAAAATTTTCTGAATGCTAGCAGCAACCAAGGTGGATAATAATTACCTTGGAATTTGGAAGTGTGTTTGGTCAAAGCTGTCAAACCTTTCTTACAAAGTCTTCTGGGTAAGGAAAGATCAATAGATACCATCTAGATTGGTTGTAAACTGTTTGTTACTGTTCTCATGATATTCTATAGGTAAGCATGATCCAACTTCAAATTTCACAAAACCTGTGCAAGCTTGTTGAGAAAACCAGTGCTGGTGTCAGCACAAATTAAAATTAGAATGGGAAATCACCCAGCTACTGTGAAGTTGTTGTCCTGGGTAGCAAGTGGGCAATTTCCATTACATTTACCAGTGACCGAGGTGTGGGTGTGGATGAAGCACATAGTGAGATGGAACTGAAGTTCAAAATCANTAGCAGCAACCAAGATGGATAATAATTACCTTGGAATTTGGAAGTGTGTTTGGTCAAAGCTGTCAAACCTTTCTTACAAAGTCTTCTGGGTAAGGAAAGATCAATAGATACCATCTAGATTGGTTGTAAAAAGGCTTTTGTTGCTTTTCTCATGACATTCTATAGGTAAGCATGATCTAACTTCAAATTTCACAAAATCTGTGCAAGCTTGTTGAGAAAACCAGTGCTGGTGTCAGCACAAATTAAAATTAGAATGGGAAATCACCCAGCTACTGTGAAGTTGTTGTCCTGGGTAGCAAGTGGGCAATTTCCATTACATTTACCAGTGACCGAGGTGTGGGTGTGGATGAAGCACATAGTGAGATGGAACTGAAGTTCAAAATCATCATGATAGTAGCAAAAGTGGAAAGCAGAAAAATGGTCACAGAATTCAGCTGGAAAATGTTTGTGCATGTTTGAGCAGGAATAACAGTGAAACAAAGGTGAGCCAACAAGGTCTTGCTGGTATAAAAATGATACAGCCAAACTGGTATGTGTAAACAAGAGGACAGCCCTCAAATGCTTTCAGTTTTAGGCACCTCACTTCAAGAAATCTTACTTTATAAAAGTATAAAGGATAACTTAATACACATTGCACTTGGCTGGTGGAAAATTGTTTGATGTTGTGTATGTGAGGCAGTTTCAGCAATTTGAAGTTTGGTACTGCTTTAAATAAGTATCCATAAGAGCTCAACAGAAAATGTGAACAATGTGGAAATTCTTATGCTCCACAGACTTATTTAAAGAAATTAATTGTTTCCATCCCTTACTTGAAAATATATTTTCTATTGGAAGCTTTTCTTGAAAATGTTCTAATTAAACATTAAAACTTGTTATGTCAAGGGTTAAGTTTCAGACTGGCAGGTCACAAATTACAAGTGTATGGGTTTAGATGCTCTGAAGCATCTCAGATTGATCATCTTGGTTTCATCAGCAGTCTGAAACTCTGAAAAGTTGATCTAGGCTTGGGGGGTGAGAGTGAAATCTTCAACAGCTTTAGGAGATATGTTGTTACTTCCTTCAAAGAAATCCCATTCTTGTGATACAGTTCTTTTGAACAAATGTCCAATGATCAATTTTTGCTACCGTGTTGAAATGATAGGTTTGGTTTTAGGTGTTTGTGTGTGACCTAGAAAAAACGTCGTCATGTGTGTTATTTATGTGGCTTGTTTCATCTGTTTAGAGAAACCAAGTGTGCTTGGGTAGAAGGAATGGAGACTGAAATTTTAGTAAAATATGCAAGGATTTGGAAATACTTTGTGCCCAATTTAGTCAGTGTTTTTGTAAAAGTGAATTAGTTCATGCAAAACTGATAAAACATCGTTGCTCTTACTTGGAAATAGTTGAGGAACTACATTGGGATGAACCAAATTTGGATTTCCACAGATTTCTATGATGTGAGCCGAAACACTAGGAGATGTCTGCTTAAATGTCACCTCATTTTTAATCTCTGGCTGAGCAATGAGTGTAAGACAACTGTTAATCTTCATGTTTATCCTAACAAAGCATGGCCCTGAAAAGGATTGAGTGCTGTCTTGTGCTGGTTTGCACTATGTCATTGTTAGCATACTCTCTGATATCTTTTTGCTGTTTAATCCTCTCCTCAACAATTTCCATACTCAGTGCAGTCCCCAGCTCATTCCAGGGACCATCCAATAAACAAGTTACATTCTGGTTTAGAGGAGCAGGGAGAAAAGTGTAGCTGTGTGGACAGAGGCAATGCTTTTTTTTCCCTACAGGAATGATGTTTCTCCACTGTCTGGATGTGGTTTGTGCTGTCTCAGTTCTGTTTTGCACAGTCCTGCAGAAGCCAGTGGCACACACTGTGCTAGAGCCATGGCCTGGCCCAGTGTGTCAGGATTGCTGCAGGGTTATCTCCTGCACATGCTTCTATTTGTTTCTGGGGGAGAGGTAGGAGAGCTGGCAGTGCTAGGGAGGCACAGATCAGCAGCAGGAATCCTAAGAAGCAGTTCCTGGCACTGCTCTGCTTCCCAGCATCCTGCTCTGGTAGGAGGTATCCAAACCTCCCATTTCTGGTACTCCCAGAGCCTTCTCCAGTAGATTTTTATCTCTGGTACCTGTGCCCACTCTTCTCTAAGTGTGATGCATCTGCAAAGTGCTTAACTAGGACAACTTGCACCTGAGAGAAGAAACTGAGATCACGTGAAACACCCCTCATTTAGGGTCAGTTTCTGAACTTTGGGAAGTACTTTGTCCATAGTAATTTTGTCTTTTGTCCTACCCCCTGACACTTTCTTAGTGGGACAAAAAAAGGATGGGGAGTAGAGTGGAGTATCAGCTTGGACTAAAAAGTCAGGCCCTCCCCAAAAGTATTCAGTTACAAAAATGTTAGAAGTGTTTTACACCCTCCTTTCATTTAGAAGTGGTCAAGGTCTGAGCAAACCTAAGGGTGAATGGTTAAAAAAATAATCTAAGATTGCCCATAACTTTGACAGTTGTCCATGGAGGTTCAGCTTTTTCCAGGCAGACTTCTCTCCCCACCACAGTGTGTTTTCTCAGTGTTTATTTTTCTAACTTCTGTAGAAAAATGTAACATAATGCTTATTATAGCAAGAAACAAATTCTCTTCTCTTACTAGAGAGCAAGTGGCTGCAGCCAAAAAAGCTTTTCTTAAATATTTTTGTTAGAAGAGAAGAGGAATTAGCTGGCAGCTAGCATTAGATTTTGTTCTCATATTTTCCAGTCTGAAGTAACTGGCAACAATTCCTCTTGCTCTGTATCATCTGTTTGCTGGACTTAATGACTATATAAGGCAACATGGCCTATGAGTTTACCAGTGTCATATTTCTGAGGAATACATAAAATATTTGTTCTTTCAAGAGTTCTTACATCTTACAAAACTTTCTAAGAAGGTGCTAAAATTTCCATCAGCTTATTTTATAAGTCCAAATATCTAGGACATTTCAAGGGAGGGAAATATGTGCATTCTAATATTTGAAGTAGTCTTTTAAACCTCTCAGTGTCAATGCCAGAGGGAAGGTAGCATTGGATTAACAGTCAGGATCTGTGAGGTTCTTTGCATATTTCTCACTATATTAAAGTTATGTATATTTACCAGATAATTGGTTCAATTAGTAATTGTTTTACTTTTAGCACGTATCAGTGCATAGTTATTTTGATTTGTGCTTCAGTTACAGAAGTTTATATGGCTGATAGTTGTACTGTAAATGGGTCATTTTCAAAAGCTTGTTCAGCAGCACAGTCAGAACAGAGGGTGTGTCCTAACCCAACTGTTCTCTCTTAATGAAAGCCAAAACCTCCCAATAAGACAAACACATCAAAATACTATTGTTGTAAAAAGAACAATGGCTGGAAAGCAGGATGTCTTCCAGGAAGAATGGGCAGCTCCTCTGAAAGCTCTCATTTTCAGTTTCACAGTTTTGCCTTCCTCTTGCTGACCTGAGTATTACTCTGCTTCTGCTCACTTTACAGATTGGTCCTGTCCTGTAGTTCTGATAAATTTTTATATAGGTTTAATTTCATTTAATTTTGTCTGCCTTTGAAAAGCTGGCTGGATGAGACTTTAAAAATTATAAGTCCTGATGAAAATTAGACTCAAAAAGGAGTGTTTGCAGCCATAATGAGTCCCAGTGAAATGGCTGGAAATAAACAAAGTGGTTATGTAGAATGTATAGAATGCCTCTAGAAAATATGAGACTGTCAGGTTTGTGGAACACCTGGATAAATGCTGATGCACAGCTGCTGTTAGAATAATATTTGTTCAGAATTAATCTTGTTGCTTATGAAGTGAATGATTTGCTACTCACCATACTTATAATTTGCTATAACTTACATTTTTTCTCAGTGATTTTAGATTTTGGTAGCTTATGGGATGTTTTAAGGGTCATCACAGTTGATGTTTCCAGGGCACCTTATTCTTTTCCCCCTCTGCCCTCCCATTCAATATTGTTGTCCCTCTTACAGCAGTGCTGAAACTTCTGCTGCTGGAGGAAGCTGGCAGGATATTAAACACCATAAGAAGTGCCCACTTTCCTGTCCTTCAGATGAATTTTAGTTGCCTGAGCCGACTCACTAAAGTCAGGAGAGTGTCAAGACTGATGTGAGGGTGTGAACCAAACTGCAGACTGGTGCAAGGGTAGGAGGGAGTAGAGAAGGTGGAGAGAATTGGCTTGAATGAAGCTGTGTGTAGCTGACACTGTGGAGAACAGCAGGTGCACTGGATTTGTGCAAAGTCAACTGTGATCCTTCTTCTGGTCACTTCAGCTCACTTGCCTGCTGTGTCTTCTGCCCCCTCAAGTATACATCTTACCTCTCTGGCACTTGTTTCATTTAAATCTTCAGAGACTTACAACTGAAAAACTTTCAAACACCATTTCTGTGCAGAGATTGGCCATGTTTCCCATAGCAACCAGTGGGAATACTACAGCTCCTACTCTCTGTAGTATTGTTTGAGTGGTTGAGCTTATTATATATTTCCTGGGAGATACACTGGATCATGATACATGGTAAATTATTGCAACAGTGCCAGCACTTCAGTGTTGTAGGTGGTGATGGGCTTTGCTCTGCTAACAAACAAATTGTACCATGTCTCTGTGTGGCCATTCACAAGAGGGCATGTTAGTCCCCTCCTTGTGACACATTCCTGAGAAGAATCACACCTTATCCCATGGAGTTGTATCCTTGTGACCTGTAGTAGAGCATAAGTTTTCCTGCAAAAGTCTTACACTTCCTTAACTCGTTTAGCAGGAAGTTGTTAATCAGCATTTTAAAACACTCTGTGGCTTCTCTTCTGAGAATTAATACTGCTTATGGCAGCCAAATCAAGCCACAAGGTTGGCAGTGTTTAGAGGCTGCTTTTTGTACTTCTGGGAACTTAATTTATGGCCCTGTGTATTCTACATTCCAGGATGTATTTTTCACTTTGTAAAGGTTTCTAGGGTCTTGAGAACACCCAATGTGTATGGAGATGCTCATTAGTTTTTAGCCTGTCTTTTCTTACTGGCTGAAGGGGTTTATTGTTATTTTTTAACGTCTTCCAGTGTATGTGTTGCATTAGTTCTCAGCACAGAGCTTTGGTAAGATGTGAATTTCTTGGTTTTCAGGGAGATAACAAAATTTGTTTTCACTTCTCAGAGAATTGTAAGAGGTTTGAGTAACAAGACACACAGACTACTTCATTGGAAAGTGTAACTGGTGTCTGGAATCCTGCTTTGTCAAGTGAGCTGGTTGGTAGAGTCTGCAAGGCACATCGCCTCTCATTGCAGTTTGTTGTGGAAAGACACCATCGTTTCTGGCTTCTGGCAGAATTTCATTTGGTGACAAATCCTGCAGGCAGTTTTTCCAGTGCCCTGTTAGTTCTGCTGCAGAGAACCAGCTGGCATTCTCTGAATTTAGCTAAACTAAGAGAATTATGCACTGCTTGAAGTGGTGAAAGGAAATTATATTGTTATTTTTTAACTATGGAAAGTTTTTAGATTTGGTGCTTCATTAAAGATTCATCAGCTGGCAGTCCTTTCCTTACTCCCTTTATCTCCATAGGACTCTTCAGTTAGTTGTGATGGCAACATTGCTGAAACTTCTGTCAGAACCACACCTTAGGGGCTCCTGTTCTTCTCCAGCACATCATGATGTCATGGCAGTGCCCAAATTATAGAATGAAAACCCCTTGTTATTTGGCTGGACTGTGGCTGGGAGGCTCCCTCCTACCCATGAACAAATTCTTTGCCTCCTTTCTTCTCACTCTGCTGCCTGTGTGCCTGCTGTCAGTGTTATTTCTATACTTTTGCAGGTATAAGGATCTTATTTTCTGAGTTGCTTTTGGGAAAACTTCCTCAGTTGCAAACAGTATCTGTTGCTGGTCTAATTGTGCAGGAAACCACCTGCAGACTTGAAACAGCTTTATTGAAAGGAACCTTGGGATGATGGCAGGGGGAGATAGAACAACATAGGAGAACAAAACACTCATTTCTCCCTAATGCCTGTAGACTGAGATAAGTGTGTGTGTTACTGCTGGGTGCTTCTGGTAGAACTGGAAAGGAAGCTCTGAGGTGGGCAAATGCAACACACTGTATCAGCAGGGAGAACTTACCTTCAAAGCCCAAACACTGAAAGCTTGATTATGCCAGGAGTTTGAAGGCTCATATTCCTTCCAAAATATTGAATGGCTTAAGATTTATTTGCACAGCTTTTTTAATAATCCTGTAAAGTGCTTAGCTGTAGTAATGTTTTTTAATTTCTGAGCTTCAGCTTCAAATGGAAGAGGATTTGTCTTTAGCATTTCTGAAATTGGTCTTTGTCTTTATTCCTGTACATTGAGTGGATGAAGAGAATTTCTGATGTTACATGTACTAATTGTAATTCCTGTCTAAATGACCACTCTTAGTAGCACAAATCTCAGGGTTTTTGTGTGTTTTTCCATGCTTCATGCTGCAAGGACTGATGATGGAATGAATGGGTGGGCTTGTTTTTTAGCAGAGGTGTGTAATAATCAAAATATTGACAGTGAGGTTGTACCATAGGCCCTGTTTGTGTTTCATATGCTGTGTTGCAACCTTTTGAAATGCTTTTTAGTCACATCAGTGCAAAGTGTCACTTCTCAGTGGCATCTCTTAGGTTGTTCTTGGTTTTCTTTTGGGCTGTGGCAGTTAAAACAGAAACCACTGTGACTAACCTTTCAGTCCAGTGCAGGAGATGTTTCTTAATGTGGAATTTCAACATGCATTGTGTTGCTCAATGCATTTATTCAGTGAAGTCTATTTAGGAGAGCACAGGACTTGCTGTGTTAAGTGCTGTATACACCAAACAAAAAATGGCAACAAAAGGAATTGCAAATATTTTCTCATTTGCTATTTAATCTGAAAACATTGTTATGTAAAACTCTTAAATACAGGATGCAGTTATGAACACCTTAGGATAGGAACCATTTTTGGAAGGTATTTATAGTGTCCATTTACCTCTATTTTGCCTATGAATAAAGAAAAAATAAATCATATAATAAACTGGGTTCTTTGTCTTAAAACAGTATAAAATTACTTCTTCTAGAATCTTGCTGCACTGCACAGATTTTGAAAGTGTCTAATAATGTACAGTCAAAACTTGTGATTAGAACAAGAGAATTAGTCTGAATACTCAAATTGTGGTTAGCCCTATCAGCTACTACCAAGTTACTTGTTTGCTATATTACTTAAACATTTGCATGATTGGGGAAGTAGGATAAAACTGGAATTATTCACACTAAGTTGGACTTTTCATCCTAGTTCAATTAGTTATTTCTTGACTTCTTTTTTTTTTCAGATTTAAGATGAGGAGGAGATTTGGGAACATACACTTACAATTTGCACAGTTAATTTTTAAAGAAGAATGTACTGATATAATCTTAGTTTTCTTGAATGTAAATGTTCTGTATTCTAGCTCATGGCTTGATTTGGAAAACTGTTCAACTGAAGCTTACATACCAATGTGAAACAACCCATTTTGTAACAAATTATTTTCAACAAGGGCTTTCTTACATTCAGAAATAAAAAGCCTCATAGCTTTAAGTTGATAATCATGTAGGAAAAAAAATACACCTCAAAAAAAAAAGAAAATAATTAAAGGACTATTCCATATACAGTATGGGTTTTAGCTAAGAACTTCTTATTTTCTGAAAGGTATTACTGCCATTTAGCCTGGCTAATATTCCATAAACAGACAAGCATTAATGTTTTCTCACTAAAATAATCCTGCTAGTACTCTCACAGAAGGGGGCAAAGCTAGTTGTAAATGAGTTACTTTAAAAAAAGACTTTGAATACAAAGTGATCCTGCAGCCAGTGATGACTTTGTGCTTTCACCTAAAGCAGGAATCAATCAAGAAATGAGCAATCTCTGTACAACTACTGAGGAGTTTTTTCATTCTAGATTCTTACAGTCTGGTTTCATGCATGACAAATGTGTATGATCAGGTAGATGGCTTAGTCTGAATTTAGTTTCCCTTAGATGGCATGACTGTAGAGAGGGGACATCTGAAACAGATCTCTGACTTTCTGGAGAAACTATTGGGTGGAATTACTCCATCATGGGGAAAGATGGAAGTTTTCTGCCACAAGGAAGATGAGTCCTTGCAGATTTGCAGCTGTGGAACAGATTTGGGGCCAGTGTAGCAGAGGAGGGCCTGGGGCCTGAGCTGCCCTGAAGCACCAGGAGAAAGGGGAAAGTGGTCACCAGTGAGAGGCTCCTGGCCCCATGTGCCATCCTGACCTGTTTTCTCATGAGGTTTGTGATCGCTGGGCCTCAGGTTCAGCACCTTGTCAGCTGTTAAAGCTTGTCTGGCCTCAGACTATCACCCACTGCTGCTCTTCCACGTGGGGATCAACACCACTTCACCATTTCCAGGAGTGTGACTGCAGCATGGTTCTGGAGACAGTTCAGGGGCACAGGGGCTCAGGTGGTGATCTTGGTCCTGCTGGTAAGGTTGAAGAGAGAAGAAAGTGATTGGAAGTAGCCAGGAGGGAGTAATGAACGGGAAGTCATGGTTAAGCAAGCCATAATCCTCTGTGATCAGAAGGCTGGCTTGGTGGATGAGGGAAGAGCTATGGATACCGTTTAGCTTGACTTCAGTAAAGCTTTTGACACTGTCTTCTGCAGCATCCTTGCAGGTAAACTGCTGAGTAGAGCACAGATAAATGGACAGCTTGGTTGAAAAGTGGCTCAACTCTTCAGGCTCAGTGAGCTGTGGTCAGCAACATGAAGTTTAGCTGGAGAACAGTCAGTAGGGTAAATACTGGAGCCAACACAAATTCATGGCTGTCCTGGATGGTGGGACAGAGTGTGCCCTCAGCAATTTTGCTTGCTTAAAACTGGAAGGAGTGCTTGCTACACCTGGTAGTTGTACTGCTATTTAGAGGAACCTTGACAAGCTGGAGAAATGTGTCAAGAGGAATCTCATGGAGTTCAACAAATGGAAATGTAAAGTCTTGTGTCTAGAAAGGAGTAACCTTGTTTCCCAGGACAGGCTGGGGGCTGGCTGGCTGGTAAAGCAGCTTTGCTTAAAAAGAGACAGGCTGTGCAGTTGGACAGAAAGGGGAAGATAAATCAGAAGTGTGCACTTGTGGCAAAGAAGGCCAACAGCATCCTGGGCTGCATTAGGAGGAGTGTTGGCAGCTGCTTGAAGGGGAGATTTTTCCTTTCTTCANGGTAGTTGTACTGCTATTTAGAGGAACCTTGACAAGCTGGAGAAATGTGTCAAGAGGAATCTCATGGAGTTCAACAAATGGAAATGTAAAGTCTTGTGCCTAGAAAGGAGTAACCCTGTCTCCCAGGACAGGCTGGGGGCTGGCTGGCTGGTAAAGCAGCTTTGCTTAAAAAGAGACAGGCTGTGCAGTTGGACAGAAAGGGGAAGATAAATCAGAAGTGTGCACTTGTGGCAAAGAAGGCCAACAGCATCCTGGGCTGCATTAGGAGGAGTGTTGGCAGCTGCTTGAAGGGGAGATTTTTCCTTTCTTCACAGCACTGGTGAGGCACATCTGGAGCACAGTGTGGTGTTCCCCAGTACAACAGAGACAGGGACGCTGGAATAAGTCCAGTGAAGGGCCACAAAAATAATGAAGGTACTGGGCATCTCTCATGACATCCTGCTCCAGACCCCTAATCATCTTCATGATGCCCAGGATAGCCTGAGCCCTGCTTGTGGCAAGGGCCTGGTGCTAGCTCATGTGGATTCTTGCAGTACATCCCATGATATGTCTTGCCTTTTCTTCTGGAATATCTGGTTATTACATCTTACTTTTTTCACTGAAAGGATAATGATTTTCTTTTTTCCTGCCTAATTGTTTGTTTCTGGTAGGCCTGGTAATATTGTTCATAGGTAACGTTGTTAATTGTTGTTGGTTGAAATATTTGCCATTACAAAATTCTATTAAGTAACAATGCTCCTTACATGAGTAAATCTATTATGTGTTACCTTTACTGGAAGTATTAACAAAGGAAATCACTAATTAAACTATTAATAGATCCTTTGTAAAAGAATGGTATGTGCTATTTTTAAAAATAAAGGTAGGGTAGTGATGTCTGTCTGTGAAAATATACAATATTTGTTCTTGTAGAGATTTGTTGTTTTGTTTTAGCATTTAGCTGAACCACCACAATTAGTTTCTTAATTGAGGAATATCAAAATCCTTTTCTTGTGCATTTACACTTAGATTTGATTAGTTGGATTTGAAAGATGGTGGTAGCTGGGTGAATTTGGATTTGTTTGTTGCTTAAATATTCTGTTAACTTCTGTGAAGTTAATAGAAATCATTCAGTGAAGAGAGAACTAAGGGAACTCAGGTCTGTTGGTTTTGTTACCTAGATTAGAGTATTACAGGATCAAAAAGGATGTTTTAAATTAGTTTTTAATGCCAGCATTTCTGAAACAGAAAAAGATATGGCATAATACTCTGGAAAGATTTCCAGTGAAGAAAGTATGCCTGATCTAGCAATGAGTTATCACTTTTAATATTTCTGAGGACTTTTGTCACTTTGATACTTAATCCTGTTGATACTTTTCTTCTTTATCAGCGATAGAATGAACTTGTGCCTTGAAAACAGCCTCTTATGGTTTGCAAGCTTTTTAGCACATCTTCTTGCCACCTTCTTAATCCCAATTCTTCATTCTTTCTGTTGGTTTTGTCTTCTAGATCTTTTATTTTCCTGGTCTCATGTGGGATTCTTTGTCACTCTGTTATAATTTGCAAAATCATGTCAATGACTGTTCATCTATACCAGGTCTATGGTGACTCCAGAAATATTTCTCCAGAAAATAGGACCAGGTTCCATTATTCTAGATGGGTTTTACAGAGTAGATCCTGTGTATTTGTGTATATTGGGGGATGTGTATTTATCTGAAGGGTGGAAGAGTGGATAAGAAAATGGTGAAACTTTCTATAACTTTTAAAAAATGTGTCTAAAAATTCTTAAGAATGGAAGAGGGTTGTTTTGTTTGTTTGTTTAAGAAAATCCTGGAAACTGGTTAATTCTCCACTGATCAGAATCTGTAACAATTGTGTTTATTTCTTATTTCTTTTCTCTGTAATTCACAGCTTTTGGAAATTAACTGGACTGGACTGACAAATCTTCTGGATGTTCCAGGACTGAAGTGAGTAAACCTAAAGCAGTGTTTGATATATCTGCACCCCAGTAAAGCCCAGAAAATCTCAAGACCATCAATTGAATAGTTTCTAGGTTAGATGGCTCTGAGCAGTTCTCTATTAATGTAGAATTCTATTAAATTGCTCAGTTTGCAGAAGGTAGTGATTTCACCACAGGTCAAAATTACACCAAAAGTATATCTGGTAGGTCTTGTTAAAAATATAATCTGCAGTGTAGTTCTTTTAGTGTTCTCAGCCTTTCAGACTTCCAGAATCTTGTGGATATCTGCCATCTCCTCTGACAACAGAAAGACAAAGAGCCTTCCTTTCATGTCACTGGGTTCATGACATCTTGGTTCTTGGCTTTGTATGCCAGTCCATCTCTATTTGCTTTTGTAAAGGTAGTTAGAAATACCTTAATACTATACAAATTAAAGTTCCTAGTATCTTCAAGTGCTTACTTTTAAAGCTTTGTTTATTATGTGAAGATCAAGTGGAGTAGCAAAAGTATTGACGGTATATGGCTATAAAATAGCTTAGCTTATTCAGAGCTTTTCCTAATGATAAAGTCCCAAATTAAAAAGCATCAATAGAGGTGCAAATCAGGCTGCTTTGAATCATTACAAACCTGATAAAGTTAAATGCATGAATATATTCATATTTATCAGGTTTTAATAGTTACCCAGGGACTTTTTGATATGGAGACAATGGCCAGGGAGATAATGGTGGATCTGATACACACTGGATTTTGTGATTACTCCTTTTATTAGATCCCATGCTCTCGAGAGATGGCTGACTCCAGAATTATTTTTTATTGTTTCAAAACAGGAGTTTGAATTTAGGTATTAAATGAATCTCTTAGTAAGCAATTGCATGACTGAAGTGGGTTTTGCTTTCCTTAGACACATGAAGCCATTGCATGGAATCCCAGCTGAACAGCTGGAAATTAGAACTTGCATTAAGTAGGTTAATGGCTGGCAGAATTGCTCATGTTTCAAACCTGCTTAAGAATGTCTCTGAGGAAAGAGGTTTTCTTGATGAGTGAGAGAAAATGGCTTCCAAAATGCAGCTCCTGAGTAATAATTCACTCTTTTGGTACAACATGACTAAATTTACATTTAGTACTTAACTTTACTAGGCTCACATCCTGCTACATATTTGCCTGCCTGCAAACACAAAACCTCAGATGTAAACACAGTCTCGCTAAATATCTCAAGTTTATGGTTTCCAGAGCAACCAAACTTGGCCACAAATGCACAGAGCAGTGCCACCTAGACATGGTATGGTTTCTATAGTAACTGTAACTGAGGTGACTCATGCTCTGCCTTGCCAAGAGGTTTCTGTAGTGCTGTATTTGTTTTTCTTATCTGTATAGATAAGTTGTGTATTTTGGTCTGACAACCTGACATATTGTAGTTGTTATAAACAGTGATGAACAAGAGATTGCTGCCACCACAGGTACTTTTTTAGTCCTGCACACTGAACTGCTGATTTGTACTCTGTTTGCAAATGTCCTCTGCTAATTGAATTTCAGCATTAGCTGCTGGAAGCTTCCCTGTCAGCTGTTAACAATTTGCATTGCTTTTCCTGCATGACTCCACAGGGAGAAGGACACACAAGTAATTCATATTCCATCATTAGTGTAGCTTGTGGAGAATTAAAGTCTCTGTGTGAGGAGGAAGCAGGTTGTGAGAACACACAAGTGCTTTAGGAGGGGATGTGGATGATGGGAAGATGTTGGGGTTGTTTGAGATACAGTGAAAACACACTGTGCAGTCAGAAATGTCAATCCATATCTCTCCAATATGGATAAAGACAGGAAAAACACAGAGCTGATAAAGAAATATAAAAATTAAGTAGAGCTAAGTAGAGAGCAAAAGAGTTGCCTACTAAAAGAGTAGGCAACTAATAGTTACTTTTCTGCAATTAAATTGCACTTTTGAAGACAATCTAATAAACTGTATGAAACATTGCACATTTCTTTCATTTTTTTGAACTGTAAAAGTAATTGTACATAGAACCATTGACTCCAAAGTTTTATGACCTTAGGAAGCTGTTTTCTAATGATGCATCAACCTAAGGATTTATATTAATGCACCTTTCTCTGTTGCTTGCAGTGTTTTGTCTCTGTTTTCCATGGATCAGACCACTGACTTTAGATAACAAAAAATGCAAAAGATTGTCATATTTGCCTTGTGTTCATGAAGAATACTTTGCATCTTAGAGCACCCCAGCTGGCTAATACTAGATGAGATTTAAACAGCTTAAAAGCATCAGGTTGTTTTAGAATTCATTTAATTCATTAGTTGGTTGCATACAATCTTCAGTGTTCTTTTTTCAGCTCCCTACATTTGAAGTTATGGTATCTGGTACCTTCTAGAAGTCCAGTTTCTCTGTGTAAAACTTGGTGAAACTTAATTAATTCTGCCTCATTTTTCTCAGGTGTTCTAGTGAAATTCAAGTAGTAATGTTGGGATAAAATTGTGAGACTGACCCTTGGAGTCAGAGTTGGGGTTTGATTCTGGCATAAAGGATTGTGAGTTCTCCCAGTGCTTGGGCTGTGTTTATTTCTCTTCTTTAAGGAGATTTGCTGTAGCTCCATTTGAACTTTAGTCTCTGAACCTTATGCTAGTCTAGAGTAGGTTTATTTATGCCTGTGATCACATAAAGTCTGTGATCTTAAGGAAATACTAGAGAAGAGCAGGGCAGCCTTTCTTTCCAGGCAGCTCTGGTCCCATTGCCTTCCTTGCGCTGCTCCTTTGCTTTCTGTGACCTAGGTCAGCTGCTTTTCTCCATTAGTCATCTGTTCTTAAGGGTCTGAGCATCAAGGCAGAGCTTTCTCTTCTTGCCAAGTAGGGACACTAACAAAAGCAGGGACAAAAAAGCTTTATGCTAATTCTGTACTAGAGTTTTGTCATTAGACTTGTATTTTGACAAGTGTGATTGTTGCTTGTGTAGTTACCATCACCTCATCTTGGGTTTGGTTTTTCTTTGCCTTTTAATGTTAGGACTGGTTGAGATGTTTATCTTCAATTTTTTGTCAGCTCTTAACAAAATAATTAATTCTGTTTTCTTGGCTCATTTCAGAGTGTTTAGCATACATAAATTGAAAATTAGATGTTTGGCAAAATGAAACTTAGAAGTTTGAAAAGCAATATGTTAAAATAATGGCTAAATGAAGCTACTCTTCAGAGAACATGGTTACTTTGGAGTATTTGTCTTAAAAATTACTGAAGCTTTGAATTTCTAGGGTTCATGTAAAATGAAAATCTCTGTAAATGTGATTGGATAAGCTCTGCATGAGGGGAGGAGAGTGAAGATTCTTTAGGGCAGATGTGCATTAGCTCACAGAAGCAGAGAGGAAACTCTTTTCCTCTGAGCGGTATCTTAACATACTCTACTGTTTCTTTCTAACCAGAGGCCTGCACAGACCTATCCATTGATCTTAATGCAGCTTGACCTCAGTCTGTTCCTGTTGTTCTGAGTGCCATGAAAAAGTCAGTCATGTTCCATGAAGTATTGTAGTTACCTGGATTTACAGTGGAAGTGGGCAGCCAATGGAATGCAGGCTGTTCAGGTTGCAGATCTCTGGCATGAAAATCAGTGTGCATTTCTAGTGGGTCACATTGTATTTAATGGCTTCATCCTGTTGCCCATCTCTGGCATAATGTTAATTGCTCACCACTGCATTTTCTTTCCAAATGAGACTGTAACATGGATCACATTTCACTGCAGCTTTTGTGATTTAATATTCTAGCTCCTGAGTCAGAGCTTTTCCCAGCCTCAGATTTGGTCTTAGAAAAACCTCTCAAGGTGCTCACACACAAGTGCTTCATCCAAAAAATGTTCAAAGTCATCAGACATTATCTGCATCTTGATGTCACAAAGACTGTAAAAACGGAGTCATGGAGTGTATTTAGGAGGCAAAATCATAGTGGGAATGCACCTCTGCAGCTCAGAGTATCTTAATGTTGTAATTACCTCTCTGAACCTTTGTACATCCTCCTGAGACATGCTGGGTACTTGTGTTCCCTGTTCTGCCTTTTGCCTGAGGAGGCAATGTGTGTAACCAGTGCTGCTGGTCTGACAGTGATTTGTTGTCACTTCAGACCTGAGCTGGGTGACCTTGTAGCTTAGGAAATTGTTCTCTTCTCTGAGTTTGTGAAGGAGTGTGGGGTTGGGTTTTTATGTGATTCATTACCAGTGTGGTTGCACTGCCACTCCCTTTTCACTGAACAAAACCTGTTTTGCTTCCCTAGGCTACATTTTGCTCAGCCATGAGCTTGTGTTCTGTGTGTCTGTGGTTTAAGTGATGGTCCTCCCAGCTCAAGAGGACAACTGGTTTCATAACAATACAGGAGTGGGTAGCCAAACTTCCAAGGACAGATAAATCATCATTGAAATACAAAAGTAAATAAACAGTTACCATCTGCTTGCTTATGTGCATTAGAGGCAAAAGAACTTATGCAATAGCCTTTTACCCAGGCTGGTTTAAAAGGCAAGGGGGAGGGGGAAGTTCGGCTGTGGCAGGGAAATGGGAACTTTATATTCATCCCTGCAGTTTCTGCTGTTCGGTGTCAGCTGCTTCCACCTGGTGGCCGTTTGGGCAAGAATCCTTTATCTGAAGCTGACAAACCAGATGTGTCTTCTACTCCCCCAGAAAGGCAAATATTTTCTCCATTTAGGTCGTTAAGAAGCAAAAGGAATTTTTGGTTTTGTTTGAAGTAACTGAGGATTCTTTTCTCCAACAGTGGCTTATCAGATACAATAATATTGGATATAATATCCAACTACTTGGTCCTTCCAAACAGAATCACAGTGCCCCTTGTCAGTGAAGTGCAGATTGCTCAGCTGAGGTTTCCTATACCAAAGGTAAGCAAGTTTCTGTAAGCAATAGCTAGGTTAGGTTTTTTGTAGTAACTGTTCAAGATAATCCGTGTGAATTTCAAAATTCAGTTACTGCACTGGTACAAGTTGCTGGGAGTTCAATCACTGATAATGACTGATTTAATTTACAAATGATTTATGTGAAGTTCAAAGAACAAAGAACACAAAGATTGATTGATTGATTTATTTATTCTGTTTTGTTGGAATCTCAAACATCCTTCTTTTACAATTACTAGATTGCTACAATCTAGTTTAACTGTACAGATTAAAAATAAAGTAGCATGTGTTTCTATTATCATGGAAAATTACTATTAATGTGCTTCACTAAACAGTTGTTGCTATTTTTTGCTTCTCACTTCCAGAAACCTGGTATTTCTTGATGTAACTGGAATGTTTCTGATGATGGATGGCAGTTTTTCTTTTCAGGAGTCTCTTGAGTTCTAGGTCTGTTGAGTGTGTGGCTCATCACTGACATCTTCTATTTACAGCATGTCCAAAATAAGTTTCATATTAAGGAAATGGCAATGGAAATTGTAAAACATCTGTTGTGTAAATTGTGATGACATGGAAGCTTTCAGATTACTGTACAAACTCATTTTTTCCCTTTTTCAGGGTGTTCTAAGGATACACTTTATTGAAGCTCAGGACCTGGAGGGGAAAGATACTTACCTAAAAGGGATTGTCAAAGGGAAGTCAGATCCTTATGGAATCATCCGTGTGGGCAACCAGATTTTCCAAAGCAAGGTCATCAAAGAAAATCTCAATCCAAAATGGAATGAAGTTTATGAGGTATAACCAATGAAAAGACCTTGTTGTATGTTCTTCACCACAGAAGAAACAAAAGAAGAAATATCCTCTTTCTTTTGTTAAAGAGGTGATTTTGGGGGTGTCCTTAAGGAGCTTCTTGATGTCTCCCTCTGGAAGCCCAAAGTTCTGCAACAAAACAAATTCTCCCTTGATTTTTTTTTTCTTGTCTAGACTGAGCATCAGTAATTCTGAAAAAGTAGTTTGGGCTTTTAGAGCCAACATTGACAAATTTTATCTGAAAACCTTTAAAAATTGCTCTACTCATTAAATGGCAATTTTTTAAAGCATTTGCTGACTGATGTATTTTACTATCTAAAGGTGCTGCAGCTCAGGGTTTTACTGTTGCTATGGCATTTAACCAAGCTGGTCAGTTTTACTGATAATGCCCTCTCTGAACTTGCAGGCCTTAGTGTATGAACATCCAGGCCAGGAGCTAGAGATTGAGCTCTTTGATGAAGATCCAGATAAAGATGACTTCCTGGGAAGGTAAATATTATGGAGAATATGTTTGTAGGTATTGGAAAGAAATGAAATATTGTAATTTTTCTTCAATTATTATTTTTATTTTATTGCAGTTATTCTGCTATCTAATTGTATTTATAAATCAATTACCTTGGTGGTAAGTAATTCCCTAATGAATTAATGTATGTAAATACATTTATATGAAAATGTACTTGGGTGTGTATATATCCACATCTGTATATTTACATCTTTTTTGAAAAACAGGTAAGTACTGTGGGTACCCAGAATTGTGCCCTGGCTGCTTTAATGAGCTAGCACTAAGTCTTAATTATTTCTTCAGGCAACGTTATTATAGTTCTATAACTCTGTATCTTCTTCATCTTCATAGTTTCTAAATGACTGTCTCGAGCTTATTTTTCTCTTACGAGCTGATCTTAACTATTTGATGAAAGAAAACATTTTGCTGTAATGTGTTTGCAAATATGACTCACTCTTTGCCTCCACAGGCCATGGGTGTTTTCCCATAAACATTTCAGGGGTTTAGCCAGCTTCTTTCTCTGTCACCTTTATCTCTTGAAGAGTTTTGGAACTTCCTATTTTTGCTTTCCCTAGAGAGTGGAGCTCCCTTAGCTTTCCAGCTCCTTCTCTCTTAACAGGAACAACAGTAGCTACTTCTCATGAAAATAAAGAAGGAGGTGTTACAAAGGCTTCTTTTTCTTTCACTTCCCTAATCTTACACTGAAGTGATGGTGGGAGGAAGTGACATAACGTGTACATTGGTACTAATAAAATAAAAAGCCAGACAAATGTTCATGCACTGGCATGCAGCTGTCTGCTCTGTTTAATTTTTAGCAGATTCCTTCCCTGCTACATTTTTAGCTTTTGTGAACTCCAACTCTCCCAGACACTGCCAAAGCATGAATTTGGTCATACCATTATGTCCAGGTGTTATTTCCAGTGGGTAGTTTGGATGTGCTCTCTGTTTTGAGAGTGGCTCATATATATGNGTGTTATTTCCAGTGGGTAGTTTGTTTTGAGTCTTGGCTCATATATATGAGTTACATTGTGCCAGTTGCCCTCACAGCTACAAAATGGGCTCTAGTGCAGGCATTTTTCTGCTGTCCTGCTCTCATCTTTGCTCAGCCATTTCATTCCCTACTTCTTCTTTTCTTAGGTGCTAAAAGAAGAGTATTCTGCTCTTTTGATCTCAGTGCATACTCAGCAAACACTTTGAGTTCTGTGCTAGATCTTTTGTTTCTTGGCTAAAATACTACTTCTTTGTCTCCATTTTTCTAGTTTGATGATTGATTTAATTGAAGTTGAAAAGGAGCGACTTCTGGATGAGGTGAGCAAGTTCAGTAAGTTCAGTTACAAAGCTGTACATGAGTTGTTCTTGCATTATTTTTTCCTGGGCATAGTTCCTGAATGTGCAAGAATAACCTTAATGCATTAGAAATAGATGCTCTGATGATCAGTGATTTAAGAGACATCTAAACTGGTGAAATTTGAAAATAATGACATTCTTTGTTTGTCTTGGGGTTTTAAGGTTACTCCTATGTAAATACAAAAAATAGTGACTTAGATATTTGGTGAGAAGGTTTTTTTGCAAGAGAGATTTTATAGGAACATTGTACAGGGTTCGTTTTCCCAGAACATCATTACAGAAGTTCAAGAATTTTCTTGGTGTTTTAAAGATGTTTTTATCATATAATGTAGAGGTTTGTCTAAGTGGTTTTATCATTCTGTGTTGTAATAATTTTTGTAAAATACAACATTTTAATTGATCAGATCTTTTCAGGTTATGTGGACTTCAGCTCTGAGAGATTCTTAGTGGATTATACTGTTTCCTAAATGTCCTGAAGAACCAATTGCAATCACACATTTGTTTGCCAGATGATTTCACATTACTTTGCTTACTTTTCAGTGGTTTACTTTGGATGAAGTGTCCAAAGGAAAGTTGCATTTAAAACTGGAATGGCTCACATTGATGCCAACTGCTGACAATCTAGACAAGGTATTAAAGGAACACATTACTTTCATTCTAATCTTAATTGTTTTGGGGTGATGTTTTTATTTGTTAAGTATTGTAACCAGTTCTGTAGCTGCTGTGAATTTGGAGAAACCTGTGACTTTATTCCAAGCTGTCTTTAGAAATCTCAAAACAGTCCTAAATGTCAATAGTTTAAATGAGATTTTCAAATACTTTTGTGGTTCTCTTGTTTTCTCTTAATGTTACTGTTTGAGAATATCTGCTAACATTTCATTAGTCTGGGAGATAAAACTGGATATGATATTAAATCTGTCCAATCTAAAAAAAAAGTAAGTAGGAAATGGGGTGCAAATTTCCATGCAAATGGTTTTGAAATGTCTGTATGAGTCTTGAAAACTTCTTATGCTTCATGCTGTGAATTTGTGAATGTTTGCTTTCTGGGAGANTTTATTTGTTAAGTATTGTAACCAGTTCTGTAGCTGCTGTGAATTTGGAGAAACCTGTGACTTTATTCCAAGCTGTCTTTAGAAATCTCAAAACAGTCCTAAATGTCAATAGTTTAAATGAGATTTTCAAATACTTTTGTGGTTCTCTTGTTTTCTCTTAATGTTACTGTTTGAGAATATCTGCTAACATTTCATTAGTCTGGGAGATAAAACTGGATATGATATTAAATCTGTCCAATCTAAAAAAAAAGTAAGTAGGAAATGGGGTGCAAATTTCCATGCAAATGGTTTTGAAATGTCTGTATGAGTCTTGAAAACTTCTTATGCTTCATGCTGTGAATTTGTGAATGTTTGCTTTCTGGGAGATGGTTTTTGGTTGGTTTGTTTGTTTTTGGGTTTGTTTGGTTTTTGTTTTTCAGAAATGGGAGAGCAGTAGTAATACTTGGTTTCCAGAAGGGCTAAAACAAAGTCTGCTTTTGTTTTAGGTGCTAACAAGCATTAGAGCTGATAAAGACCAAGCTAATGATGGGCTTTCATCTGCATTGCTTATACTGTATTTGGACTCAGCAAGAAATCTGCCCGTAAGTTATGTTCTCATGGATCCCCTTTTGTCACAGAGGCTCTTGGGTAGTCCCAGCATGTCCTGCCTGGTGGTGACACACTGCTTTACTAACACACATTCTGCCATCTCCTCTATAATTCCTCTCCTTTCAAGATGTGTAATGTAAGGTCCACTTCTTTAGTGGCATAGAATTACAGCTACATGTTTAATAAAACATTACTCTTTAATCAGTGTGGTTTTTCTTAAAGAATGCTCCTTTCCTGGACTTGAAAGGCTGCATGTTGTTATTACATGATGTTTTCCATAAATCCTATGGGATTAGCATGAGGAATTTGAAGGAACTAACTGGGAAAAAGCCCACTCCCATGAGTTCAGGTAAACTTGCTTGCTTTGGCTTAGGGTATTGCTGGAGATTTGAAGGCACTGAAGTCCCCCCATCATGACATTAATACTTTGCAGTTGATGTTACAGTGCCAGAATTCTTGTATGAGATTTTTATCAGATTTTTTTTGCTGGATGGTTTATTTGCTTGTGCAAAAAAACCAGAAATCAGTCATGTTCTCTCAGTCTATGGATTTATCCTATGGGACTGTGAAATAACTTGTTTTGGAGTCTATCTCAGGTTAGTAAAGTACTATTCCTGGTTGTAATTGATAGCAGTAATAAAATGAACCCTGCCATAAAGAGATACATGAAGCTTAACTGAGTTTTGCTGGTTTTCAGCATTGCTATTAGATGAGAGGTTCTGGAAGTGATGACTAAAATATTAATCAGAAAATACAGTTTTCAGTCTTTGGATTATTTTGCATGCATTTTGCAGATTTGTCTGCTGAAGTTTAAGTTAAATTTAAGTTAAATCAGAGTGGTAACAAATGAAACCTGAGTAGCCCACACAATTTACATGACTGACCAGTGATTTCATGTCTGTTCCAGGGTGTATTTCCAGGCTATCTTAAAAGCTAAAAAGACCCATTTGGAACAGATCCTCATGTTACCTTTTTAATCTCACTGTATATTGAATTTAGGCAAAATCTGTAACTTAGCAGAGAAGAACTCAGAATTACTACAGTACAGAGTAAGAAGGAACAGAACAGAATAGAATTATGGTGTGCTTAGCAGCAGTTTCAGAGTATGCAACAGATAGAAAAATTCTGTCTGCCATCTGTTTTGTGTACTAGATTCAATTGAACCAATTGATGTATCTTCTTGTTCAACTACTGAATTTTACTGAAACAACTACAAATTTAATATGTTTGCTAAAATACACTTAAAGCCTCTTATTTAAAATAAATGGTGTAAAGTTCTCTCATACACCAGTTCCAGTTTTTTCCATACAGCTCTGATTCTCTATGTTACATTCTCCATCACATACTCTGAGGCTTTGTCATAAATTAAATTTTTTGTTCTAAACAAGCATTGTCTAACATTGTCTCCCTCCTTTGGAAAGGTTAGGGTGCAGGTCTTGAGTTCTGCCTATTTTTGCAGACTGTATTTTAATTTCAGTGCATTTAATCTCTAAACTCTAGGGCTCAGAAGGGGAGAGTTCTTTGCACAAAGCTGAGCAGTTAGGAAATTTGGGAACAGCATCCTGAATTTCCTATTGCTGCATCTGATATTCTGTCTTCAGTACAAGAATTGCCTGGGTGGGTTGAGAATGATGGTCATGGTGTGGGACCTGTTTAATCCTCTCACCTTCTTCTTCCTCTACCAGCCCAGAACAGCAGTTGCAACAAATGACTCAATATTTAACTGCATGTCGTTTTCTTTCCAGTGTTGTAAAGAATATAATAGCAAGTATCATGGAACAACTGCAAATTCCATGTACAAGTTTACTACAACAGAATAATATGATACTGTGTTAGATCAAATTTTCCAAAACCAGAGACCAAAAGGCTTCACAGTGATGTCAAATAGGGGGAAATACCATGGGAAGACTTTTCTATGCAGGAGTACTGAAAAGGTTCCTGTACATTTTGCAAAGGCAATGGAACTTCAACATGAACTGCAGTTAATTGTAGTACATAGAGCTTTAAGATTCTTTAGGATTCTAATAGGGGGCAACATTTACAAGACTAAACAGGAAATTTGCTGGTTTCTCATGTTTCGCTCAAGTTCAGTGGCAGGGGTTGTGTAGAGCAATAGCAAATTATTGTCTTGCACTGCTTGTCTTTATGGAGAAGAGAGAAATTCACTCTTTCATTCAGAGAGAATGAAAGGCTGAAATTACACTGAGCCTTATTAATAGTTTGAANCACTGCTTGTCTTTATGGAGAAGAGAGAACTCAAAGAGAACGAAGAGCTAAAATTACACTGACCCTTATTAATAGTTTGATGACTTTTGTGCACAACTTCAATGTTACAGTGAAATGTTTTCTACATGAATAATGACTTTTTATTACCTTGAAAATTGCCTTAAGTGAATGCTTATCACTGGTACATTTTAGATCATGCCTTCAGCCTTGTTTTGTTCAAGTTACAGTGTTGAGTTACCCCAAAACAGGCCTTTCTTTTGCACTGGTGCATCATAGTTGTGAGTTTCTGGCCCAGTGGGATGATTTATCTGGAAAAGAAATAGAAATGATGTAGAAAGCTGGTCTCTTGAGTTCGTATACATTAGTTGGATGTGCCATATAAATCTGAACTACCAAGAGTGAGCCTGGAAAGTGGGTTAATATATTTGAATAATTAATGAAAAAAAAAAAAATTCAAAAAGCATTCCACCTTGCTGTGCTACAGAAAGTCATTTAATGGGTGAAAATATTTGTAATGAGAAATATTTACTTTTTTGTTACCTGCTGTTTTCTCTGGAATCCTTTGACTATTTTCCTTAACTTTTCTGTGTAGTAAAGCTGCTTATGCATTCATTCTGCCACAATCCCATCACTCTGCTTTCTCCTTCCATTTCCATCTTCCTAAGAGTATCTACGAGGGAAACTTTGGGTGTGGCTACTTAAAAGAGAGGAGAGCATCGGGACTAGTCTTTTGTGAAAACACTACCTCACTCTATAGAGCACTATTTGTGAGTTCTCTGGTGTTGTTTGTATTGTACCTTTTCTCTGCCAGAGTGTGGATTAGTGCTACTAAAGCCACTCACTCTAGTGGAATGAGAGCATGCAATTTGTTTTCCTGCATGGTTTCAACAAGTGTGCATTGTTTTTGTGCTATTTTTATTGCATTTTAAAGGCTACTTAAATTTCATTGATCAGCATATCATTGGGTAAGTAATTAACCTTTTCTGATAAAAACCCAAGATGAGTTTGTTGTAAAAGCTCTTTACATTTAACTTAAATTGCTGATTCATTGAGAAATAAAATGCATACTGTACTAGCACACTGTGTGCTGGTTAATTGTTGGCTTTTATTGCAAAGAAATTAAAATAATAAATATTGCAACCAACAAGCCCATAGTTTCTTTAAAAGGTGACACACTCAATGTTTGTAAGAACTTGCAACCTCTCCACGCTGGTTCAATTTGCATTAAAAATGGGTGCAGTTCATTGTGCTTCCCAAACTATAAATTCCCTTGTAAATTCTATCTCACTCCATGATGCTCCTTGTTTTGCAAATTCCCAAGCTCCTTTTGTTTTTTTTCAAATTAGTCTGTAGTAGGGAGAATCCAGGCTAGGGTGAGCTACCAAGTAAAATTTTTTGCTTGAATTTAATGTGACAAAATTATTACAAACTGATGAGCCTCTGAGTATCTTACACTTAAATATGGAAGTTCAACCTTGGTATCTTCAAAAAGACTGAGAATCTTTTCAGAATAAAAATTGTTTTGCCAGAGAGAGGTGGGTTTGTCTTTGGAGATAGTGCAGATAAATCTGCTGCTGGCTGGCTACAGCATAATCCTTGATTTTAAAACACCCTTCCAAAGCCCAGCAAAACCCTTTCTGTTAGTTCCTCTGTAGATGTTAATTTTAAAGTATCTAAAAAGTTACAATCATTCTAAAATCTTGTTAAAAATTAATGAATGAGAAAGACAATTTATAACTTATGGTTCCATCATCTTGGTGTTAAAAATGTTAAGGAGTTGCTTTTAGTTATAAAAATACCAGATACATATTTAAAGGAATTATTATTTAAAAAAAAAAAAACCAACAAAATGCTGGATTAAGGATGTAGCACTGATGTTTTTGTGGATCTTGGGATCTTTGCATTAGGACAGGTTGTCTATATAGAATAACATCTATTTAGAAGTTGGACAAAACTTTCCAAATCCCTGAATCCATTTGTGAGTCAGAGTGGAACCAACCATTCCAAGAAAGTTGGGTCTGGATTCCTTTCTGCAGCACTCTGAACTGCCTGGCTCTGCATTTCCTGGATGCTCATCTTGCTGCAAGCAAGAGCAGGAGGGTTGTGGCTGGAGGCCAGGAGAGAGGAGAGGTCTGTAGTAGCCCAGGGATGAAAACAGCTTCAGCAGTGCCAGAACTGCTCTTGTTCCCAGGGCATCCTTAGCCATGGGCTGTTACACAAACATTCCCACCTGCACACTCAGTCTCTAACTGGGAAAGTGTTAAAAAGGGAGCTCCCTTCCTATGGAGAGAGGAAAATCCTGAGTGCTCCCTGTTCCTTTCTAAATACTTTATGGACTGCTGTAAATGTAGATTTGTGACACCAAGACATTTACCCATCCAAATCTGATTTAGCTGAAGTTAAGGTGTAAGAGAAGTGTTAGTTTCATTTCCAGAAGTAGCACTAGTTTTATGATAATGAATAGTTCATAACAATTTTGGTGTCTCTATAATATATGAATTATCTATATTAAAATTAGATCTTACAGTCAGTGGTTGTCTCCTGGTTTTCAGGTGAGGATGCACTCACAGATACCCCAAGCAACACTCAGTGAGTCAAAAGAAGTAATGAGTCATATGCCAAAGCATATGGAATCAGGGGCTGGCTGAACAGCAAACCAGTTTGATACTTGTATAATTTTTATGGGTTTGTTATTAGGATTTACTGCAAATGTCACTGACTGTGTCATTATCAGTATATTTCTTGGATAACCTGTCCTATTTCCTGTAACTGCAGTGACACTCAGAACCACACCAAGACTACTTTGTCTCCCAAAGCAAGACCTTCCCTTTTTATAGTGGACAGCCCCTTTTCTCCTCTGAGTCTCCTTCTTCCCAGCCCTTCAGCCACCATCTTCATGGACATGCAGCTTCTTCCCTTGAAACCTGAAGCCTGGCTTAAACATATTTGCCCCTGATGTCCCTCTTGGCCTATCCTGGCTGTGATTCCAGAGGAATTGAGAGATGTTCAATATCGAGTCAGTGCTTGCCTGCCTTTATGTGTGATCACTCAGGTTCAGTTTGGGCTTCTAAAATTCTTTGAAATAATAATGTAGGAGGGGAAAGATTTGTATTGAATCTGCAGGTGCAAATGGGAAGGGAAAAAAGTCCAGTACGTTGAGTGGCAGGTTAAGGTTCAAAATTACCTTGGTGAGTTGTAGATGCCACTTGACGAAAGCAGGTACTTTTCTGTAGAGGAGAGTCATTGCATCCTTATAAATGTGGGATGGAAATAGAAAGAAAGAGATTTGAAAAGAGATCTTTGTACAAAAGAGATTTGTAGTTGTGCTGTGTCATATGCTGTGAAAGAACACTGTGCAGAAAAGAGGAATGCAGCCTGTGAGATGTCTGGCCTGATCCTTTGGTTCTGCTTAGCCTTGCCAAGGCCCTGACCTTGGCTGTTGCAGTTCAAGGTCTGAGCACAGCACTGATGAGGTGAGAGACAGTGGAAGGGAGTTCAGCCTTAGGAAATAAATCATGGAACCACAGAAAGGTTGGGGACCTTAAAGATCATCTCCTTGCCACCCCTCTGCCATGGGCAGGGACCCCTTGCACTAGATCAGGTTACTCAAAAACCCCATTCAGCCTGGCCTTGAACATTTCCAGGGATGGGGAATCCACAACTGCTGCAAGCAAAGTGACACTTCTGTCTTTGTCAAAAAATAAGGACTAGTGCTTCAGCCCTAAAGCCAAGAATGTACCTGTGGAGCATTTAAACATTTCCTAATGAAAAGCAGTTAAACATTACTTTCAGTGGGGGATAGTTTCCATTAGTTTCAACTAGGGGTAGTGTGCAGTCTCCATCTTTGAAGTTCTGTAAGTGCAGTAATAAGTTCCCAGTGTATCACATAAATAACTGTGGACAATTCCTTGATTTTGTTTTAAGAAAGATAATGTTCAAGAAAAACACCCTACATAAGTAGTGAAACCTTATTTCTGTTTCTCTCAAGTTTTAAGAGTTGGACTTGATGTTTCTTGTCGGTTGCTTCCAACTCAAAATAATCTGTGGTTTTGTGCTGGATATTGTGTGTTCATTCTGAAATAGAAATTTTCAAGTCGGGAATCTTTGGAATATTTTGGCCAACTGGAGTATATGACATCCCAAAGGAAACTGCAAAATAATATTTCTGCATAAAGGTTAAATCTCTTCAAGTTTTAGTCACTTAGATTTTCATTTCAGAAAAATGCATTTGGCAAAGCATTAATACCAGTTCCTGTTCATAAACCAGAATATTTTAAAAGGCCACTATGCCCTTGTTTTATTGCCACAGCTTCTAAAACAGAATTCTCCCATGAAACAAAAATGTGTCCCTAAAGAAAAAGCCAGCCATAAGTACACTAACTTGAAGTCCCATTTATTTACAGATCTTATTTCCTGAAATTATGTCTTATGAATTGAATGAAAATTTTCCTAGACATTATTGTGTCACTTAAAGAACAATGTATTAATCTTAAAATAAAATGCTAATATGTCCATATTTAATAGAAAGCAGTCAGAGGTTTTTTCCTGCTAAGCCTATTTAATTTCCTATTTTTAGTGTATTTGCATGAGTAAAGCAGCAGACCTTCCTTCTAGTTAGCATGCAGTGTTTGCATCATTCTTCTGAAGAGGCTTAAAGAACTTTGACTTTTATAACAATATAAGTCCCTATCAATGACATGTTGTAATTTCTTCCATAAAAGGACTCCTTTGCATAATCACTTATCATCAGAGAAGCTTCTGGGTTGTGAAAACATGCTCAGCCAAATTCTGAAAAGGTTCATTCAGAAGGCAGGTCATAGGGCATCAGGCATTAAATGAAAATATTTTGTTAATTATCTTTGTTAGGACAAAAAAAAAACATGATCAGAGAAATACAAACAGACTGAAATTGAGTATGTTAGTTTTACAGCAGAATAAAAATATCCAGAGGAGAAGAGGGAAGGAAAAGTTTTGTCAGACCTTTTTGTTGTGGTGGTCCTTCATTGTTTTGTTTGAAAAATGTTTGGGTTTTTTTAGGTTGTTTTTTTTCCCCTGCTTTGTCCTATGTTGTCCTGTCATAATTAATTAACCTAGTGAAATTGCTTCATTGCATGTCTTATTAACCCTTCCTATGTTCATTCTCTCCTGACTTAAAAGAATAATCCATTAGAATTTAACCCTGATGGCTTGAAGAAGGCTGCTGTTCAGAAAGCCCTGAAGGTAACATTAATACAGTTGTCCATTTAAGGTCACAAAAGTACTTGGAAATGCACGAATGCCTGCAACACTCCTTCCAGCACTGGATGGGATTTCTAGTGCCAGATTCATATTTAGTGTAATTCTGCTTTCCTTGGATTTGATTTCAAGAAGACACAGTCAAGATGTTGTTAAAATACTGTGGTAATTTAACTCTAGATCAGATGAGTGGAGGCTGCTTGAGAAGACTGGGGCAAAGTGCTGAGAGCTCATTTGTAGTGGTAACTAAAGAATGAAGCTGACATGAAAGCTAAGCCATCTTTTACATCCTCAGTGATACCTTATCACTCAGCTCTGAGTGATTGGTTTGAAATCTTGTTCCTGCCAAATGTTTTTTGAAGGTTTTTACATCTTTTATATGACTGCTAAAGAAATTTAGGCCAGCTTTTTGGTAGGCAAAATTGGAAAGGGCTGAGCCACAGGCTCAGCTGGAGGAACTTGAACAAGGACAGACTTGAACAGGCTGTCAACAATGAGCCTGTCAGTACCTGGTGTCAGAGGTGCATTTTATGTGTGTGTGCACATTGCTACCTGCTTAATTCAAATTAAAATTATTCCTTTTTACATATCACCATAAGTGACAGGGTCTTTTTGTCAACTCCTGTAATTTCATCATTTTATGAACAAAGTTTCAGGCACCATTTTGAGGAGAAAGAAAAAATGAAGAGAAGATAATGTCACCTACCATTTTCAAACACCATCAGCTGCAGTGTAATATGGCTTTCTTTCTGTTCTGTAAACCTTTGTATTCGGTTTCATTTGAGAGCTAAATATTTTTTTATTAGAAATCATAAAAAAAGAAAGGCAGCATTCATCCAAGAAAGGAGTGCTTTCTTAACAGCTTTATTTCTAAAGGAAAGGATGGTTCTCAACAGTAAAGTTGAGAATTACTAGTGGAAGTATGATGGCCAAAATGTAAGTTCAGATCAAAAAATATACCTACAGTCATGCACTTTCTTAATCTAAAAATATAAAATATTTGAATCACTTGGTTGTAATTGTGACCTTACATGCATTAAGAAGATTTTTAACTAACTTTCTGTTGTTATACCTGATTTTCCTACAGGGTAAAAAAAGTAACCATGTATCCTACATTTTCTAGGCTTTTTAAACTGCATTAACACCCGCTTGAGATGATTAACTTTCATGTCTAAATTTTCTTTCTGAATTGAATTTTTGTTAGATTAAATTGAAATTCTTGAAAGAAACATATAGTTGGAATGTTCCTTTGCATATATAATTTGTTTCTAAACTGATGTTTGTTTTCACAGTTTGATGTAATGCTATACAGCTGGTGAGCAAGGCTCAGATATGGCAGATGGTTGATTCTCTAATAAAGAGTATTTGGTAAACTGTAGAAATATCCCTCACATACATTATAGTGCATATTCTTTCTGCCCAAACTGAAAAGTAGGGAACATCAGTGTTGGATACCACATCCAATCTAATAGTTCTACAGCACTGTGTATAAAGTTCCTGAGTTTGTGCTTTCTTCATATCTCCCATCTGCATGCAATATTCATTTTGCAGTTTTAACTATGCTTCATTAGCTTTGGGGATTGTAATGCTCATTAAAAGATAAGAATTTGCATCTTACCAGTTTCATTTAAAGAAAATGGAAATGAGTCTAAAACTCCTGCTTATGAGTAGCATTTTGCTGCAGCATATTGAGGCAGTTGGATGCCTTGGTGTTGATGTGTTCACCAGCTCCTCGCCAGTCTGCCATTCCAGCCGGCTGAATAAAATCCTGAGAGTGACAGAGAAGCATGTACAGAATGCATCTGATAGAATGCATATGATTCGAATTTTTAAGATGCAAACATTAAGTTTCAGAGGGGAGAGGTTTTGCTTTATTCTGAAGGCAAAGTTTTTGCTTTTTCTTTACCAGTCAGGAAAGAAAATAAACAGCAATCCCAACCCGCTTGTTTTGCTGTCAGTTGGACACAAGGCCCAGGAAAGTAAGGTGAGTTCCTGCTCTTTACACTTGGCTCTGTCTTCACATATTTGGTTGGTCTG
The DNA here is from genome assembly GCA_013398995.1 of Alaudala cheleensis. Lineage (NCBI taxonomy): Eukaryota > Metazoa > Chordata > Aves > Passeriformes > Alaudidae > Alaudala > Alaudala cheleensis. The sequence goes on along the minus strand of VWYE01017529.1, from coordinate 325,837 downwards.
TGAGCTTGGCATTTGGCTACCAAACCATGGAGCATGTACACAGCACTAAGCTGCCACCAGAACTCAAATTGGCAACCAAAGATTAGAACCCATGACCTAAAACCACCTTATCAACTAAACCACGGCACCAAGTGCCACATCCAGTCTTTGCTTAAACACCTCCAGGGACTGTGGCTCCATCACCTCCCTGGGCAGCACATTCCAGTGCCCAGTTTCTATTCCTGTGAAGAAATTTTTTCTAATGTCTGGCCTAAACTTGCCCTGGTGCAGTTTAAGACTTGTCCTGTCACTTGTTGCCTGGGAGAAGAGGCTCATCCCCACCTAGCTGCAGCCTCCTCTCAGGCAGCTTCCTGTCCGGAGTTGTAGAGAGCAAAAAGGTTCCCCCTGAACCTCCTGGAGACTGAACAGCCCCTGCTTCCTCAGCTGTTCCTCATCACACTTGTTTTCTAGACCCTTCCTGAGCCTTGCTGCCTTCCCTGCACACCCCAAATAAAATGCCAAAATGAAGAATGTGCTCATCTCTTGACAGCCCCTGTATGAGACAGACTGTTTTATAATTTGTGCACTTCCTTTTTTCTTAACTCCAGATTAGATACAAGACTAATGAACCAGTATGGGAGGAAAACTTTACTTTCTTTGTACACAATCCCAAAAGACAAGATCTGGAAGTTGAGGTATGTGTCTCACTCTCTTTAGATACCTTTCTTTTCAAAGATGTTGCAGCAGTAACATTCACACATTAAAGGCTGTTATAAGACTGAATATAATGTGAACACCATTAAAATAATACTTAAAGAATTTTTTTAAACCAGGCAATAAAATGTTTATTTCCATTTACTGCTAAAAGGAAGAAAGACTATAACCAGGCACTCACATGAATAACATTGTTAATGATTGTCTTTCCTAGTTCAAAAAAAAAAAAATCCAAAAGTAAATTTGATATACCAGTTTGGAACTAGGTATCTTTATTCTCTCATACCAAGGAAATATTTACCCAAATACTGCATCCCTTTACACTGTTGACATGTCCTTTACATCTTTCTAAGAGACTGGAGTGTAAATGAGGACTGTCTTAGTCACTCTTCCTCTAATAGCTGTGAGAATTCATTTTCACACAGACAGTTTGGAAACCCTGTAGTTATTTTGATCGAGAGTCTGGTAGATGTAGATGTGGGGGTTACTTTCTGCCTTACTTTTGCTGTAGAAGGTAAGGTTGAAGAAATGAGGCATTGAGTGTGTTTTTACCTCCTTCAGTGTAAATTAATCTTAAAATCAGGGAAACGTGGTTTAAGAACAAACTACTTGCAATATTGTTTCTATTTTTTGTTTTTTAAATAAAAATGTAATTTCCTCCTTTGAATTCTTACAAAGCAGATGATACAAAGTGACTTAACTTGTGTGTTCCTTCAGGTGAGAGATGAACAGCACCAGTGTTCTTTGGGGAACTTCAAGCTGCCCCTAAGCCAACTGCTGGAGAGTGAAGATTTAACTATGCACCAGCGGTTCCAGCTGAGCAACTCTGGTCCCAACAGCACTATAAACATGAAGATTGCTCTCAGGGTACTCTAAAACCTTTTCCCATTGTGACTTCCTGAAAGCATCTTTAGGGCTGTGGTCTCTCCTGGTCTGCCAGCTTTCCGAGAAGCCAGAACATTTCCTTTCATGTCACCTGCCAAGTGTCCTTGGTTGTGCAGAGCTATCAGTACACGGAGATAGCCTCTAATTTAAATTCCATCTGAAAACTGTACAGTGCTCAAAATGAAACAAATATCACCTGCATTAATTAAAACGAAGGTCCCCTGTGGTTTTAGGTTTGGAAATCATGTTTAGAATCTGAATTCCTTCAAATCTGTTTTGAACCCAGTGGGCTACAGATCAGTGAAACAGCCTTTATCTAGAAATGGAACTGAGTTTTTGATGGTTTTAAAAATAAAGTGTGTAAGGAAAGGAAGTACCTGCATAGTACTGGAAGAATTCAAACCAGCTTTCAAGCATGTTGGAGTTTTGAGAACAAAACTTGCATACCTGAAAGCTGGTTTGTCTTTTTTCCCTGCCTAAATTACTTGGTTTAATAAAGTATTGTATCTCTTTGCAAACACTGTCAAACTTCTGTTACTTTTCTTTCTAAAGCACTTTGTTGCTTACATGTCATTAATAAATTAAAGCAATCTATAAAAGAGAAAGTAAGGACAATTAATGAGAAAAAATTGTGATGTAGAAAAAAAATTACAGAATATCTTTCCAGATGGCCCGAGCTGCAAAGTAAATAGCACTTACACCAGAAGTGCTTAGCATATGGGAAGGGAATAATGAGGAGAATAATTCTTAATGAATGGAGAATTTCACATTGGTTTATAGTTACTGCAGTTGCCATGAAGAAGGTGGAGATGTGTTTTGCCATGCAAAGCATTTCATATTGTAGAGTTAGTAAGTGTGAAAGGTTTTGGTTCTGCTTTGGGGTCTTAGATTCACAACTTGTGACCAACCAGTACTCTTGTAGAAACAAATTTATTCCTGTTTATTACACTGCAAAATAGTAATATTATGTGTATTTTCCTGTGTCTAGGTCCTTTCTCTTGAAAAGCAGGCAAGATCTCCAGATCATCAACACTCAGCCCAAGTAAAAAGGCCATCTATTTCCAAAGATGGCAGAAAATCATCCTTTAAGCCTCAGGTTCCCGTCTCTCCAACGCCTGACCCACACAAGCCCGTTCCAGCATCCCCAGTGACTGAGAGTGACAAAAAGACTGACGCAGCTGACAAGAGTCAGGCTGCCAACGCCAGCCCGCAGTGGCCCACGGAGCTGAGCCGCAGCTCCTGCAGCCTGCAGGGCTCCGCCCTGCCCGGCTCCCCCAGCCGCCTGTCGGTGAAGGAGCCCACGCCCAGCATCGCCTCCGACGTGTCGCTGCCCATCGCCACGCAGGAGCTGCGCCAGCGCCTGCGCCAGCTGCAGAAGTACGGCCGCACTGCCCGGGCTGCGCGGCTCGGCTGCCTCACACAGTGCCACAGCANCCAGCGCCTGCGCCAGCTGCAGAAGTACGGCCGCACGGCTCGGCTGCCTCACAGCAGTGCTCACACACACCTCACAAATGCTGTTCGCTGTTCATTCAGGGATTTTCTGCTTCTTCCTGGTATCTCAGACAGAAGCTGCAGTTAGAAGTTCCTTACCGTTGGGATTGTCTGCAAGATGAAGTCCCACTTCTGATAGCTGCACTTTGTAGCTTCATGGCAGTAGTTGCCTGTTTTAGCACTGAATCCATTAGCATTAATTAAGCCAATTAAGCTGGAAATAGTTGGTCTTTTTAAATAACTCAGAAGGATATTTGACAATAAAGAAAGCTAAGCAGGTAGTCAGCTACTATGCAGTTACTGAAGATTGCTGCAGGCATACTTTCTTAAATTCTTTAAAATTTTTTTACTTGCCTCAGTGGACAGCTGTACTTACCAAGTACAGATAGTCAAGTAGCCATCCTGCTCTGAATAGGAGACTGCAAACTAGTCACTCCCTATTCATGGATCTTCTCTGTGAATCTAAGTAGAAAGATTTTATTTTTTTATTTGCAAGGGATTGAACCAATTCATCTTTTGCTCTGTCAGAGTTCACAGAATCAGCTGAGTCCTAGAGGTTGGACAAGATCTCTGGTTGGTCATCCCCCTGCTCAAAGCAAATCCCTCTTCAAAGTTAGGTCAGGTTTCTTGGCCCTTGTCCAAACAAGTTTTGGTTATCTCCAAGGACAGAGATGCCATAAACCTGTTCAGCAACTCCAGTGCTTAACCACTCCACTGTTAAAATGTTCTTCCTTATTTCTACTGAAGTTTATCTTGCTGCAGCTTCTCTATAGCCTCTTGTTTTTTACTGTGTCCAGCTGTGAGGAGTCTGACTTGGTCTTCTCTGAAATGTCTGTTTTGAAGTAGTGGAAGGGCTGCAGTTGAGCCTGCTGTTGGCTCTCTCTTCATTTGGTACAAATACACAACCTGCTCATGTGCTCCACACCCCATTTATCTTCACAGTCACATGCTAACTTGTCTTGACTTTGTCAGCTTCTCTCCTAGTCCAAAACTGAGTTTGTTAATTGTGATAAAGATTGAAATACTACTCCTCCTGTAATGCACAAATGTCATACTTTGTCATTTGGCAAGAGTGCTAAAGCTACAAGCAGTGAGATCCTTTACTGCAGACCACATGTTTTTAGGTGCCCTGATTTTTTTTTTAATTTTAACTAAAAAAAATACTGAAATGAAATCTTCTATTTTTTTTAAGTGAATGACATGGGAATTTTAATGGAGCAATCACTTTGTAGTAGGTATTCACAAAACAGGCACTCTTTTCCCTTGAAGATAAGATAACCCTTCATGTGGCTGAGAAATGGCAGATATGGTACATACTGTCCTGTGTGATGTGGAAAACGCTTGTAGTCACTTCACACAAACTAAAATGAGCATTTCATGGAGATGAGGGAACTGCACAAATTCTTAAGCATGGTGCTTACTTTTTATTTAAGCATGACCTGTAAATGTAAATTTATTCCAATCTTATTTTCACAGTGATACAAACTATAGAATAGTAAAATAGTTGTGTTTATACTGTGATTGGAGCTTTTATGACAGCAAGTGGATATAAATTATTACTATTTTAATCCCAAGAATACCTATATTTCTGTGATAAGAGAATTTAGAAAATAATGAGCTGGTCTTCTAATTGGCTAGTGGCCTTAGGTAAGAGTGGCCCATGGCTGAGGTTTTCATTGCAGTTAGCACTAATACTCTTTCCCATTTCCTAGATGCTGCTTTGATATTTATTCTAGGGCAGGCAAATTCTTTACTCATAATGATTTTTGAAGTACTAAGGGGCAGCTGACCCCTACACTGACAAGAATACCTGGCCTATTTTGGAGAGCAGAGCTGTTGGCCAAGGAACTGAACTATGAGAATCTGCTGAGGATATGCTCACATGCTTACATATGTTCTCTTGTTTCACACTGGACTAGAGAAGTTAAATGGATAATACTTGATTTCTGGGAAAACTGCTCACTTAAGTCCTACTTCTAATGTGCATTTTAAAAACTAAGCATAATGTTCTGCTTTTTCCTGCAGTGGAACAACTCTGGGGCAGTCTCCTTTAGGCCAGATTCAGCTAACAATTCGTCATAGTTCACAAAGAAACAAGCTGATTGTGGTGGTGCATTCCTGCAGGTGAGCACACAATACATCATTTCACATCTGGGCATATTCCTTTATAAAGTTTGTTGTATCCTGGCTTAAATGGATTCATTAATCTTTGTTATTTTTAAAAGAACATATCATAAATACAGAAATATACAGAGCTGTACTCAGAATCTGTAACTTCATGGAAGATTTTGCTGAGATTTTATATTTGTCTATTATGCCTCTGTCAGATTTTAAATAAAATGACATTTAGATTTTTATCAGCAGTATCTGAAAGCTGTTTCTAAGGGACTGAATTTTTTATGGAATGACCAAAACACATGATTTCTAAAAAGCCATATCTAAACTTCANTTAGGGCAGGCAAATTCTTTACTCATAATGGTTTTCAAAGTACTAAGGGGCAGATGACCCCTACAGTGACAAGAGTACCTGCCCTATTTTGGAGAGCAGAGCTGTTGGCCAAGGAACTGAACTATGAGAATCTGCTGAGGATATGCTCACATGCTTACATATGTTCTCTTGTTTCACACTGGACTAGAGAAGTTAAATGGATAATACTTGATTTCTGGGAAAACTGCTCAGTTAAGTCTTACTTCTAATGTGCATTTAAAAAACTAAACATAATGTTCTGCTTTTTCCTGCAGTGGAACAACTCTGGGGCAGTCTCCTTTAGGCCAGATTCAGCTAACAATTCGTCATAGTTCACAAAGAAACAAGCTGATTGTGGTGGTGCATTCCTGCAGGTGAGCACACAATACATCATTTCACATCTGGGCATATTCCTTTATAAAGTTTGTTGTATCCTGGCTTAAATGGATTCATTAATCTTTGTTATTTTTAAAAGAACATATCATAAATACAGAAATATACAGAGCTGTACTCAGAATCTGTAACAACTTCATGGAAGATTTTGCTGAGATTTTATATTTGTCTATTATGCCTCTGTCAGATTTTAAATAAAATGACATTTAGATTTTTATCAGCAGTATCTGAAAGCTGTTTCTAAGGGACTGAATTTTTTATGGAATGACCAAAACACATGATTTCTAAAAAGCCATATCTAAACTTCAAATTGGAATTTAGGAAACACATTCCCACCTCTGCTCTCTGATTACTGGTCATCTGACAAGTCACTCCGTATCATATTTTGTGCTTCATCTGCTAAATTAGGTTATGTCAGTGTAGACACTGATATTCAGCAATGTCTCATTGATTTTCTGAGTGCCTTTCCTTGTTTTCCACTCCCCCAGAAATCTGATCGCGTTCTCCGAAGAAGGCTCCGATCCCTATGTGCGGATGTATTTATTGCCTGATAAGAGACGGTCAGGAAGAAGAAAAACACATGTATCAAAGAAGACATTAAACCCAGTGTTTGATCAAATGTAGGTTCTAAACTCTGTGTAGTAGTTTTGTATCATGTAATTACAAAGCTGTCAAATCAAGATTTCTGTGCTTACTGAAGGGTGAGCTGTTGAAGTTCCTGGTTGGCACCATTAGACTTGATTATACCTTTCTCTTCTGCTGTAACAGCTCTTCTGTCCTATTCCCTGTTATCACTGCAGCCCTTTTTGCTGTTAGCAGCCACTTCTGTCTTTCCTGCTTTCCTACACCAGTTCCCTGTCCCTCGTGCTGGTAGCTCAGCTGCAGGATTTGCTCTCCTGGCAGGTGGTGAGAACACGAGTGCCTTTAGCTGGCCAGTGCTGCTGATCTCCCTCCTGCCAGAAAGCTTTGCTGGCTGAGTGCCTGGCTGATGCTGCCAGCCAGTGCCTGTGCATGCTCACATGGCTCAGTCACTTCTCAGCATCCAGGGAGTCAGGAAATGTCTTTGTAGGTTATATCCTGGCCCATATGTTGGAAGTTGTACCAGCTTGTGCAGTATTATATTGCATAAAAATCCTTATCCTTGCACTCATCTTTTTGATAGTAGTTTCCCTCACATGTCTGCCCCTTACTCTCCCACCCATCACTTTGCAATAAAGATCTTTCTCTTCAGACAGCAAATGAAAACACCACTGCAGCCCCTTCTGTCCAAGGCAAATCTGTAAATCATTAGTTAGAGGCTGCAGCAGATTTTCTTGGTAGTGCAGCTCTCTCCTGTTCATTCCAGGTAATAGATTTATTTCTCTATGCCTTTCCAAGGAACAGGTACTGCAAAGCAATAAAGCTGTTTAAGAACTGTAGTGACAAATAGATGTAGGTTGTGGGATAACCTTGTCCTGACTTTGTCTAAGTTTCAGCTCTAGCAAAGAGTTGAACTGTCTTTGACAGTTTTCTGCAGCCAGCCAGGAAGGAAAACGAGCTCTGGTTATCATGTACCAAGGATCAGTAAGACTGACCAATCTTTCCCTTTTGGAAAATACCCATACTGAGCTGTGAATACAGTTGGATTCCACATTCTCTTTTTTCTAGAGTCAGTGCTTGACCTTTGCCTCCTTTTGTCTTATTCAAGTGTTTTGTTTTACCAGTGGCCTCTAGAGGCCAAAGGTAACAGAAGTCTCAAACATTTGATGGTGATATTGATCACAATTTGCAAGAAAAATTTTAGACAAAACATTGGGATTTTTTTTTTCATTTGTCTCAGACCTAATTTTTTAATTTGTGGAGGGAGGTGGTTTGGGTTTGGTTTGAGTGGCTGTTCAGCTGTAGGAACTGAACTTGCACCTCTGGTACAGAATTCCCTCTAAAGCATCTCTTTGCCTTTCAGGTTTGATTTCAGTGTTTCCCTGCCTGAAGTACAGAGAAGAACACTAGATGTAGCAGTGAAGAACAGTGGTGGATTCTTGTCCAAAGATAAAGGGCTGCTTGGCAAAGTAAGTTGACAAAAAGCAAATTTCTGTTAATACAGCTTGTTATCCTATAGAACAAAAACCCTCTTGACATATGAGTTAGTGTTAATTGAAACACCTCATTCAGGTATGAAGCTTTCAAAAATTATGTTGCCTTAGATTTCAGGCTTCAGTAAGGGAGGGAACAAACTGCAGAGCCAGACTTGGAAAGAGGAGGCAGTAATCTCTTCTAGGGAGTGGTAAATTCACAGTAACAAAAGAAACGTGCTTGTCAGACTTAGTAGTCATGCTATCAGAGAAAGGAAAGAACCAATAGGAACCAGGCAATATTTCAGAAAATGTTCAGACAGAACTGGAAAGACAAAGGAGTACTTAGGGAAACACACAAGTAATTAAATTCCCAGTTTTTAAAATCCATGGAAAGAGCTGCTGGAAACATTCCCAATGCCAACACCAGCTGTTGTGTTTGTAACTTCAGTGTTCTATAGGCACACAGGAAATCACCCAGTTTGCTACACATGTGATTTGGAGCATGAGAAAGGAACAGTAAATTCCTACACCCTCTCAAATGGCCATATTTGAGCTCCGTGAAGAGGATGAGAGATACAGAATCATGGTCAGTTCATGGTGAACAGTGTCCTCAATTTGCCTGGGAAGGCTGTTAGTAGGAACACATCTGCTGATGGCCACTGCCATGCTGTGATGTGCTCTGGGACTGTACCACTGAAGGGTGTGGATCTAAAAACAGCAACTTGAAACTTTAGAGAGATGGCAGAGAGCTGTGATGACAAGGATGCAAAATACATCATTTACCAATGGCATTGCTTCCACTGTAGTTTACAGGAGTGTCACATTTGATCTTTAATAGAAATAGAATGAAAGGCACACACAATGCATTGATTTATAATTTCACTTTCCACAGTTATTAATACCTCTGGCATCTGAAGAACTTGCTAAAGGCTGGACCCAGTGGTAAGTATAAAATCTCCTTTATTAATAATAATACTACATACTAACAACTACTGTGTTAATAACATGCTAAATGTAAAACACAACCCTTTGGTTTTTTCTTTCTCAGGTATGATTTGACAGAAGATGGTACAAGGCCACAAGGTGCAAGTTAGGCCCACGGACACCAGGAATTCCTCACACATCATTTTGCCAACATTTATATATTTTTAACGCGTTGTTTTCAGAGATGTACCAATATTATTTTTATAGCTTTACTGAGTTAGTTCTTAGACACATCCCCAATAATTTTATAACACTTGGTCATTTTATGTAGACATAGCCTTCCTCATTGTTAAACTTTGTATTTTATTTTGCTAAACAGTTCTTTGTGTTACTGTAATGTGCAATAGTACAGTAAAGTAACCTTTTGTGTTTAAATTAATCTTTATGGCTGTACCTATTAGAAAGTGAAAAGAACATGTTCTGCTGTTTTCCTGCCTTGTTTTATATCTCACCAAGGTATACTGTACCATGTAAATATATACTATTTTTTTATAATTCTTTCATGCTGGTTTGAATTCAGAAGAAAATTAGATAAAGGATATGGATATTTTCTTCTAAATGCATGTTAATTTCTTCAGATGAATCTCTTTTGTCTTTGCAGCACAATGGTCTTAATCATTTTGTGATACTCTGCAAAAAGAAACTGCAGAAAAACATTTTTACTTTATTGTGTTTCTGGCCCAGTGGGGCTAGCTTAAAAATGTATAAAACATTAACATTTTAATATTTATATATAAATGTATTCTTGGGAAATCATGCTATAGAATATTATAAATAAAAATGAGAATTCTATAAATATTGTATAAATAGAGGATGAGGTCCACAAATCACCGTTTCTAAATCTGAGTTTTCATTTAATGGAGTAAACACAACAAACAGTACAGTTTTATTATACAGGTTCAGTTGGATTTTGTTATTTATTCCTGTACTCTGGAGTACAAGATGTGATGTTTTGAAGGTATGAGGACATGGATTTTTCTGCATTATAGAGATCTCTAACCACTTTAAACTGTCCTTACCACCACATTTCCCTGATTTAGAAGCAGACAAATCAGTTTGCAAGTTAAATTCATATAGCAGGCATATGTACAAGACATATGTTATTTTATTATACAGTACTGTGCTGAAATAGTGTATTATGTGATACCTTCTGCAATCCTCAAATGAACACTGGTAGGTAAGAAAGGGGGGAACTGAGATGAAACTGTCTTTGACAGTTGCTGCATTGCTCCTTAGTATGTTTGGTGCATGAACAAAATGCACTTCAGTGTTCCATGCAGGTTTCTGAGCAGTGCTGTTCTGAAGCCCTGCCATGGGCAGGAGGCAGCAGGGACCCCATCAGCACAAACTGATCCAGGCAGGCAGGATCTGAAGGGGGAGTATCAGCCCCAACAGCTGGAGCTCCTAACTCTAATTTTATGAATTGTGGGAATTTTTTTTTTTTTTAATTCAGAACTGACTTTTCTTTTTCTGGTGATTTTTTTTCAGACTGTTAGAAAAATGTGCATTAAGAATCCAAGAGAACAGCTTGGCTTTTGCAGAGCCAGTGTCCTCACACTTGGAGAAGTATGCAATTAGACAAAGTATATTATTTAGCTAAGATTTTAGAATGATGCCTCAGCCAAGAAAGAATTTTAAAGCAGAATGATAAACTCCTGAAATTAGCTTTATTGTAAGACTACTGACAGAACCTTAACTCTAGGTGTAGAATTTGCCTACATTACTAGAAGTACCAAAGTGCCTACCATAGATGTAGCTTTTTGTCTTTTTCAAGTCTCAAACTTTGTCTAAATTCAATTTGACATGAACATCTGTTATGGATCTGTGTGACCTGCACTATACACCTCTATAGAGTGATGGCCTTCTCATTGCCACGTTTTCTACAAGACAATTTTCTCAAACCATCTGACATTGTAAATTGCACTGCAACTGCTGTTACTGGGCTGGGCAATAGAGATTCTTTGTAAGAAACATTTCCATTTGAAGGCTTCACTGTATATTGGAATGTATGAGTAGATATATACTCACTCATCTATTCATATAAAATATATTATGAAATACATATTTTCTTTGCTAGTTCTCCATTAAGATATTAAGAATGGAAAGACAGAGGATTGTTCTTAATGCAATGAAAATGCAGAAACCAAATGCTAATCTGAATAAATGAGGTCTAAGAGTAGCAGTTCAACATCATTGTCTTTTGTCTTGGTTCAGTCTGAGGTGGAAGGATTTTTGCTCTACATCTTGGCCAGTGACTGCACAGAGTTTCATCTGCAGCCAACAAACAGGGTGTGAAACTCATTCAGTGCTTCAAGTCTTAAGTCTGGGGACAGAAAACTGCACTTGAACAAAAAAAAAATCTGTCTTTTAATGTTTCAAGGTGGAAAATAATGCCATGGTCAGGAAGGTATGAAAGGATAGCACAAAGTGAGTAATTGAATAAAGAATATATGGCAGGTTTTCAAAATAGCTCACTACTAAAATTAGGGATTGGTTCTTAGAGATCCCATTTTCCATTTAGGAATCTGAAATGAAGAGACTGAAATGTCATTGCAATTCAGCAACTAGAATTCCCATAGTCTATAATCAGTTCTGGATGCCAGATCTTCAGAGAATATTCTCCTGGAGTGAATTTGGATCAGACTGTGAGTGCCTAGATGAGGTCGATTCTTTGGACAGTGGATGCAACTTTTGTATTACCAAATTCCAGCTGTTCCATTTATATGGAAGTGGGAAGGACAATTTTGCCTCTGGGCAAAAATTGCACCTCATTATCAAGTCATTTATTCAATATCAACTGACAGCTTTTCATGTAGTTCTTGTTTATCCTGTGCCTTAAAATATGAACATATGAAGATGTTTAAGAAATGGTTAAAAATAAGCTTTGTTACCTGTATGTACCAACACATGTTCTGTACTATTGAAACTGTTTTTAGAATTACTCTGCTTCACTGACAAGAAAACCAGCTTTCTTAACTATAGCAGTGTATAACTCGAACTCAAATCAGCATGCATATCACTTGGAGGTGGACTAAAAGAGTTTTAATTTTCTGTCTTGAATCCTTTATCAGAACTGCAGCAAATGGTGAGAGTTAAAATGAGAACAAAGGGTAATCAATTTTGTACAGATTGCCTTTTTTTGCTCATGTAATTCTACATTATGATGCATGTATTTATTCAATAAATGGTTCGTATGGAAGTTGGTGTCTTGCTTCCTTCTACACACACCCCTTCTCTCCTCTTGCATATCCCTGTTCTGACTGGTAATACACTGAAGAGCATTTTTAAACTAGCCCTGTACCTTCTGTAACCCAGGGAGCCTTGCTGTAAGCTCTGTAGGCAGATTTTTGGGTCTTACAAGAGAGAAAGTGGAGTGAGAAGTGCAGGATACATCATGGGAATTTCTGTGCTTGTTCTAGAACATTCACACATAAGAATTAGTAGGTTCTTCGTTCAACTTGTTCTCTTAAATTCATCAATTGAACAAATTATCATAATTCTAGCACCTACTAAATAATTGTCATTGATTATGCTTTCTAAAGGACCTAGAACTGTATTTAATTGCCTTAGATTTAGAATTGGGAGATTTCTACCTGTGACATTCTTTCCTGTTCTTTCATTTGCTTGGTAAGGCAAATATTGATGGAAAATGTAATGATGTACTGCCTAAATAAGAAAAGGGGTGTTGTATCCTCTCTGCATTCCAGAAAAACTGCCACAGGAATACGCTCTTTGCATTTAACATTAATTCATAATTAGTTATAATTCTGTAATTAATTATGATACCTCTTCCAATAAACAGCTACAGCTTGTCTAAATTCATACTACTCAGTTTCCATCAGCCATAAATAAAAGCTGCAAAACTTCATCAACCAGTCACAATCCCATTTAGAATGGGCCCACTGGATAATCTTTAATGCTACTAACTACAAAACTATATTCCATTTTGGTTTGGTTTTTTTTTTCCTTAGAGGAGATGCATCTCTTTTTTTAGCAGAATAAAAAGACTCTGCTAATGAATGGGAAGGCAGCTGAAGCCAAGGACAAGCTTGGCTGTCTCCACAGCTCCCTCATGGCAAGGTGGTTGTGGATTGCTCACTCCCTGGCAGTGCCAGTACTCATCTGGTGCTGGCATTTTTCTCACTTGGGTCAAGATCAACCCTTCCATTCCTGCAGGTGGTACCTGGATCAGCACTGCCTGTGTATTCACAGATCTTATTGGAGAGCAGAAATAACTGTGGAAGACACTCCTGCAGGTGGTTTTGGTATTAATTTGATGGGCTCACCCCAGCCTAGGATTCTTCTTCATATTTGCTGTGCTGTTAAAACAGGTTTGGGCTTTGAGTTCATCCAGTCTCCACCTAGGAGCAGTTTGCCAATAAAGTTACCAGTGTGGCTGTTTTCAGTATTTTCTCAGCTAGGAGCTGATTACAAAATGTATTTTCTATAAAGTACCTCTTCTAATAAAATTAATTGTTTGTATTCTCCCCCAAACAAACTCTGAACGTTGGACGGTACCTTTGGTAGAGAGAACCAAAACTTGCAGATTGTCCCAGACCCATTTATGGTTGTAGCTGGCTGCTGAAGCATACAGGTTATTTACTCCCAAATGGTGGTTTTTATATTCTAGTGTCCAGCTGTTGAATGCTTTCCTACTGATTTCTAAAGCAGTCAGGCTCTCAACAATATTCTCAGGCACCTTCTGAAATAAGTTTTATGAGAAATGCAAAAATTCACTTGTGTTTCTTTCAGTGTTACGCAGTAAATTCAGCTGCCAGAGTAGATGGCAGCTCTGGGAGGGAAGTTCTTTAATCTGTATTCATGTGACAGAGGTGATATTCTCTGTTCTCACTGTCTGCAGGGAATATTGCTTGCCAGTCATCCACAGTGGAATCCAATTTGAGCAGGCTCCTGCATCTCTCTTTCCTCAGACACCACCAAAGTGAAGGAACCCATCTTTCATGTTAATCTTTGAGTCTTCAGTAGCTCTAAAATCTATAGCAAGGGAATTAAGGCCTAATAATGATCATTCTTCCCTTTAAGATCCATACAGAAACATGTCCAAGGACAGCCCAAAGCTAGGTCACAGCAGGCAGTGGAAGGGCTGGTTCCAGCCCAGGGTTTGTGGCCTGGATTCATGTGGGCCATTCCTGCAGGACAGATTTGGGATCCCAGCCCTCAGAGCTGGGCACCAAGCGCCTCAGGCTCCCTGCAGGAAATGGCAGAAGAAAGTTGTGATGTCCCTGCACCCAGCTGTGCCCTGTGAATTCACTCAGCTCTGTGGTAAGGATCTAATTAATGACCAATTTTATTAATTATTTAAGCAAAGTAGCTCCTTTCTGCAGGAGTTGCACTAAATGACTTGGTGAGATCCCTTCCAACCTCAATTCTGTGGCTCTCAAGTATATTTTTTGAACATTCAGGTAAGCTCAGTCAATGTGCTGGAGCTCTGTGCACTCCTGGCCTGTGCTGTACATCTTCCTGGGCATTGTTGTTCCTGAGCCCAGGCTCTCAGGGATGGGCATGGAGCTACTCAAGCTGGGCAGAAACAAGGAGTCACACAGCTGGGAGCTGCAAGCTTTGCTAAGTCAGGGTGCTAAAATTTGATAGGAAATAAAAATACATTAATCTGTGCACAGAACTTGAGTTGTAAATAATGATAGCAAAATGGTAATTGTAGGTACTGATTGAAGGTCAGTACTTTTACTCAATAACTGGGACAAGATCCCTAAACCCAGAAAGGGTGCATACATTTAACAGAGGCTGTTTACAGCATGAAATTTCGAACAAGTTTTTTTGTTCTTTTATTCTAGTTGAATTTGCAAGCTAGTGTGTTATGCTACAAACTCTGAAAGCCTGACAACTAGAGCTTACTAAGCATGTCACAATGATTCATAATTTAATACAGAATATTTTGCAACAGTTTCATGCAGACTTCCCATGGCAGAAATACTACAACTGATAGGCTGAAACCCCTGACATATTTTGCATGATTGTTGTTGCTATCTCTTGGGTTGAAGTTACTGTGTTGCAATGTTTTCCACCCACAATTTATATGAAAGTTGATCTAGTTTTGCATGAATCATGAAATTCTGTGAGCTCAAGTAACTATGACAGCCACTGAATGGGGCCTCTGTTGTAACTTCCAGTTCAGAGTCCCACTGGATACATCTGATGAATTGACAACAGCATCCAAACAAGGACTTGGATTGTCTCCAGACCAGTCATTTATTCAGGTGATGACAATGAAATAAAGAGTGAAAATGGGTTAATGGAAATGGATATTTATGACTCATGAATGGTATTGGTAGTAATGCTGGTTCTTTGTTTTATTTGGAAAATCATTAATTAATTTGCATGTAAAATAAGTTGGAATCAAAAGTTTAAACTACTAAGGTGAGCTTTCTGACAAGTTACAATCTTAGTTTCAGGCAGCTTTGTTCCATGCCATATTTTTTAATTTCATGTGCTTTTTCAAGTTCAGATTATTTGAGACATAAAAAATGCTTCATCTCTAATTTTTTTTAATAAAAAAATTTAGTCTTGCTTATCTTTTTCACATTGAGACCTTAAAGTTTCTCCATGTATAGTCATCAGTGCCCTGTGTTGATTTCTGAAGGTACTGTTCCATTCCACTAGATGGTAGTGCAGACCCTCTTCTCAGAATCCTTTCTTACTGCCTGTGCACTTGGTTTCTTGTGCAATAAGAAATGGTCTGGATGAGAGGCGTGTTTGAGAGTGCAGCCTCAAGTCACTCTGGCTTAAAAGCAGTGAACAACAGGTATGGTCCTCACCATGGTCTGCTTTCCCCTGTTCCTCTGAGATCCCAACAGAACTGAGTTTCATAACGGGGAATTCCATTTGCCAAAATGGTTTTGTAGAGCTATTTAGCCATGAGGCACAGGGAAATTTAAAAAATGCTCCATCATGTGAGGAAACATGAAACTCACAGAGTTCTCAGTTCACCAGAAATTCTGCATGCTTCTGTCAGCAATTCACCATAGGTGTTCCATGCCTTAGATACCAAATTAGATTTGATTCTAGAACTCCCTCGAGTTGCTGACACAACTTTAATGAGATTAAGTGCAAAAAGTTGAAATTAATCAGAAGCAGGCAGAAGTGAAATTACAGTTTAGGACATAGAAAATGGCCTTGACCAGCACATTTGAAACATCACTATGCATTAAGTATTTATTGTTGATTCAAGCATGTGGCTAGAAACTCGGGAGAACTAACAATGAAATCCATCATAGAGCAGAGCTACAAACACAGGGGTAAAGGGAAGAGAGGTAAAGTTCTACTAGAAAAAATAACAATCCATTTTCCTTTGTTTAAGGACATGATCAGAAAGTTTATTAAAACCAGGGTCTTGTGATGATAAAACTATTTGATGAACAGGAGTAAAGACAAGTATGTCTAAACTGAGTGGGTGTGGAAGCCCTCAGGGGTGCCTGGCTGCACATTTCCCCCCAGGCTGATGTTACACTGTCAGTTCTGCAGGAAGGCTGCAGGACATGCAGCCTGTAAAAACCCCAATGGGCTTTGGTTAGGACCTGGTCTGCATCAAGGACATGGAGAATGCCCTTGCTGGCCAAGCCAACACCAGATGTGAAAAACAAGTGAATGCTGGTGCAATGTCCAAGCAATGTAAAGCAGTTTGCTGTGTGTTTGTGTGTGTTTCCATATGTATAAACTAATATGGATGAGCAGATCATGTCCATTCTGGTATTTATATATACAAAGCATTTTCATGTTTTGTACTAGACAGATGGAACAGAGATGGTGTCATATCTAAATGATGCATGTCTATCACAATGAAACCTCTAAGAGCACGTGTAAAATTATTAATAACAGTGATTTTGTACCTTTGAAGAAATTTTTCTCATAAAGACTAAAACAGAATGAGAGCTGCAAGGAGACAGGACACTTATAAGAGCAGTAAATCTCTATTTAATAGGGTTAAAGTAATATAGACATGGCATTTATAATTGGAGAGTTTATATCTGAAACAAATTAACTGACAAACTAGTATTATAAATTTACTGAATGATACATAATATTCTGAAAGATGGCAATGACTTTATACTAGAAAACGTTTGCTGTAGTTGTAATGAAAAATTACACTCCCTTTTTTTACAGTGGGATGGATTCAGCTATGCAAATACTGTTATTGTAATTTCTTTTTGTGAGCATCTTAAAACATTTCAGAAATCTTTCCATTTTCATGGTACTAACAGTGAACAGAGAAAAATTACAGTGACTTGTAACACTGCTTATAAGGAACGAGTGAAAACAGTAAGGGCATAATACTACAGCAAATAATGATTATAGGACCATGGAAGGGTTTGGGTTGGAAGAGACCCTAAATATCAGCTATTTCCAACACCCCTGCCATGGGCAGGATCACATTCCACTAGACCAGGCTGCTCAAAGCCCCAACCAACCTCACCTTGAACTTCCAGGGATAGGAAGTTCAGAGCTTCTCTGGTCCACCTGTGCCAGTGCCTCACCACCCTCTCAATAAAGAATTTCTTCCCAGTATTTAATCTAAACCTGCCCTCTGTCAGTTTAAAGCCATTCCCTCTTGTCCTGTCTCTTCATGCTCTTACAAAAATCCCCTCTCCTCGCTTGTAAACCCTTTAGGCACTGAAGGGAGCTCTAAAGTTTCTCCACAGCCTTCAGTTCTCCAGGCTGAACACCCCCAGCTCTCTCAGCCTGTCTCCATGGGAGAGGTGCTCCAGCCCTCTTCATGATACAACAACGAAGTATTTTGTCATAAAGCCTGATAACAAAGCAAAGCAAACGGAGCTGCTGTTTCCCAGCTGACGCGGGGCTGGGTGTGATGCCTGCACCGCCGGCAGTGGCGGGGAGCCCCCGCGGGGCGGCAGCTCAGCACCTCGGCAGCGCCGGCAGCGCCTCCAGGGAGTGGCTCCACGAGCAGCCTTTGCATTCCCTCTGCGCATTTTATTGCCTTATTTTTGTGTGACTTAACGAGGATAATTTTTTTTTCCTTCTGCAGTGATTTTTTTCTACTTAATCTCTTAAACTCTAAAATTGATTCATGTTAATATTAATAATTTAAGGGAAATAAGCCTTTTCACGGTCTAATCACACCAGCATTGAGAAGTGACAGTTGCCTCTGAATAAAGGATGGCATGATTGGCAGGATTACCTTCAGGCAAGGGGAGATCTGGAGAAGTGGAAGAGTGTGAAACTTCATCTCTCTCCCATGCTGTTCGGATTATTTATCAAAGTATGTGAAGATCAAAAAAAAAAAAAATCAAGGGAAATGCATGCATGTGAATTATTAACAGCCTGCCTCAGAGGATGAGCAGATTTTGTTCATACTGTATTAACTATAGCAAATTTTATTACATATTCAAAGAAAAAGAAATAGGAGTTACAACTCCATCAGAGTAGTTGATAACACGTGAAATAATCTCATAAGAAACTATTACCTACAAAATAACATTGTAAATATAAGAAAATATTGTCAAGAAAGCATCTGAAAGCAATGAAAGCTCAGGGAACTACTCATTTATTTTTTATTTATATTGTTGTCTCTCAGAGGCTGAAAGGGAATGCTTGCTCTAGCCCAAACAACAATATTCTGGTGTGAGCCATCTGTAACCCAGATCTCTAATGCAGGCCACCACCAGGAATAAAGACTGGCTCATGAAGCAGCAGCACAAAAGCAAATCTTTATTTGCTGTTGCTCAGCAACCATGTGCGAGAGGCCCATTTTTCATTTTTGCTGTAACTTGACAGGAAAATGATAATAAATATTAGATTATTATCACAGGGTATAGATTATTTTGAACAGATGAACAGATATGTCAAGGAGAGGCATGTAATTTGGTACTCTTGAAAGGGAGAATATTAGAGAAACTGAAAATAGAGTTGTAGGTTTATTACTGGCCTGCAGTTCATGCACAGTTCTTGAAAAAAACCTAGAAAACATAATTCTGTCTCTCTGGTTTTTCTATGTGGGCCTTTAAAATGAATCACCTGGTGTTATTCAGCCTGTTGTTATCTGTGTCAACTTCTAGTTTCAATACTGTGAAAAAAATCATTCTGTGGTTGCTATGCAACAGAAATTAAAAGCTAAAATATGTTTTAGTTTGTTTGCTAAATGGATCTGTGCCCAACTAAATAAACAGTAACCAGGTGACTACTGTAGCATCTCATTAAAAGACTAATCAAGGTATTAATAAATATTCAGTCTACAGGAGTCATGATAAATAAATCCGTCAGTTTGCATCTAAAATGGCAAAGATTTTTAATATATGCAGAAAAAATTTAATATAGGCAGAGATTATTAGCACAATGTATAAATGTAAGGTGTTTTACTTCTTTGTTTTTACAATTTTACAGGCATGCTGATTGCTCATGCAACTTACTCCAAGCAAACTGTTTCACAAGCTCCTTGCACTTAGCTGAATAGCTAATAGTTTCAATACTGTGAGGTCCACAGGACCTGAAATAAGGCAGATTCTTATATCAAATAAATGTGGAAGAAAATGTGAAAAATCTTAATTTTCAATATAAACTAAAACTGTGAAAGGCAGGGTCATTAAGGAAGATTCTATGTTTAAAATTAAAACTGCAGAAGATATAAATGCTATTTTTAAAGGAGTGAATTTTTACATTTAATACTAAATAAAATCTAAATTTCATCATATTTTTTAAAATTACAATCTGAAAAGTCCCACCAGATGAGAGAACTTGTATAGAAGTTGTAGTCGGTTTTCTGTTTGTTTGCACAGTAAAGCAGCACATGCTGTACTGCTTCTGCAGACTGAAAGTAAATTACTTCAGTTATGCACTACTCTCTCCTGAACAGCCAACACTGAGAAATGCTACTGAAAATGCCAAATGGAAAGATATAAATTAAGCCCTAGGCAAGACACTTTAACTGGTTTTGGTTTGCAGAAGAGCTCAAACAAATGGAATGGGGAGTATTACAGAATTCAAGATCTGACTCTATTTCCAAACACTGCAAAGAAGAAACGGAAGACATAATTTCCTGATATATTAAAAAAACATCCTTAATTATCAAACTCTGAATATCATCTGGCTTACATAGTTTCCTATACATTCTGGCATATAGGCTGTTTAACTCTTGATTGCTTTAGATGAAGAATGCAAAGTACACAAATTGTTCACCAATACTGTGAGTAAAAGCGTAACTGTCAGCAACAATAACATTACTGGAGGAAAAAGCCACCAGTGAAATCAAGTGCGTGATGTTTTTGTAAAAGCAGTTATGTCCACGTTACCAGAGATGCATGGAAGATGGAACACTGCTTCTTAAGCATGAACATGAATTTAACTGAGCATGCCTTACCCCATTTGGAAGCACTGACACTTTGCAGGTAGGTACGGAAAGGGAACAGTGAGCGGGGCGGTGTGTTTGTACCTTGGCAGCTGCCTCCGGGTAACTGCTGGGAAGTTCCCCCGGGACAAGCCGTGTCTCCAGGCAGCCTGTGTGAGACAGCAGCGGAGGAGCCTTTCAGCGCGGCCAGGCACTGCGGGCTCAGGCGCTGCCCGGCGCTGCTCAGCGATGGAGCCGGGGAAGGGGCTGGGGCACAAATCCTACAAACAGCGGCTGGGGAAGCGGAGAGGGAAGCACAGCCTGGAGGAGGCTCATGAGGGACCTTATTGCTCCCTACGGGTCCCTGAAAGGAGGCTGTAGCCAGGTGGGGGTCGGACTCTTCTCCCAAGTAGCCAGCGACAGGACAACAGGACACAGCCTCAAGCTGCGCCAGAGGATGTTCAGGTGGAACATCAGGAGGAATTCTTCAGGAAAGGGTGACTGGAGTGTGCTGCCCAGGGAGGTGGTGGAGTCACGGTCCCTGCAGGTGTTTAGGGAATACTGGACGTGGCACTCAGTGCCATGGTCTAGTTGACCTGGTGATGTTAGGTCACATGTTGGGCTCGCTGCCCTCAAGAGCCCTTTCCAGCCCAGATGACTGTGCGGTTCCCTGAGTGTTGACCACAGCCCCGCGTCCCGGGTGAGCTTCCACGGCCGCCTTTCCCCACCCCGCCCTCAGCGGGGCCGCGCGCGGGA
>VWYE01017529.1:244249-304377 GCA_013398995.1 Alaudala cheleensis | reverse complement strand
GCATCTAAAATGGCAAAGATTTTTAATATATGCAGAAAAAATTTAATATAGGCAGAGATTATTAGCACAATGTATAAATGTAAGGTGTTATACTTCTTTGTTTTTACAATTTTACAGGCATGCTGATTGCTCATGCAACTTACTCCAAGCAAACTGTTTCACAAGCTCCTTGCACTTAGCTGAATATCTAACTTGGGAAATAAAGTCAGGTCCACAGGACCTGAAATAAGGCAGATTCTTATATCAAATAAATGTGGAAGAAAATGTGAAAAATCTTAATTTTCAATATAAACTAAAACTGTGAAAGGCAGGGTCATTAAGGAAGATTCTATGTTTAAAATTAAAACTGCAGAAGATATAAATGCTATTTTTAAAGGAGTGAATTTTTACATTTAATACTAAATAAAATCTAAATTTCATCATATTTTTTAAAATTACAATCTGAAAAGTCCCACCAGATGAGAGAACTTGTATAGAAGTTGTAGTCGGTTTTCTGTTTGTTTGCACAGTAAAGCAGCACATGCTGTACTGCTTCTGCAGACTGAAAGTAAATTACTTCAGTTATGCACCACTCTCTCCTGAACAGCCAACACTGAGAAATGCTACTGAAAATGCCAAATGGAAAGATATAAATTAAGCCCTTAACAAGACACTTTAACTGGTTTGCAGAAGAGCTCAAACAAATGGAATGGGGAGTATTACAGAATTCAAGATCTGACTCTATTTCCAAACACTGCAAAGAAGAAACGGAAGACATAATTTCCTGATATATTAAAAAAATATCCTTAATTATCAAACTCTGAATATCATCTGGCTTACATAGTTTCCTATACATTCTGGCATATAGGCTGTTTAACTCTTGATTGCTTTAGATGAAGAATGCAAAGTACACAAATTGTTCACCAATACTGTGAGTAAAAGCGTAACTGTCAGCAACAATAACATTACTGGAGGAAAAAGCCACCAGTGAAATCAAGCGCATGATGTTTTTGTAAAAGCAGTTATGTCCGTCTTACCAGAGATCCATGGAAGAAGGAACACTATTTCTTAAGCATGAACATGAATTTAACTGAGCATGCCTTACCCCATTTGGAAGCACTGACACTTTGCAGGTAGGTACGGAAAGGGAACAGTGAGCGGGGCGGTGTGTTTGTACCTTGGCAGCTGCCTCTGGGTAACTGCTGGGAAGTTCCCCCGGGACAAGCCGTGTCTCCAGGCAGCCTGTGTGAGACAGCAGCGGAGGAGCCTTTCAGCGCGGCCAGGCACTGCGGGCTCAGGCGCTGCCCGGCGCTGCTCAGCGATGGAGCCGGGGAAGGGGCTGGGGCACAAATCCTACAAACAGCGGCTGGGGAAGCGGAGAGGGAAGCACAGCCTGGAGGAGGCTCATGAGGGACCTCATTGCTCCCTACGGGTCCCTGAAAGGAGGCTGTAGCCAGGTGGGGGTCGGACTCTTCTCCCAAGTAGCCAGCGACAGGACAACAGGACACAGCCTCAAGCTGCGCCAGAGGATGTTCAGGTGGAACATCAGGAGGAATTCTTCAGGAAAGGGTGACTGGAGTGTGCTGCCCAGGGAGGTGGTGGAGTCACGGTCCCTGCAGGTGTTTAGGGAATACTGGACGTGGCACTCAGTGCCATGGTCTAGTTGACCTGGTGATGTTAGGTCACATGTTGGGCTCGCTGCCCTCAGGAGCCCCTTCCAGCCCAGCTGACTCTGCCGTTCCCTGAGTGTTGACCACGGCCCCGTGTCCCGGCTGAGTTTCCAGGGCCGCCTTTCCCCGCCCTCAGCGGGGCCGCGCGCGGGAAGGGGCGGGAGCGGCGGCCGAGCTCTCGCGAGACGTGGCGGGAGTTCCGCGGCGCGCGCTCAACGTCGGCCGCGGGAAGATTCGAAAAGTGGCGGTGNTTGACCTGGTGATGTTAGGTCACAGGTTGGGCTCGCTGCCCTCAAGAGCCCTTTCCAGCCCAGATGACTGTGCGGTTCCCTGAGTGTTGACCACAGCCCCGCGTCCCGGGTGAGCTTCCACGGCCGCCTTTCCCCACCCCGCCCTCAGCGGGGCCGCGCGCGGGAAGGGGCGGGAGCGGCGGCCGAGCTCTCGCGAGACGTGGCGGGAGTTCCGCGGCGCGCGCTCAACGTCGGCCGCGGGAAGATTCGAAAAGTGGCGGTGAGGGAGGGGCCGGGCGGGGGCTGCGTGTGTCCCCGGCTGTGTCCCCTCCGAGCGGCTCCCGGGACCGGTGTCTCCTCCGGCGGTGCTGCTGTGCTCTTCTACGCGCGTGTCCGCCGGCTTGGACCCGCTCCGCTGAGGCGGCGCCGCGGTGTTGGAAGCGCATCCCGCGGATCCATGAGGGCTCGGCCGCTCTGAGGGAGCCCGAGGTAAGCGGCCCGTCCGGCTGCCCGCTCTGGCGGGAGCCCCCGGGTGGCTCGGGACGGGGCCCAGGAGCGGCCCCCGCCCTGTTCTGTGATAGGGCTTCACACGCATTAAATGCTGTGTAAGTCGTTTTCACAGCTGGCAAAGCATGTCAGCAGACTCCTAGGATGGAGAGAATGTTTACGTGAGCAAATAAGGCTCTTGGTGGCCTTGCGCATTTCCTGTGGTTTTTCACTTGACAATCGAGCAAAGAGACCATTTTACTCGTCCTCCGTGATTCTGATACAAATAAATACTGTTGTTGGCAATGACGACCTTAAATTATGGATGTATGCTGGAGAATGCATTGTGCTTTTTAAAAATCAAAGTATCCATTAAAAAAATTGTTCTGCTTTAGGACTTATTTACTTAAAGAAAGCAAACAGAAAACTAAAAGGAAAGCAAGCCCTGCAGCCTAGTGATGTTGTGAAACTAAAGGCTGATTCAGATACCTAAAATATGTTGGAGGGGAAAACTGCTTTAACTATGTAGTAGATGTATAACTACTGTAATATATGCTATGTATATAAATTATATATTTCTACAACTGAGACCAAAATGATCTTGTGTTGATATACAGAACCTTCTCAAATGTTATGTTTTGTTTATAAAGTAGGGAAGACCAATTCCAAGATGAAACGTGAAGCATTTTTGCAAGTTGTGTCTGAAGAGTCAATTGAAGACTTCCTGCGTTACACTCAGAGTCCTGTAAGTGAGCCAGTGTGTGCATGTATCACTTCTGGAGTCCTCAGTCTGTTACAAGTGCAGAAATCGTGTGACAGAGGGACAGAAACTGTTTGTCTCGTAGTTGCAGATGTGTGGGAATAATGGCTGGAGAAAATGAGTTCAAATGGCACTTGAAGCAAGTGAAGAAGATATTCAGCAAAGATATAATCAGGGACCTAAATTCAGTGCAGTTTTGAGCTAAGGATATAAAATTGTCTTCATAGCAATGAAGGGCTAAAGACTTTTGTCTTAAAAGCAGCACTTTGGCTTCATGATAAAGAGTTTACTAGCAGGAGTTTCTTATGCTGTTTTTTAAAAATGTAACTTCTAGAAGGTATTTTATCTCTACAACTGCAGAGGAATAATCATTAATATAAAAACCCACATTAAATGCAGAAAATATGATGGTGAAGTAAAAGCCACTTTGCTGATGTGGGTTTGTGTGGTATCTCCTGACCATTTATAGAAAAATACATCTGATCATTTTGACTTGAATGAGCTACTTCAAGAATTGCCAAGAAAGCAAAAAGAAGTGCTATGGCAGAGACTGACACAGCTGTTGACAGAGAGCTTGATGAAGAACCCTGTGGAAACATGGCACAGGACTGGAGATGATAAAGGTGATGATGACATGGAAGTTGAGATAGTTCCAGAAATGGTAAGGATCTTGTAAAATGAAAATATGATGAGTGTTTCATGTTTTTTGGGAAATAAAATGGAATATTTCCATAATATCTGAAAACATGCAAGGGTTATCAAATAAGATCAGTTCCAAATAGCACCTTCCTGCCCATTTTTTAAATGACTTAATTTATGCTTGTGTTAAGCTGAACTTATAATTGGTCTGTACTGTAAAAGACTAGATCTGCTGGTAAGTTTTAATTTGAAAGATGTGATTTATTTTTCTCAGTAGAGTTGAATGGGGTTTTTCTATGCATTATTTCAGTAAACAGATGTTAATATTGCAGATGTTAAGTTTAAGTAGCTGGCATATGGTATAAGAAATTCACTACTTGATTTGTGATGTGATTTTATTTAATGAAGATCATGAAATCTAGATTTGACTGCCTCTTCCACAAATTTAGAATACATAGAATTTTTCTGACTCAGACCCTTACATACTGCTTCATGTGCTGCAGAGTCTGTGTAGCCTTGAGAAGACTGGGGGAAAAGGTTATTTAATTTTAGGGGAAGAAAAGAAATGCAGTGGGGAAATCATTGGAGAAACCTAGAGGCTTGTAGAAAAAATCAGTCATCCCTTCAGAGCCTGTAGCATCACACACTTGGAGTGAAAGTCACCACATGGACACATCTCTGAGTTACACAAGGCCCTGCTAGTTGGGGGCTTTTCAGCTCTGAAATAGTTGTGGGTTTGTTGCAGGTGAGGACTTTGGTGCAGGAATGGATGCACATGTACAGTCACAAAGTTATCTACTAGCTAGAGCTGAAAAGCCTTTTCAAAAATGTAGTTTAAAAATCTATTCTTTTGCCTCTTATTTGATAGGTTTTGGGTGCCAGTGTGCTCCTTCTTCAAAATGGAAGCATAATAACAATTCAGATTTGCTCTTTGTTGCTAAGGTTTATTTCTTGTTTGAGTTATTTTTTGAGTCCAAAACAAACTGCAGAAGGGTTTCCTCAGCATTCTTTCTTTCAGAAACAAACTGTAGCAGTGATCCAAGGAGTGGCAGCGGTCGTTACTGCTTCCATACCTGCAGTGGATAAAAATGTAAACTACAAAGCTCTTGTACAGTGTGTCATTATACTAAATGGTGAGTACTTCTGTGTACAGAATGCAGCATTTTACTGAGGCTGTTTGATCTGACTGAAATCCAGCTGGCCTGTGAAACAGAATTCACAGGAGAAAAGCTGGGTTCGTATTTATGAGACAAAATTAAGGGAGTGTTTACCTGAAAGTCAGCTGCACAATTTAGAAGTTGGAATGTAAATAGTTTTCTTTCTCCCAGCTCTTCACCCAGTGAAGGTAACTTTGATTATCCTGTGGTTTATATTACTTTTAAGGGAAACTCAATATTCCATTGTTACTGATCCATAAACTTGGGCCAAACCTTAGAGTTGCCCAAATACTGCAGTGAGGATAAGCCATGAAGGTGTGTCAGTGTGGCAGGAGCTAGCTGACACTGTGAGGTGTAGTCAGTGTGCTAACAGACTGCTGTTTTACAGGAATGACTTGGTTCATTGCAGTAAATCCTGATTTCATTACTCTTGTAGATATTCTTCCTGCATTACCTGCATCTGAAAATGCCCTGCAGGATGCTATCCAACGTGTGTGTCACATATGGTGGGAGAAGGGGCTGGAAGGGAAGGAGCAGCTGGGGAAGACTCTGTTTGTCATTCTGCTGAAGAAAAGCCTGAGTAAAGCTGCCACGGTATGCTGAGGCTATACTGACTCTCAGGCTATTATTGAATAGTTCAGGAAGATAATCCCTCCAATAAAACTCTGCCTTCTATAGAACAAAATTTAAAGATTTTTGGCATCAGTTTCACAAGTAAACTGATTTTTTTTTCTTTTTTGCCTTCCTTTTCATCTTTTCACTCTTTTGTCCAGTCCAATTTATTGTAATTAACTCTTTTTGTCAACTCAGATTTAACTTCTATGTTCAGCTGAGCATAGAGACAGCTTTTATGGGAAGCTTCATTTTCTCTTGCTCTTTATCTTTCCACAAATAATTCTTCATTCATTTTTCAAAATGCATGTGTTACTTGCAGTACTGTGATACACATCTTTTGCACTCACCCAGTGGATGTATCGTTATTTCTTCCCTCTGTTTTCCCTGTTAACTAGATGTATTGTATGAATGCATTTAGAAAGTGGAATGATGTGGTTTTAACATATTTTGCATAGAATGGCAACCTTTTTTCTGTACTTGAGCATGTCTTCATTTGTTGGAAGTTAGAATTTCTGCAGTCACATATATTTTTGCCCAGTAACGTGATGAAATAAATGTTCATAATTTCAGAATCTGTACCAATGCATTTCAAGTTCATTATTTAAAATCTTTCCAATGCCACTTTGCATCAAAGCAGTGCCTACTCCACTCTGATGTGGGCTTCTTTCCCTCCAGGGTGCAGATATTGTTCGTGTGTGGAATCTGCATCAGGCATTGCTTTGTTTTGATTATGATTCCGATGAGAGCAATGAAGTCAAGGACTTGTTGCTTCAGTGTTTTATGAGTGTAAAGCACATTAAGAAAGAAGAGGTAAGCCAACTTGTATCTTACTGTGGGTTTGTGCCAGGGAGCTTTGGTTGCTTTAATTCGTTTTGCACTCTGTTTTTACTGTATAGTAGGTAGCAACATGAGACAAATCAGCTCTGACTCCAAGCTAGAAATGCTTGATTCTCTGTTTCATTTGGAAAACTTACTTCTATTCCAAAGTGTGAAAGTTTATGTCTAAATCTTCAGTCTAGTTCTTTTATCCTGAGGCAATAAGAATCAAGTGCTTTGCTTCCAGTGCATTTCCCTCGATACTTAAAATCACTCCCTGGTGTAATTCTTTTCTTTTATAGCAGCTTTTCTTTTATTGAAAACAAGTAACTGTTGCAAAAGAATTTTCCTTCTAAATGACTCCATCTAGAAGATTGTGTTCCCATATTCTGTTTTACAAGTAACATAAAAAAATCCCAAGTTTACAGAAACATGAGAAATACTTTATTTAACTACATATGTTTCTCTCAGTGAACAGTTGCTGTTCTGTTGTTTTTAGATTGTGCCTGTGCACCAGAATAGTGGTGTCCAAGCCTTTTTTCTGGTCAGGTGACCAGACCACCTGACTTTCTCTGAAGTTTTAACTCCTCCCTGCATGTGTAAAATAGACACATTCCTTTTCCTGTGGAATATGTGAACTTCTGTCATAAAATGAGACCTGAGATTTTTGCATGATTGTGGCAGTATAAGGAATAGCATTTTAAAAATGGAGATAGCAAAAGAGCTAGGTGAAGTTTGATAGAGCAGGGTTTGGATACCTGCCATGAAGTTGGTGGGATTTTTGTTACTTACATATCATATTTGACGGTATCTTAGTTTTGACTAAAATTATGATTTACTAAGGCAATATGAGAGGTGGGAATGGAAAAAGAGAAAACATGGGTGGAAAGAGGAAAGACAGATAAGACTTTGTTGACAGTTTACAATTGATTGTGTGTCCTTGGTGTATTTAATTTTAAGCCATTTTTTGTCATCTGGAAAAAATAGGCCTGTACATGTGTGTACTTTGTCACAGTACATAAAAAGCATTAGTTATATTTGATTCTATATGGTTTTTTTCTTTTGCTATATTTGAATCCACTGTATTATTTAATATTTCATCTTCATATAAGCAGAGTAAATAATTGTTAATAATATGTAAAATACAACTCCTCTCTAGGTTTCAGAAACAAATTCTTATAGTTCTTTCTTTCTTCCATGTCGTGTGAGACTTTTAGCATAACATGTTACTTACTACACAGCTTTTCTAAAGGACGTTTGCACCTTGAATCTTTGAGTGTAACAGCCTTCAGTATAAAAGTTGTGGTTTTGTTGTGTTTTTTTTTTTTTTAATATGAGGGAGAAAATGCAGTGGTAATCAGACTTGGTAATGAACATTTTTCCTGGCAGATTAAAATTCATCCACTTTGCTGGACAAGAACGTGCAGATGTGGCCAGGCTTTGCACATTCACTTCTCTGCCCAAGATTTGTCTCTTTGCTCTCCCAGGGATTTCTGGTTCTTGTCATTTTGTCACGTTTGCATTTCCATAGGCCTGTCCCTTTCTAGGTAGATATAGGGAGCACCTTACTGCACTCTCTGCTATGTCATCTGGTCATTAGTGGTTTAAATCCTTAATTCTGGAGTCTTTCCTTTCTGGCTGGAGGGAGTGACTGAAAGCAGCAGCTCCCAGCTGTAGCCCAAGGGAGTGCTGGGTCTGCCTTGGAGCCCCTGGCACTGGCTCTACTGACACAGGGAAAGCTTCTGGCAGCTCTGCAGAAACCACCCCTGCCATGCCAGCCCAATATCCAGGTCACTTTACATCCCGGAGGATAACAGTTCAAAATAAAAGAAGAACCATAACCCATTCTGGAAAGATCCCAGGACAGGGTTCAGTTAAATTAAGTGTCTGAAATAAATTTAGACATCTGTGCAGGAGCATAATCAGTACAGGTCCTGGGAAGGATTTGATTGCTTAAGTGAATGACCCATGCTACATTAAATGGCCTGAGTTGTCTCAGCCATCCATGTGGGGCTGGCACATAAAACACTATCATAGATCTCTGCCTTCTGGAAAACCATCTGGGCATGTCAAATTGCCCTGTGTTTAGGGTGTGCCATATTAACCCTGGTCAGCAGAGTCACAGAACCATTCAGCTCCATAAAACAGTAACTGAACAGCTGATCACATGAATCACTCTTCTGACAATTAACATTTCAGGGATTTAAACATCCAAATTCATGTCTCACATTTGTGAGCAGAAATGCAGCTTCACTATATGAACTTCCAGTGCTTATCCAGAATGGTGACCAACTTGGATTTTGCTGCCTCTGCAGACAGGAGACTCAAAGTGTTCAAAGCATTTTCCTGTTGCTATGAAGCCACTGTACTTCCGTTGCAAGTCCTTTTGTTTGGGGCTTGTGTGCTGTGGGAGTTCAGTTACAATGATAATATACCTCATATGTGTTCTCTAATTTCCCCCTCTGGCTCATTTCACTTCTAAAATGCTCATGCTAGTACCAAATATCAACATGATGTAGGAATTGCTTTGAGATGAAACTGAGCTGTATATCAGGCTCAATACTCCCCTTAATGCCTGCAGACTTGTCCTACAGTTCCTAACAAAAGTAATCATAGTTTTTTTAGAGTACATATCCCAGAGTGCAGCACCATAGCAGCTTAAGCTGCTATAACTCCAGGTTGCAATGATCCTGTGTTGCCATAAGCTAGCATTCCTCTTTTCCTTTCCACAGTGTAATGTTCAAGCAGCAATGTCATGGGTTGATTGAAGGAGGTAGCTGTTTTCTCCTAGTAAGATTACTTTTTAGACGAATCATGATTCATCATATGCAAGACTAAAGAAAGGGAAGAGTCAGGAATGCAAGGTATCAGTTCTAAATCAGATTAAACCAATAGAGAACTGCACATTTATACTTTGTTGCAAGATCAGGGAGTTCAGTGTTTCTGCCTTCCCAGGCTGTGCTATTCAACACAGAGTAATATTTCTCAGAGGCTCATTATCAGGCTGCATTAATGGAGTGATTCTCTGAATTTATATCTCTGTGATTTATGAAAACATTCTTGTTCAGATGGGGTTTCCAGTCAAACAGCTGCAGAGCATGTTCCTGTGTTTTAGAGGTGTTGTACTCTTTCCCTGCTGACCTTCTCTGTGTGTAGAACAAGTCAGGTGCTCTGTGTCCACAAGCTCAGCAGTACCAGGCACTCAACACTCTGATACTGCATTAATCCCAAAGATGACAAGTTCACAGTCTTATTCACCTATCACCAGGTTACCTCTCATGAGAATGTTGATACCAGTAATTATTTCAGATCCATTAATCGCAAGCAGCAGATTAAGTTAGAGACACCATCATTTTCAGGAGCAGGCTCAATCTCTTGAAACCTAAGGCTAAAAAGAATTGGTTGAAAGCTGTTTTTTGGCTTTTTATCATCTGTCTTGATGCTGGGGTTGTGGGAGATGAGCTCGAGTTTGTCCTCATCCTTGCCTTGTTGAGGAAAGAACTGTAGGTCAAAATTCCCTTGACCTTTTGTTTTGTCAGGGATGTTGCGTGACATGCCAAGTGGGACTCTTCTACTTTTATATTAGGCCACCAAGTTGGAGATAGAGACAGCCCTTGTTGGCAACAGGAAGGATTCCATCAGACCTATAGACAAGAATCCTTACATTGTATTTAGACTTTAGGTCTTGATTTTTCTGAGTTACTTCTTCACCCAAAGGCATTTCAGCTATCAATTGCACTACAGGGCAGTTTCTGACACTGTGCTTTCATCTCCCTCCCCTACTCTGTGACATTCCAACTCCAAGTGTGACTGTGTTTGGTCTTAGGTGTGAACACAACTCTTGGTCCAGCTCTAATGGAAGTGCCTCTGAACCTCTGCTGTTTTTCAGTGACCCTTTTGCACTTCTGCCAATGTGCTCTTTACTGTTGCACTTCCTTTATTAATATTCCTAATTTAGTTTTTGTTAGAATGCTGACATATACAAAGGACCCTTACAAATGGCTGCCTCACCCTTATGTGTGAGTAACATTTTTAAGTCTTTCCGTCATCTGAAAGCTAAGTCAGAGTGAAGCTGCCTGTACAGATACTGTATAAGGCTCCAATTCCTTGGGCAGATCTTGCTGATTCTGGAAGAGCAGTGGCTTATTTCCTTCATCCACAGCCTTCATTGCCTTTTATTGCAAAATTCTGTTGCTCATCAGATTTGTCATCATTGTTCCTGACTTGTTAAAATGAAAGAAAACTAATTTGGGAAAAGGAGTTTCTATTCTCATGAATGAAAGCAGCTCCAGGAGGTTTGCAATATTACCTTTCATGTGGCAAGAGGAAAGAAATTGTCCTTGCAGATCTGAACATGCAATTTCCTCAGTGGCCCAGCTGTTCTCTGTGGCTTTGTTAAAAATGCTCCTGTGTCCAGTGCTGGTAGAGTTGTGGTGTTTTATTTGTGCTACTCCAGTGCCATCCTGGGCTGATGCTGCACTTGGCAGAGCTCAGTGCTCCAGCCTTGAGGGTGCTGATGGCACAGTGTGTTACCACTCTGCAATGCTGCTTGAGGCACACTAAAACAGACTGTGTGGTGGAAGAGTGGAGGCGAGTGGAGGCAGATTTGTGATCCATGTGTTCATTTGTTCTCGGTTTTTTCTACATTATGAATAAAAGTGGTACTTGAATTCTGTTGAATAATTAAGAATATTAAACAGTTTTTTCTATTGCACCTATGCATTTTAAAATTAAAGATGTAATGTCCTTTGGATTTACTGATTTTTGAGGTAGCTCTTAAATTGGGTATCCTTCTGAGCTTTTATTTTTTTACTCTTTTCCCCTCCCCACAGGGAAGAAGACTCTTGAGTTTTTTGTTCAGCTGGAATGTAAACTTCATTAAAATGATACATGGAACTGTTAAAAACCAATTACAGTTCTTTCCAAGGTATGCACCCCAGTTAGAGTACTTCATCAGTAAGAGCTTGACTAAAATCTTGTTTGTCTCACTCTAAAGATACCTAGTGTATTGAAAAAATATATCAGCATCCAGAGATCTTGTGAATAGAACTGCTATATTGTTTCAGCTTCATTTAATAATAGCTCTGACTTGCCTGGGTGTTCAGTTAAAGGAGTAGTAAATGTTTATTTGCCATCAGCTAAAGACTTTGATAGAAATTGGGCTGCATTATTTGCAGTGCTTGTGTGAGGGTTGCATTTCTCCTTTTGTAGGGTGTTTCTGTTTTTTCCCACGAGCAATTTCTAATTTAATTTGCTAAGTTTCTATATATGACATTCTAATGGAGGCTGACTTGCAAGATAAATCTTAGCCTGAGAACTTGGCTGATGGATGAAAAATATGGAGTTTTTTGTCTTTGATTATTCAGTGAAATAATGCAGAAATAATTCTATGTATTAAAATCAGAGGCTTTCTAATGCTGTCAGGTAGAATAATGTATTCCTGTACATCTCTGTAAAGAATTTAAGGGATTCTTCATGACATAAATGGTAAAGTTTTGACTGAATGTTTTGACTCTCCTACCATAAGAGGTATTTCAAGTATCATATAACAGTGCTTGGGTTTATTAATTAAAGAGTTAACTTGGTAGTTATGGTGTAGACTTGAAAAAGATAATTTCTTCCTCTAAAAACCATTTTGATGCATAGAATTAAGCACAATATTGGTTCTTATACAAAACTTCATGTTTCACCTGTATGAATTGTACACAGATGTGGTTAGTGTGCTTTCTTGACAGTTTCCCATATGTTAATACAGATCCTTGATGGAATACATTTCAGAAGTTTACTTCAGGGCCTGGAAAAAGGTGTCAGGAGAATTCACAGAGGTAACACTGTGCTTGAAATGTCATTTGGATAGTTTTGAATTTCACGGTGGGAAAGACTCAGGACTTTGTGCCTCAGAGAGATCCCTTTAACAAACCTTAAAGAATTATTTCCCTAAGGAAAGGGCCTCTTCAGCATTGTCAAGGAGTAACACCTTTAATTCTGCAGCTGAAGCATTGGTTCACACAAATATGCATATACACCATGTTTTTTATGAACATACCTGTTAGTTGAATTACTGAAGCCTTTATTCCGTATGGTCAAGTCTGTATAGCTGATAGCTCAAGTATTTCTCTAGTTTTTGTGGACTTCCATGGAAATTATTAAAATTATAGAACACAACAATGCTAGAGCAACATTTCAGATACCAAAATATTCTTATTTACCCTGCTTTTAGCTTCTGACAATTGGATTAATTGTATATTCTGAAATTTTGAAAATCACTTGAGGCAGACTGAGGCCCCCAGCATGCAAAAAATTGCACCAAGCAGAAGCCAAGTAAGAAATAACCGCAGATACTATTTTCAGTTGCTTGTTTTAGGGAAAAATAGCTACAGTACTTATTATTGTTTTATTCTGTTAACAGGAGCATGTGTGTGTTTTTACTGTAGGTACTTGAATATAATTGCATTCAGGATTTCATGCATCATGGAATTCATCTTCCCAGAAGTTCTCCTGTTCACTCTAAAGTTAGAGAGGTAAGTTCCAGGAATGCATGACATGAACCAGTCGCATCAAAATGAGATCAGTTGCTATAAAGTGGAAAATTTCCATTTCATACTAAAATACCCCACCAGGTGTGTCTGGAATGGAAATCCTTTCTCTCACAGCAGCCTGTGTGGGGCTGTGTTTGGGGTGTGCTGCTGGCACAGCGATGTTCTGGCTGCTGTTGAGCAGTGCCTTTGTGGTCTCAAGGCTTTCTCCTCCCCACATTTTCCTTGGGAGTGGGCGGGGCATGAGTGAGAAGTTGGGAGGTCACAGGTGAGAGAGCTGACCCAAGCTGCCCAGAAGGATATTGCCTGCCATGCAACCATCATTCCCTCAGCAAACTGAGGGGCAGTGGCCTTTGGGCCAGCAGCCACTGCTGGGAGCCTGGCTGACTATTGGGCTGCTTGTAGGTGGTGAGTGGTTGCATTTGCATCACTCCTTTGGGGATTCTTTTTGGTCCTGTTTGCTTCATTTCTCAAACTGTCCTTATCTTGACCCATGAACTTGCTTTTCTCTTCCAATTCTTTTTCCTCCTCACTGAGCAGGGAGTGTGTGAATGGCTGTGGGTGTTTAGCTGGTGACTAGGGCCAACCCACCACAAATACTTAAAAAATAGCATATTCTGAGAAACAATGTTAGAACAAATTTTAGGAGGAGCCTGCTTATAGTTCTGCACCAGATTTGTCTTTGCTGCTCAAAAGCAGAAATAGAAGGGAATTTTCCAGAGTGCCAGAAATAGTTTTGCTGTCTGTTATCTAAGCTTTCTTTGCCTATAGAATTCACCTTTCCATAGACAATGACAGGGACAAATGCTCATAACCTTCTTGAGGCAAACTTAGTAGGTGGGTCTGAAATGAAACTTGGCTTTTTTCTTTTTATTATGTGTATAGGGGATTCATAAATGTTTATAAGGCCAAGCTTTGTTTCTAGTTGTCTGTCTGTGGAGTTTAGTCATGGTCAGAACATTAGAGTCAGAATGAGAAGTGCACAAGACTTCGAAAGACATTTGTATTTTCCCCCAAATACCCAGACTCTAGAGTGCATCCTGTGTGCAGCATACAGCTCTATATCCCAGTGTGCAATACTAGAGTGGCTTTTTTGGTTGGTTGGGTCTGGATTTTTTGGGGTTGGTCTTCTAGGGGCTTTGTTCTGTTTTGTTTTCTCATGGCTATAGGATTTCCTTGTCCTGTGATTCCTGATCAATGGAACAGGCTTTTGACAGGGCATTTCATGTTTTTCAGATTCCAATCTTGAAAGAGGACAGTGAATAAATATGTCTTTAGGCTGCAAGGGGAGTAGGTCTTGGAATAAATTCGAACTGACCACTAGAAGGTCAGCTTCTTTTCAGATTTCATGTATTCTGTTTTCCAAGATCTTCAGGGAATTATCAGTGCTGTATTGATCAAGGCCAGAAATGTTCAGAGGATGATCTTGTCTTCCTTTTTGATTAATTACCAACCTTAGAACAGAGCTCAGACTGCTCTGTGTTTCAAGTGGAGGAATTCTTCATACCAAGTTACATGATGTCCTTTCTCATATTCTGCTCTGGTCTTCCACTTTCTTTTCTGCATAATTCAGATACAAAAATAACAGGATTTTTAGCTAATTAAGCACAGTTTTGAGTCCCAGGGAGTGCTGATACTTGCTTTTCATTAATGCATTAAAGATGTATTAGGTTTATACATGTGTCTTTAGATAACTCCACTTACCAGATAAGTGTCTTTGTTCTTAACATAGAAAAGGTTTATCTGTAGTTCATAATTTCATGGTGCCAAACTATTTCTGCCAGTTACTCTAAAAATAATTTTTACAGTAACAAAAATGAGATGTTGCTGTGAAATTCTCTAGCCATGTTTTTTTCTTAGTTGTAGAGCTTTATATAAACTTACTGACTCTATAAATGTAAAAAAAATATTATTTTTATTAGATTTCTTTAATTTTACTATTTTTGAGACTTCCTAATAAGATATTGGGTCAATTAGTATGCTTAGTGTTATCATTTCCATAGTATGAAAACTCTGGTCTTATATAATTAAGAAATGAGACAACCCCATAGCACTTCCTGAATGTAGAATGTTAAATGGCTTTGGGGCCTGTTTTATTTGTTTTTTCTTAGATGCTGAGTTATTTTCATAAACAAAGTAAAGTTCGTCAAGGAGTTGAAGAGATGCTTTATAGATTGTATCATCCCATCCTCTGGAGAGCACTGAAGGTAATTATCTTTCTCAGAAAATACAAGTGTCTTTCTCCAACTATTACATTTTGGGTCCTTTCCACATCTTCTGGTTTTAGTATTTGTTTTTAAAATGAAATGGCCATGAAAACCAAAATGCATGTTTAACATCACAGATGTAGCTGAGTAACTTTGCAAGTTGTAATCAGGCATAGCATGCACAATAATATTCTAATTTGTTAATGTAATTTACTTGTAAAATTCACTTTTATTTGCAGATACCTAGAGTGCTTTCCAGGACTGCAGTTGGTATTCTTATCTTCTCAACCTGAAAATTCTGTGTAATCTTGTATAATCTTTTCCAAGATCTTTAGGGAATTATCAGTGTTTTATTGATCAAAGCCAGAAACGTTCAGAGGATGGTTTAGTCTCACTTTTTAATTAATTACCAGCCTTAGAATGCAGCTGAATGAATTTATTAGTTATTATTAATTAAGGAAAACTTTTATTCTAATTGGATTGTATGGGCAGACATTCATGGAATGCATGTGCACTCAGAATGCAATTTCTTACTTGTAGTTCGGATATGGTGTGTGTGTGTGTGTGTGTGTCCTTCTGTGGATTGCATGGATGGACTCAAGGGGACCCTCTGCAGTTTGTCTGCTCAATTGCACTCTGTGATTGAGAGGAGCCAAGCTTCCTTCCTTGGTGACAGCTTGTGTTTTGTCTGAAGTGATGAAATCCCGTGTGTACAGGGATCCTGCACATACAGCCAAGTTAATTTCTGATGAACATTGACAGTTTCATTTTCCTGTTGGTCAAAAGCATCTTCTCTAGACATGAGAAAGGTATTTGAAATTCTCCAAGCTGAAAGTATTTACCATTAACTTCAAAAGTTGTTTACAATGGATTTTATGAGATACAAGAAGGAGTTGAGAGCTGTTTGGTTTCAACAGAACCCTGTGGTGGAGCTGGGAATCCTGAACAGAGTCATTGCTAGCCCAGGATCTTGTTTGGTCTTACATGAAAGGTTGGATCCCATCCTTTTAGAATTAATATAAAGGAGGAACATCCTGGATGAAACATTTATGTCCTAGTGCCAGAGAATAATAGCTACAAAGCATGGCTTCCTTTTATTTCTACATTTCTGTCTCTAACAAGAATAGGGGTTTAAACTGATGGTTGGTAACTTAACAAAAGACACTGTTCCATTCTTAAGGGAGTTGCTGCCTGTCAGTGGAGGCTTGTAGTCACTTTCCAAAGCCCAGACCTCAAATGTGAGCCTAGACTACTTTTTGGAGGAACATTCTGTCAAACCTGATGAAATCTGCATACATTTATTTGGAGAAATGTAACAGAAGATGTGTCATGTGGGAGAAAAGGTTCATGATTGATTTGCAGCAAGACAGCTGGAGAATTCCTGATTCCAGAAGTGGTTGAAATCTTTAACAGCTGCCATTCATAATGTTCACATCACTAATGGTTCCATTGCTAGAACAATTCATGCAGTACTGCATGAAGTACTTGGCATTTGGAATTGTTGCTGTGACTCAGAATCACCTGTAGTTTAACATACAGAACTAAGAAGGGAAGCTTATAACTGCTTTTACTGTTATGGATTCTACTCCAAAGCTTGAAATGTCAGTTTAATTTTAGGTAACCAGTTTGATGCTCCTATTTTAGCCAAATCCCTAACTTAATATAGAAAAGAACAAATTCTGTTCTAGAACACTGGTTATGAAACAGAAAGGACACACAAGGCCTGTTTACTCCTCCTTCTTGCAGAAAGCAAAAACACTTCAGTTGTAAGAATGCAATGAATTCCAGAACTGGTGATGGCTGACACTACTTGATTTCATCTCTGAAATCTTTAAACTGAGAATGCACATTTTTAATGCAATTCTCTGGTTCTTCTTCGCCTGCTTGTTTTGCAAGTCCTTAGATTGCAGCTTCTTTTGGGGCTTTTACCAACACATATTTTCTAAGCCTTTGTGCAACTTCAGGTTTTTCTAATATAAGCCCATATGTAACTTCATCTTTTTTTATTGTTCTTATTATGAAAAGCAAGTGTCATGCATACATAAAAGATGTGCAGTGACTGATTGCTAGTATGAAAAGATATATGGATATAGAAAATATGGATATGTAGTGTGAGGTAAGTAGTGATTAAGCTATTTCTTATCAAGCTGAAAAATTCAAGAACCACTCCTCCAGGAATTCAAGCTGTTGAAGGAAGTGACTCCTTTAAAGTGTTTGGTTGTCTTTTTAAAATTTTTTTAACATCCCACACATTTGAACTGACATGTCCTGGGGAAGGAGTGTTTGAAATAATTGGAAGAGAATTTTCAGAACCTGTAAGACCAGATAAAATTTAAAAGAAAGCTATGAAAATTAACTGAAGAAAAAATTAAAATATTATTTCAAAAGGTTCTGAAAGCTCCTCAGAATAGTACAAGCATAATGGTAAAGAAATATTAGTAATTTAAATAACTGCAGGCTCTGGCATGGAAAAGTCAGTGTGGATTAAAACAGGCCATGAATTTAAAGTCTTAGGTTCTACCTCACTGAAGACATTGTATCAGCCTGAATATGCAAATACATTTGGGATAGATTCCAGTTAATTAAAGGCAAGAATTTGAACTGTGGGTACTCAGTTCAGAATTAAATGTGAGCTTGATGGAATTCAGTGTAATGCAATTTAAAAGTTTATGGAAATGAACTTTCTGGAATGGCAATGGTAGACAAGGTCTAGGTTATTGCACAAAAACACATTTGAATTAATTTTCACATGCAATTTTAGTGCAGAAGAGCTATTTCACCCTGAATTCACATATTATCTTGTTATGTGTTAATCCTTAAATATAGACAAGAGTTAAAGGATTTTCTACAACTTTTTAGGATAGAATTATGATCTTTTTACCCTTAAACTCTTTGCATTATCCCTAATAAATAAAGAAAACACAAGTCCCTAACTAAACAATGTATGTATGTGCTTTATTTGCTTTTGTAGTATTCCATTTCAAATTCCTAGTAATTTTGTTGACTGGAAGAATTTGGACTGTTATTGTTTTACTCCACCATATCAGGATTGGTCAAGAAGAGAAATCCAAAAAAGATTGTAAATGAAGTAATTGTTACTCATTTCTTTTGTGTTTTTCTGGTTTTGTCATTGGTTTATTTAAGTTTAAATATTACATGGTTATTGCCATGTTTCTTTTCCCTGCCTTGGATCTCAATGTGCTTTATGACAAGGGAAGAAGAAAATTGGATGATCAGAATAGTCAAGAATCTCCCTGAACTGTTTCATCTTGCTGCTAAATTAGGCCTTCTTTGCCTGTTATATTGAGAGATTTTTTTTTTTGGACCCAAAATCTGGACAAAATTCTTCCTTCTCCTTTCCAAGTGAAGTCAGCAGAGGCTCTTAATCACTGCACTGCTGTCTTTAATAAAATGCAGTTTAGTGGTTAGATTGCANTTTTGTCATTGGTTCATTTAAGTTTAAATATTACATGGTTATTCCCATGTTTCTTTTCCCTGCCTTGGATCTCAATGTGCTTTATGACAAGGGGAGAAGAAAATTGGATGATCACAATAGTCAAGAATATCCCTGAACTGTTTCATCTTGCTGTTCAGTTAGGCCTTCTTTGCCTATTTTATTGAGATACTTTTTTTTTATTGGACCCACAATCTGGACAAAATTCTTCCTTCTCCTTTCCAAGTGAAGTCAGCAGAGGCTCTTAATCACTGCACTGCTGTCTTTAATAATAAAATGCAGTTTGGGGGTTAGATTGCAGCTTTCTCCTTGAGATGCCTTGAATTTCTTTATGGTTTCATTGCCTGCTCTCTTTTTCTGTCCCTTAAAGGTCCACAGGATCAATTGTCTTTCATTGAATGAGCGTCTCAATATGCACCTTTTTCCTTTTTTGCATTTGTGGCTCTACAACCTGTAAAATATATGGTGGAGTACACTGAAAATTGTTAAATATGGTAAAATGCTGTGAGGCTTCCCATGGATTTTTGATGAGCTGCCTGGGGCTCAGAACATGGTTCTAATAGTTCTGTGCTGAGATGCAGAACTGAATGTGTTCTTGCTGGATAAGTTCCTCTCCAAGCTTTCTGGTACTTAGTTACTAAATTCTATTTTCTTGAAGAAATAGGCTGGAGCTTTTCAGTAAAATCACCTGGCTCTTGACAATCAAGTTAATTAATCCAATCTGATTGAATTCAAGAGTCTCCTGTCCTGAAGAGGAGCTTTAAGGCCACCAAGAGAAATCCCAACTGCTTTTAAGTTGTTCGGCATTACAGAAAGCACAAGGGCTCTGACTGTGATTCCTCAGGGGCATTGTGATTGTAACAATAACTCAGGTTTTACTGAATGGGCAGAAATGTAAAGTAAAACATTAAAACTCATATGTGACTTTGAGTTCTTCCATCCATTTATAAATTAATTTCTTCCATCTACTTAATTAAAAACACTTGTTAAAATGTTGGGAGAACAGTATTTGATGGGATGCACCTTTAGATATTAACAGTTCTTGTGGGAAAAATATCTTTTATTACAGGCCAGGAACTCAGAAGTTCGAGCAAATGCTGCATTTTTGTTTGTTGATGCTTTTCCCCTTCGTGATCCCAATTTTCCTGCTGAACAGATGGACAGTGAAATTCAGAAACAGTTTGAAGAACTTTTTGTAAGTTTTTATGAAACTAAAATGTGAAATAGGAAACTTGTATCAAATCAAACTCAAAAAAAAATTTGTTGATGCAATTAAAATTTGTGGAATTTCTGGATAATTGTAGGGAAACAGAG
The DNA here is from genome assembly GCA_013398995.1 of Alaudala cheleensis. Lineage (NCBI taxonomy): Eukaryota > Metazoa > Chordata > Aves > Passeriformes > Alaudidae > Alaudala > Alaudala cheleensis. The sequence goes on along the minus strand of VWYE01017529.1, from coordinate 284,514 downwards.
GTCTGTGGCGCAGAAAATACAAAAGGAAACTAATATTTTAAATTTCTATAGTATGTTTGCTGAAGATGCTATACACCACTTTAAACTCTAGAAAGGAAACATTTTGGTTTGTTATTCATTAATGTGTGAATGAGGATGGCTTTGAAAGATTAAATGCATGAGTAATGATCTTGATCCTTAGTTAACCCCTAGGGCTGGGGGGGGGAAGAGCTTCACAGTGACTATGGAGGCACTCAATGGAAGTTCAGTACTGTATTACTAAATACTTCTGAAATTAAGGATAATGGAGAGAACCTAAAAATCTCCTTACCAATCCAGATGGGTGAGAGTGGGCATAGTATTTTCATTAAGAAAATGTTTGCAGATTCCTGAGTAAAGATGAGATAATTGAATGAATTTCAGAGTTTTTATGTTGTTCCATAGGATCAATGATCAGTGCAGAAGTATAAATGTAATATAAATAAATAGAAGTCCAAATATTCTTAATTAAGTCACAAAGGCAAGACTTGATTTATTTTTAAAAAATAAGTTTGAAAGTACAATGAAAAAAGTTGGCCAATAGTCACCATAATTTTGCTTCTGATTTAAATTTCCTTGTTCTCTTCATAATAAAATGCCTTGGGGGACTATTAATAGTACAGTTTTATTGTATGACAATTTTCATAATGATTAAAAGGGAATGCATTTTGTTTATGAGAGGCTCAGGTCAAACAGCAGCAGAATGACAATAATCCATATGCTCACAGCATTACTCTTATGTTTGTTTTAGAATCTCTTAGAAGATCCTCATCCAGTTGTCCGCTCTACAGGGATCCTTGGAGTCACTCAGATCACATCCAAGTACTGGGAGATGATGCCTGCAACAATTCTTACTGATCTTTTAAAGAAGATAACAGGAGAGCTGGCATGTGATATCACATCTGCTGATGTTCGGTGCTCTGTTTTTAAAGTAAAGCCTTTCTATCATTGTCATTTTTCTAGTTTACTTGATGTACAGGTTTCTAGGCTAGGCCACTTTAAATCAAGTAAATTGCTTGTTCTTCAAAGTGTCTTAGGCAGTGGAATTCCTCATACATGGAGGTTTTGCACATTTCATAAAAGCCACATGTTTGGAAAACACAAATGTCTTTTCAAATAGTAACTGATTGGCTTTCTGACTCTCTGAGGTTTTTCAGTTCCAGTTGTGCACATGCTGTTTGGACCCAAGAATTTCTTTTTTTTAGCTATTAGAAATAATGCTTAGACTTGAAAATATATGTAGGCAGGTTCCAGAATGTTCTTACATCACTGGCTTTAGCACATCCCAAATCATGCACAATTAGGATTTTATACCTCACTTTGTATGTGTGAGGTTTGGATGGATATAATTCCACAGTTTGTCTGGTGATGTCTCCTCCCATGCATTGCTCACTGTGTTAGAAATAGTTCATCTACATCTTTCTGGCATGTGAGAAATAACTGATAGCTTGGACTGAAAAATGAACTCCTGAAGCAGCATTTTCACTTGAAGATTTTGTGTCTGTGTCAGTTCAGCCTTAAATTGAAGCTTCATCCTGTTAATCCTCACTTGCTCCACTACTGCTTCATCGAGGGGCTATTCTGGATAAGCAGGAAGTGCTAATTTAAAAATGAATTGGAAAAAAGAAATATATTTTTAATTTGAAATCAGCATATTTTAGAGAGCTGGTGTGCTCAGGTAGAGAGCAATGATCTTAGTGTAGGTCTGAAGCTGATTCAGCTGAAGTGAGTTCACTGAACACAGTTCACTGTAAATTGAAGTAATGAAAGCAGTTTTTACCAAAGAATATCACAAGAAAAATAAGCATGCACAGTGTCTGCCCCTGTTTTATTTACCATGAGAAATGTCACGGTCCTCTTCAATAATTTTTACCTATAGATTTTTCTGGATTTTTTTATTTTAGTGCCTCCCAGTAATTTTGGACAACAAACTAAGTCACCCACTCCTGGAGCAGCTCCTGCCTGCAACCAGACACAGCCTTCATGACAATTCTGAGAAAGTGCGAGTGGCCTTTGTGGAAATGCTGCTCAAAGTCAAGGCTACCAAGGCTGCCAAGGTAGGATAATGACACTTGAGAAGTACCAAGGAGACAAAATCAAGACATTTATTTAAAAAAAAAATAGTGCATTTTGAGACTGCTGCAGTATTCCTGAAAAAAGAAAGAAATAACCTGCTTTGCTCTGGTAATACTATTATAAAAATACAAAAATAATTGTGGTATCCTGAGTGCTCTGTGGGCGCTTCTTCTCTCTGAGGATGGGCAGGGGAGAGCAGTGGGTTACAGCCACACTTCCCTCAGCTGCTCAACTCTTCTGAATGCCTAACACCTTAACCCAGTAGCAGTTTTGTTATGATTCTCCCATTCTTATAATGTCTGTTTCTATTTTGTGGGCATATCCTTGAGAATTTTGGTGTCTTTTTATAGTGATTTTTAATGTATTTTGTGTTCTTCTGTGGGCTCTTACTTAGGGTGATACTGTCCAGCCACAGATATTTTAGCATCTTTGAGCTCTTACTCCACTCTCTAATCTTAATAGCTTCTTAATTTCAATTTTATGTTTTAAATTAACAAAGGTTTTGTCTCTTGCTAAGCCAAATAAAGACATAAAACTGTTAAAAAGCCTCCAGAGGAGGGCTCTGAAGATGGTGAAGGGTGTAGAGGGGAAGCCATACAAGAAGTGGCTGAGGTCATGTGGTTTGTGAATTATTCTGAGTTTGCTGCCATTAAAGACAGAGAAAAAAGATTAATCTCAATGTCAGGGATTTCTTAAGGGAAGGAAAGATCTGATTTACATAAAGAAAAAAATCCTAGGTTAGATGTTTTTCAATAACTTCCTTTTGATGTAAAAACTGTAATGTGTATTTCTGCTAAGTCCTGGCATTACTTTAAACTTACTTTTTATGACAGTTCTAATAGGGGCATCCATAATTCCAATTCACAAGTAATTAGCTGCTGCAAGTATTTCTACTCAAAAGTAAAGTAGGTTCCTTGGCTTTGAAAAATACTTTCTTTTTGCTTTTATTGGTGTTTTTTATTTTGTTTTGATTTGAAATTTTCCAGTATAATTAATTCAGAATCTTCTCAGAAAAATTACACATGTACTGTTACTGCTGGCATAACAGCTGTGTAACCTTTCTGAATTTCATAGCCTTTGATTTCTGTGTTATGAATAAACTAGAGCTCTGCTAAGAATTGGATACAATCAATATTTAGTAATGTAGGGTTTGGGATGGTTTTGGAAAGAGTGTTGATCCATCCAGGTTTTTAAGGTGTACACAATACTTGTAAATAGCTTGGTCCTGCTTTGTCCTGTGAGGAGAATATGAAACATGGCACATAATGATAGATAATTATATTTGAAGGTGATATCCTTGTAGAGTAAATACTTCTTCCCTGTGTCTATGAAATTGCATTAGTATTGTGACACAGTCTCAGCTGGCCAGAGTGTACTGAGCCCCCTGAAGATGTCACAAGTCTGAGGGTGCCTGCACGTCCGGAAATGGTTTACAAATCATTTGCAAGATGGCTCCTTGGGTGTGTTTTGTAAAGCAAAAGGTTTAATAAACTTATAAAATAATAAAGAACAAAATAGTACCCAAGCACAGGCACATGCAAGCATTGTACTTGGTTACAACATCCCAAAAAGCCCAGAGAAGCTCTGTGCCCTCCCTTAAATACAGAATGGTTTAGGTGGGGTTTTTGGCAAACTGCCCAATAGAGAATGGCTGCATTTCTGAGGGACAGGTAAAGAGACCTATCCATGTTTCTGTCCTGGCATTGAGCCAATGGCTGCCTGGTGAGCAGAGAAATTTCTAAGGATTTTCCTTTTAAGGTAAAACTGAAACCCTTTTTTCTTATGTGGAAAACATCTGCTTGGTTTAAAGCTGCATTACTACAGTATTGCAGGTGTACTGAACTGGAATTGCTTGAACCACAATTTTGCCAGTGAGTCAGTGATACAAGGAGATTTAAAAATTCAGCAGAGCAAAAAACATGATTGCAGCAGAACGTGACCTCCAGTACACATTGATGTAACAATAAAAAATGCTTATGCTTTCCAGGCAAATGTTCCTTACATTTATTTAGACTGTTGACATGGAAATCACTTAATGAGGTGATGCTTTTTACCTCTGTTTTTATCTAACTCCTTTGACTATCTTTTCTCACTTGGTGAAGTTCTGGAGCATCTGTCCCATGGAGCACCTCCTGTGCCGCCTGGAAGCCGACTCGCGGCCGGTGTCGCGGCGCATCGTGAACCTGCTGCTGAACTCCTTCTTCCCGCCCAGCCAGCCCGAGGACGTGTGGTGTGAGCGCTGCGTCACTCTCATCCAGATGAACCCAGCTGCTGCCAGGAAGTTCTATCAGTATGCTTATGAGTTTACTGCCCCTACCAATATAGGTAAAGTGCAAAATGCTGTGAGATTTTGGGATTACTGATAGCACGCCGTATAAATGGTTTTTTCCTCTTATTTCTGTAACTGTGGTACGTTGTTGCTAGGTTTTTTGGGGTTTAGTATAATACTGGTTTGTAGTTTTTGAAATTCTTGACAGCAGCAATAAGCACAGCAGGCAGAGTCATCAGCTTTCTCAACAGTGAGGAGATCAAAGCTTTTTATCCCTGCTCTTAGATGCTGTACTGTACACTCCAGCCCATGGTGGTACTTGGTCCTTTTGTTTCCCTTTCTCCCCACACGTATCTTGAAACTATCTCAGTTGATATGTCTCATATAGAAATAGGGTAGCAAATACCCTGGTGCCTAAAGTGATTTGAGATCTTCATGTTAAAGATTATATAGAAACTGAAAAAAACCATTTACATCTGCTAATCTGGTTATCTGGGGTTTACGGATCAGTATTTTCAAGTTGCTCAGAAAAAATCTAAAAAGTCCTCCTTCAGAAAGGTTCAGTGGACATGTACTACCTGTAATGTCACTGCTTTTTAGAAAAGTCCTATTGAACCAAGTAAAATCAGGAAGATTTTGTTTCAGAGAAGTTCTGATAAAACCCAAGTAATCAGGATGGAGTGTCTTGGGTGAAATGCCCAAGCCATTGCCTCTCAACTGATCATCTTGGTAATGTTATGAAATCCCAATTATGAAATCAGCTTGTTGTACTTCCACCAGAGTGGGCGTAACCCTTTCACTTTTTGTAGAGCTGAGCTCTTTGATCAGGAGTTCGATGGTTGAGCTAAGACCAAAGGATGGGAATTAGCATAGGCATGAGCATTGACATAGGAAGTAATGTCTTCTTTAGTGTGGGTCATTAGGTTAACAGCTAGGCCAGATTAAATGTAGGAGTTGTGTGAGCTTCCTCTGATTCTGATTTGATAAGGTGGTGGTTATTTGTGGTTTTTTTTAGTATANGAACAAAATAGTACCCAAGCACAGGCACATGCAAGCATTGTACTTGGTTACAACATCCCAAAAAGCCCAGAGAAGCTCTGTGCCCTCCCTTAAATACAGAATGGTTTAGGTGGGGTTTTTGGCAAACTGCCCAATAGAGAATGGCTGCATTTCTGAGGGACAGGTAAAGACACCTGTCAGTGTTTCTATCCTGGCATTGAGCCAATGGCTGCCTGGAGAGCAGAGAAATTTCTAAGGATTTTCCTTTTAAGGTAAAACTGAAACCCTTGTTTCTTATGTGGAAAGCATCTGCTTGGTTTAAAGCTGCATTACTACAGTATTGCAGGTGTACTGAACTGGAATTGCGTGAACCACAATTTTACCAGTGAGTCAGAGATACCAGGAAATTTAAAAAATCAGCACAGCAAAAAACATGATTGCAGCAGAATGCGACCTCCAGTACACATTAGTGTAACAATAAAAAATGCTCATGCTTTCCAGGCGAATGTTCCTTACATTGATTTAGACTATTGACGTGGAAATCACTTAATAAGGTGATGCTTTTTTCCTCTATTTTTATGTGACTCCTTTGAACATCCTTTTCTCACTTGGTGAAGTTCTGGAGCATCTGTCCCATGGAGCACCTCCTGTGCCGCCTGGAAGCCGACTCGCGGCCGGTGTCGCGGCGCATCGTGAACCTGCTGCTGAACTCCTTCTTCCCGCCCAGCCAGCCCGAGGACGTGTGGTGTGAGCGCTGCGTCACTCTCATCCAGATGAACCCAGCTGCTGCCAGGAAGTTCTATCAGTATGCTTATGAGTTTACTGCCCCTACCAATATAGGTAAAGTGCAAAATGCTGTGAGATTTTGGGATTACTGATAGCACGCCGTATAAATGGTTTTTTCCTCTTATTTCTGTAACTGTGGTACGTTGTTGCTAGGTTTTTTGGGGTTTAGTATAATACTGGTTTGTAGTTTTTGAAATTCTTGACAGCAGCAATAAGCACAGCAGGCAGAGTCATCAGCTTTCTCAACAGTGAGGAGATCAAAGCTTTTTATCCCTGCTCTTAGATGCTGTACTGTACACTCCAGCCCATGGTGGTACTTGGTCCTTTTGTTTCCCTTTCTCCCCACACGTATCTTGAAACTATCTCAGTTGATATGTCTCATATAGAAATAGGGTAGCAAATACCCTGGTGCCTAAAGTGATTTGAGATCTTCATGTTAAAGATTATATAGAAACTGAAAAAAACCATTTACATCTGCTAATCTGGTTATCTGGGGTTTACGGATCAGTATTTTCAAGTTGCTCAGAAAAAATCTAAAAAGTCCTCCTTCAGAAAGGTTCAGTGGACATGTACTACCTGTAATGTCACTGCTTTTTAGAAAAGTCCTATTGAACCAAGTAAAATCAGGAAGATTTTGTTTCAGAGAAGTTCTGATAAAACCCAAGTAATCAGGATGGAGTGTCTTGGGTGAAATGCCCAAGCCATTGCCTCTCAACTGATCATCTTGGTAATGTTATGAAATCCCAATTATGAAATCAGCTTGTTGTACTTCCACCAGAGTGGGCGTAACCCTTTCACTTTTTGTAGAGCTGAGCTCTTTGATCAGGAGTCGATGGTTGAGCTAAGACCAAAGGATGGGAATTAGCATAGGCATGAGCATTGACATAGGAAGTAATGTCTTCTTTAGTGTGGGTCATTAGGTTAACAGCTAGGCCAGATTAAATGTAGGAGTTGTGTGAGCTTCCTCTGATTCTGATTTGATAAGGTGGTGGTTATTTGTGGTTTTTTTTAGTATACTGTTTTAACAATAAAATTACAGAGTCTGATGATAATGTTGTCATTTCTTCTTCATACTTGAGCATATAAAACATGTTCACGTTTTTTCCAAATTTCTCCATTTTTTCCTAGCTGTTTCCGGTTCTGTTGCCTATTTTTTCATACTGGCTTTCCAGCATAATAATTGCAAGCATTTATTACCAACATTCTTAGCAAATATCAAATGTCTAATTTATTCTTATTCCCTTTAAATGTAGCTAAACTGATGCTCACCATTCGGCGCTGCCTGAATGCCTGCATCCAGAAAGCCATGAAAGAGAGACTCCGTGATAGTGGGGATGATGAGGATGATGATGAAGATGGAAATGAAAGGGAAAACAGCAGTGTAAGAAAGTCCACTTCATGCTAAATTCTGGTACCTTCTGTTCAATGACACAGAATATGACAGAAAGTCTGAAGGAAAGCCCTTGGGCATCTCTGGAATTGGAAGGGGGAACTACTGTTACTGGATTTTCACATCCTGCAGTAGCAGAAATTTGGTCAAGTAGCTAGAATAAGATAGAAGGAATATGAAGCATATTTGAAATTAATAGTTATCTAATTCCAGTGCTCATTATAGATTGGTTTGTTTTTGCAGTTAAATCAATTTAAAAATTACCATTGCAAGATAAGTGAAGTTAGAGAGATTAAGACTGAATTGTGAAGTTCCTATTCTACAGCAACCACAATGCCTTTGTAAAGGGGCTAGAGGGATTTTCAGTGTCTTTTAATTTATTTTTATTTAAATTTTTATTTGAAAATATTATGGGTAACATCATCTAAGTGTTTGTATTTCAGGTGTTGGATAATGTGTTGTCAGTAAATGATGTCGCCAGCATGGCAAGTTTGTTGGAGATCACTGTAATACTCTGGAGAAGTATCCACAAAGCACTAGATCACAATGAAGATGCCAGAGATTATGCTATCAGGAAGTTTGCTTCTGTACTTCCTGAATATTTTAAAGTATTTCAGGTAAAGAAAGCCTGGGTTTTATTATATTTTCTGTATTTTCTTCACATGCTTTCATGTTTTATGCCTTTTCTCTATTTTTATGGTGTTAAGTATTGTTTTTCATTGTTGCTATAAACAGCAGCAAGTTTCTTGGAATCACACAAATGGGTAGAAACTATTCTCCAGCTGCAGTGTCTGACTGATCAACCATTATCTAAATAGTCAGCTCAGAAATACTTATGCAATAAATTGCTCTCCTTGTAAGGTTTTTCTAGGGTTCTATTATTTTGAATGTTTGAGAACTTTTGGGAAACAGTAAATACAAATGTGCCATTGCAGAATAATTACTCAGTGTACATTAGAGTCCACATGTTTTCCTACCCACTGTCGAAGTTAGAGTTCCACCAGCTCCACTTCTTATGATTCAGCTGCCACTGAAGCAGCTAAGGCTCTTTTTCCACTGAATATGAACTATCAGAGTGCACTTGCAGCCCAGAAAGCCAAACATGTCCTGCTGACCTGCTGGAGTGAGTCCAGAGGAGGCCACCAAGGTGATGAGAGGGATGGAGCACCTCTCCTAAGTGGAAAGGCTCAAAGAATTGGGATTGTTAAGCCTGGAAAAAAGAAGGCTTTGAGTGACCTAATTGCAGCCTTCCAGTGCCTGAAGGGAGCCTGCAAGAAAGACAGAGAGGAACTTTTTAGAGCATGGAGTGTAGTGACAGGACAAGAGGGAATGGATTCAAACTTTAAAAAAATAGCTTTAGATTAAATATTAGGAAGAATTTTTTTTATTTTGTGAGAGTGGTGAGGCACTGGCACAGGTTGTCCAGAGCAGCTGTGGATACCCCATCCCTGGAATTGTTCAAGGCCAGGTTGGATGGGGCTTGGGACAACCTGGCTCAGTAGGTGTCCCTGCCCATGGCAGGATGGTTGCAACAAGATGATCTCTAAGGTCCCTTCCAACCCAAACCATACTGTGATTCTGAGATTCCTGCTAATTTGAATACTCTCTAATGATCTGTTGATGCATTTATTTATTGCTTTGGCTTGATATAGGCAGTTAATTAAAATCAGTAATTTTCCAATTGTCATTCTCCTTGCTTTAATAGTTTCAGTGTTATTTTTGAGGAGGATGCCATCCTGAGAGTGGCCAATAGTGGCTGCTGCTCCCAGAGTGAATTTGGAAGGATTATGTACTGGATATCTTAGTTGATGGCTTTTGTGCTGAAGTGTCCTGAAATATGATGGCTGTTCCTCTGTAACTTTGCTTTAGATAATCAGGGAGTGAAAAGCAGCTCATTGCTACATATTATTCTGCAGCACAGACATACAAGTGCTCTCTACCCTGAGAGCATTTGGAAGTCGTCAAAGACGTTCCAAATCTTTTATGGTAGAGGATGTAGCATCCCTCTGAAAGGGTCTGGTGAACAGAGAAGATATCCAGCTTTAGCAAGCAACCTCTTTGATATTCTTTCAGTGAGTAAGCAGCTTGGATCTAAAAGGACCTGTCATCAGAGGCTTAGCTCCTAAAAGGCTACAAACACACTGAAGCAGCCTCTCTTTTTCCTGAAAAAACTACAAATATATTTTGTATATGAGGTTTAAAAGGTTTTAGATCTTGGAATGGCACCATAGGTGAGTTTCATTTGGCTGTTTCCATGAAGCTTGGACATAGAGATAAACCATTTTTGAAGAGTTCTTAACATGGATTGGTTTCTCTGTAACCTGAGTGACATTATGTTGTGGCCTAAACCATGTATTGTAACATGTTGTAATGAATAATAGTGCATTAAAAGCATTACCATTGTTATGTAAGGACCCTTTTCTTTAGAGTCTTAATAAGTTTGTGATGTGAATGAATATTCATTTAAGGCACTGGTTACTAGAGATGGTGTCATGGTTGTGCAATTAAACTTTAGTCACTACTGGTGGAAAAAAGTAAGGTAGAGCTGCTGTTTCTTTTGCAATGAGTATTAACCTAATGGAGCCATGACTATTCATGGTAGTTACTCTGGCAGTTTGTCAGAAAGCTGAAGGAGATCACAATCGACCTCCAAAAACAGGAATCAGACTTTTCAGATTGCAAGCCACATATTGTTTTGAGCTTCTTTCAGCTCCATTTGTAGTGAAAAAGGGAAATCTTTAATCTGAGGGAATGTGATCATACTTCTTCAGTGCTCTCTTTAGTTTTACTTGCATGTGTGTACCTTTACATTGTCGTCATCCAGTGTCATTCTTTTATCCTAGGACGAGCGGTGTGTGACTCCATTGGTTATTCTGGCATCCTTTATGCCCCCTGCTGCAATTCCTACATTCAGGTACTGTTTGGAAATCCACAAAGCAAATGACAAGACATTTCTTGTTGGCTGTATTTGTTAATTTTTCACAATCTTATCAAATGCCCATTAAGACACCAAAAAACTGTGGTAAGTCAGTAAAATATGTGATCTTCAAGTCTGTCCAAGTCGTTGGTGAACCCTTTGTTTGTATTATTTTAATAAAAACTAATTTAGAAAACTAATCGTTTTCTGCACTCATGTAAAGGGTCTGTCTGTTTTCTTTGCAGCTGTGGTGTGGTTTCCAGACTCAGAAACTTTGACAGTGGAGCTGACCAGAGCAAGTATTGTATCCTGATCGACTGCCTGTGCCGCTGGGGCCAAGTGGGGCACATTCTGGAACTGGCCTGTGACTGGCTGTGTGACTCACTCAGCCCAGCAAAGGTGTGCAGGGGACAGGGAGCACAGGAACTGCCAGACTGCATGAAGGCATCATGCTTAGTTAAATAGAATAAGGCATTTTAATGTTGTATTGTTCTGCTTTGAAATCAGCCCTGAAGTCAGTCTAACACTGGTTTGTGCTTCCTTCCTGTTCAGAGTGCTAAAACACCCAAGCGCCGAGTGCAAATCCACGTGGCACAGGAGTCAAAGCCTGACCTGGCAGTGGATTACATTGAGTATTTATTGACTCATCCTGTCAATCGTGGCTGCCTCCTCTCTGTTCATAAAAAAAAACTGAAGAAGCTTTTGCAAATCCTTGGTGCTGCAAAGGTACTTTTCTCCTTATCACAAACAGTGCTTATCAAATCAGTGCTGAACATCATTTATTGCCTGAGTCAAACTAAAGGTCTGTAAGAACAACTAAATGAGGCTCATGATCCTTTGTAAAAAGATTCTCCTTTTGATTTGTATTTCCAACAAATACTCTAAACTAGAGGTGTAGTAGTTCAGATTTGTTTATAGGTGGCAGATTCTAACCAGCTTCAGTTTTAAGTGTCTCAAAGTTTTTGATATCTAGTGTTGAGTGTTTTTAAGGGATCTGACTTTTAGAATATGTGAATAAGGAATAGTCTGAAAATCAGTTATGACATTGCAAAATAGAAGTAATAGTCTAACGGTTAGTGTTTTTTTGGTGCTATTTTGGTGCTTTGCTGTTTTTATGGGTTTGGGGGTTTTTTTTAACCTTTTGTTTGAAGCTGGAGGAAAGAAAGATTTGAAAGGGTTTTCTGAAAAATATAAATGTAAACCTTGATATTTCAGACAGTTCTTGACTCAATTCTGAAAGGAACACATTCTGGTGGCTGGACTCAAGCAACCAGCCTGAGAGCCTTCAGCCTCTTCTGCAGATTGAGTATTCATCTTCAGCACAAGGTATGGCTACAGCTTTCCAAAACAAGCTCCAGTTACAGTTGACAGAATAAAGGAATTCCAAAACAGTTGGTAAACTTCCCTTTGGTTTTTTGTTTTCAGTTTTCTGAAGAAGGAGAAGATTACCTTTCTCTTCTGAAGGAGACAGGTGCTTGGATAGAAAGTGAAGTTGTATCTTTTATACTAGCACGTGATCAAGAGGATGGTAATTCAAAACACAGTGATGTTTCTGAATTAATTATCCAGGTTAGAGGATTCTTATAATACAAATCAAGCTGCTTTCAGTTTGTGGGTGTAGCAATTTGTATGCAGACAAACTGTACTGGCATTTGTGTCCCTTACCCCGATCTTGATTTGCCCTTCAGAGAAAGCATTTGATGATATAATGTGTGTGAGGTTTTAGCTAGTTCTGAATTGTTTTCTGTTGCATTCCTCTGACATTTCATTTCACCCAAGGTGGATTTTAGCACTGAGCTTTTGCCAGATTTTGGTGAAAGGGAAGATTTGATGATAGGAAAGATTTGGCGAACTTTGGTCCCAGTCAGTGTCCTTGAACAGCCCAGCTCACACATACACAGACTGATTAAAAGTTCTCACTCTCTCTATACTTTTGTCTCATAATCAGTTTAGTATATAACAACTGTGTGTCTGTAGGGAAAAGCTCTTTTTGTCTGCTGGTTTTAATTTTGCACTGCAGGTAGAGATGTCATATTTTGCCTCAGTAAATGATGAGTATCAATGCTTTTGATCTGAGCCTGAGTCAAAAAGAGAGGATTTACTGTCTTTTGAGAAGAGAATTTACTGTCTTCCCATTTACTCTTGGGAAAAGGCAGTGGAAGCATTTGAAGGATTGGTTGGAATTCCTTCTTTTCAATAGATGTGAACTGAGTAACTCCAGTTAAATACACCAGCTCTCAGGGCACCTTGGCTAAGATTGTTTTTGAGTTTTACTGAATGGTTACTTTATAGGAAACCCAAACTTTATGTAATTGTGCACCTCTCTTCTAGGGCTACCTGACAGTGTGTAAAGATGTCATCATGGTGGGCCTGGGGAATCTCACGTTTCAGGCACACCTTCTAGAAATGGCTCTTCTGATTATGCAAACAGGTACCTATTTTGTACTAATTACCAACATCTGCTTTTATACTGAGCTGACTTTTCTTCTATTAGCAAGTTAGTTAATCCCTAACTTTTGAGGGCTGGAGGGAACACTGGATTCATATTTAAAATATTAATTAGACTGTATGAAAATTTCAGCTAAGGGTGCTCAGAAACCAAATGTATTGTCTACACCTGTAAACTATCACTGTTTGTTGTACCTAATGAATATTACAACTTTTATATTGTGGTATTTATCTCTTTCTCTAGAGAGAGGTGGCTTTTGTGCTCCAGTGTTGCTGTGTGCTCTAAAGGAAATTATTGAAGCTTCTTTAAATCAGAGTACTGAGACAGAGGAAGTGACAAATCTTTTCCACACTCTACAGAACGTCTTTCAGAAAATTTTAGAATGTGTGGCACATAGACTAAAGAAAGAACAGGAAGGAGGGATTCAGGTATCATACTACAGTTCAAATTGCTACATAATTGCTAATGTGTAGATAAATCCATAATTTTTATGCAAAGGGGGAACACTTTGAGGCTGTTACCTCACTATTACCTACTGTTTGGGTAGATACATGATTTAATTTTCAGTTAAATTTTTAAAGTTTTCTTATTTTACCAATTTTTATTTTGTCCATTTTGGTCTCATCATGACAGAAGAACCAGTGAATTGCAGAACAAATGCATTCTGTTGCCAGTGATCCTGGACCATGCTGGTTCTTCTAGGTTGTTAATCTTATCTGCAACTAGATGAACTTCCTCAAGCCAGAGCAAAGAATTTGTTTATAAATTATATGATCTTGGAGGGAGGAGAAATTTTCTTTATTATTTATTTCTTTTAGCCTGAATGATACCAACTTAAAATATATATATGATGTTCTAAAATTCTTGAATATCTCACACCTTCACAGAAAAGTTGACTTCTTGTATTCTAAAGCAGATACTAAATAGTAGTGAAATGGGTGGATCACTCTGGGAAATTTGATTATCTACTTTTCAGGACTTCTGAAAAACATTCAGTTCTTTTCTGTAAGAATCACTGCTTTGTTTGTTTCTCTCAAATTTATGAGTAGACTTCCCAGTTACTGATGGGGGGTCGCTCCAATCCCAGGAATACCTCAAAAGCTTTCAAGCTGTGGTCTGCACTTCACAGAGGGACTTGCTGTCATGTTTCACTTATACTCAGGCAATCTGAAAAACAAGATGTGTTTTTCTTTTTGGTTTTAGTTGATTCACTCCATTCAGATGCCTCTTGGAGAATTCATCCATGCACTGCAGTGCTGGCACTCCTCGTTCCCAGCAGTTCACCAGGGTGTACTCTCCACTCTCTTGGCTGCAATAGTAGCAGAGATAAATTGTGTGCTACAGAAGGTAAAGTTAATCCTGATTTTCTTCTTTCTATTTAACACTTTCTGCTTTTTAAATGTTGGAATAGCAGAGCTTTATTCAGAAAATTGATCTTTGCACTGCAGATGAGCATTTTGTGTGTGTTGGCATGGAACAAACAGGAAATTTTATTTGCTGTAATTTCATATTAGAGTTCATGTCTCAGTTTTCTGGCTACAGCTGTGTAGGAACAGACTTGTCCTGATACCTATTTCAGTATCTGCCTCTGGCAGGAGAACTTAGAGTTAGGCAGTATTGGGGATGGACAGTGTGGGTTCTGGAATATTCCCAGTGTGCTTTTGTTCTGGGTCTGGCTGGGAAGGAGTCAGCTTTCCTCCTGCATTCCCTGTGCTGCTGTGCTTGGCATTTGTGGCCAGGACACTGTTGAGGACACACCAGTTTGTGTTGGGCTGTTGCTGAGCAGTGCTTGCAGAGTGTCAGTGTTTGCTGGCTCCTTCACCTTCACTCTAAAAACAGTAAGGCAAGAGGCTGAGAGGGGACACAGCTGAGACCTTGGACCAAACTGATCAAATGCTTCTGCCACCCCACACAATGTTGTGTTCAGCAATGAGAGCTCAGGGAAAGGAGGAGGACAGGGGCTTGTTCTAAACCTACCTCACTTCATCTCACCCAGCATTAGGGAACTTTGGAAGTGAACCATTGATGTGTGACAGATTCCCATTCCCTATTCTTTGAATGGTCCCATAAGGTTCTGTAGTCCTGTTCCAAGCAGGCTGATGCCCTGCTTGGCACTGACCACTTGAGCATTCTCTGCTTCCATACAGAGACATGTCACTTGCTGCATCTGGTTTTGGTTCCTTTGGTTTTTATGCAGAGGATTTCCAAAGATCTCGTCTGCATTGCTTTGGAAAGTAAAGAAAGAATCTCTAGTCCTGAAAAGAATGTAGAGACAGAGGTTATTTCATGTTCTGAAAGTCCAAGGAACCACAACTGTTCTTGAAGGAGAAAGACAACATTCCCACCCCATTTTTCTAATGCAGGTAGTGTTAGGAGCAAATAATTATTGAGATTGGAAGCTTTGTGAGCTAAAAAAGGAAGAGCAGAGGCTCTTTAGTAGAGGCTGTACTTTTGCTGTGGGTTCTGGATGTGTCAGGAACAGTTGCCAGGAGGTACCACAGAGCAGCTTCCAGGGGTCTGTTCCAGGAGGCACTGGAGGAGCACCAGCTGTTTGCTGCAGAAACTGGTCTGTCAGCTGAGAGGCTGTGGGGTGACAGGAGCTCTTCACAGATGATACAGAGGAAATATTTCTGAGCTGGAACATACTGGAGATTCATACTCACAGATTGAGTGTTCATTCCAGTCACTCATCTGAGCTGGGGTTTTCACTGCCCCCAGGTTGCTGGAAATCAAAATTCAGTTCTAACTAAATATTTGTCATACTGCTTAGAACTTTATACCAAAAAGAGCAGGTATCCAGAAAATAAATCACTGTCACTGAAGTTACATTTAGAAATCAGGGATGCACACTTCACCTTGGGGCCACAGAGGACAACTCATTTGTGTTTAATAGGCTGTGCCTTTATAAAGAGTGACCACCAGTGTAGTTAAATGAAACTTCTGGTCAAGGCAACTGCAGAGAATATTTGCCTTGGTACAAATACTGTTTATGTGGTTTAGCGTCAGTCTTTCTAATTTAAATCAGTTTTGTTTATTTGGACACAACACAGCTGGATTAAAGCTATTTAAAGAATACTTGTGAATGTTCTAGTTATTTAAGGATAGTCCTGGTTAGTGTAATTATTGAAATACAATATTCTACATACATATCTTTCTTGAGCTGTGATGGTTGTTGACTTTTTTCTTTTTTAGGCTTCCAGTGAAGAAGACTTGACTTTGCCAAAGACTATTTCAGACCTTCCCCCTCTTTCAAGCAGTTTAATGGCTGTAATTATGAAGTCAGTTAATGTTGTCAGGTAAATATTTCTCTATGAATTTTTCCAAGGTTTTTGCTAATACAGAACAGTTTCTATGTTGTCAATAAAATTTTAATTTTTAAATTCAAATAAATTTTGAAGCACTAGTTGCTTTCTAAATTTATCTGGACCATTTAATAATCCCTTTTTCTTGACATATTGCCTGTAGGTATTGATAGTTGGGGTTGAGTCCATTTTTTTAACCAGGAGTGCTTCTTATTTACAAGGCTGTTAATCCTGATGAGTTTTATAATCATACATCTTGACTTGCTTCTTTCATAAGATCCTTATAAAGCTGAGTCCCCTCAACACAGAGATATTAAGATGAGATAAAATATTTGCCAGAATAGAATTAATTATTGAGTTGAACAACTGCAACAAGGGGACATGTACCTATAGCTGTATTAAAGTCACAGCATTCAAAATAGAAACTTTGTGCTAAAAGCCTCCAAAAGTGAGCTTGTATTACTGAGTTTTTATCACTTCAACTGGGGGGTGTTCCATGACTGTAACGAGGGATCTCTGGAGTCCAGGGCAGCTCTCAGAACAAGCAGTTTATTGCAAGGGTCAAGGGTAACAAAGGGGGCTTACCCAAGCTGCCAGCCACAGCTGAGAGCAAACCCCAGAGAGAGACAGAGAAAGAGCAGGTGAGCAGGAGCAAGAGAGAGCTCATGTGTGTCCTCTGTGGTGTGCTCTGCGGTGTCCGTGTGTCTGTCTATGGGTGTTGAGAGTCTGTAGTTCTTGTTCAAATAAATGTTATCTTTTTCTGTGTTGAATATTACAATAACCAACCAGTACAAGACACGAATCCTACAGAATATAGCCTATAAGAGTTGCTACATTACCATATTTGTTACATTTTAAACCTTAAAATCCACTTCCAAAAACTTTTTTCTTCCTTACCACGTTAGCAGGGTCCCTTCAACCTTTAGACTTTTCAGCTTTCTTTACTTTCTTAGGGTATTGTTTAATCATAGGGATTCTCCTGTGGCCAGGCCAAGCCTTTGTCTTTTAAGTTACTCAGTAACTGGGTGCCTGGCATTTCTTCCTGTCTTACCATCTCTACATGCAAAGACCTTTTTGCTAATCATTCATATTTATAAAGTTTCCCTATTAAACTTTCATCTTTGCCAACAGGGGGGGAGGATATTTGCTCTATTTAATGGGGGCCCTGAATATCTTCTAAAATTATCACAACTGAATTTCATTTTGCATGGTTTGTTCATGTTCAATTTTTCTTAACATGACAGTACACACTAGACTTGTTTTAAACTATACAGGGGTTTAGAACTCCTATTGGTCTCCTTGACTTACCACAACTAATTCCTCTTCTTAACTTCTTCATTTGACAGGCACTGAATATCCTTGTCTCTGCTGTCATGAGGTGTATTTTTCTTCTCAGTCCTTCTCTAATTCTAGCTGAACTTGCAAAACAAAAGACTCCAGAAACTCCAGCAATAGTCCAATTAATCCAAATCTTGCTCTTCCATGAGGCAGCAGCTCTTCATCCAGGTGTTTTCTTCTAGTGAAATGATTATTTCACACACCTCTTTTCAAAAGAGATACAGAAAATCAGTTCTGCATCTTCTGAAACTTGCTGAAATCAAGGTGAATCTTGTCCATTCTTGGTGGAGAAAACGGTAAATTTGGGCCAAATTGTTTCTGAGTACTTAGAAAAAAGTGTATTTATCTTCTTGGGGCAGGCAAAGGTTTGAAGATCATTTCCATCCGGTTCTACTGGTGCCTCAGAATTGAGACTGCTTTTAAGGCTCTTTGATAAGTCTGTATTGATAGACCATAATCAAAGTCCAGTGGTAAATCATTCAGTGTTTCAGAAATCTTTTCAATATGAAAGCCTTTGATATTACAAAATCTGATGTGAGCTTCTGCCCTGTGAGCTCACAGCCATCTTGCTTTGGGTTCTGCAGAGTCTGTTTTATTTTCAGTACTAACAAGTCAGTGTATAGCACTGAATTTCAGTGCCCATAGCAGTGACAATGATGGGAGGCTTGACAATATCTGTCCAATTGTGTGAGTATCCTTCACTTCAGTAGGGAACTATCTGTATGGGAACCAATTACTTACCTCTGAGCCTTATATATATTTTTAAATAGCTTATTGTTCTGTTCTGTTTTATCTTTGCCTGCAGGCTCAGGGGACCCTTTTTCAGAGGAAGGTGGGGAAAGGCAGCTGCAGTGAGTCTTGTTCCAGGTTAATGAAATTCCAGTTCCTTCATGGAGGTTGAGAGTGTGCTTAGTGACCCAAAGAATGATAACAACCAAGTCAGGACTGATCCCAGTGCTGTCCCTTAGCAATTTAAGAGGAAGGTGAAATGGAATCAATGCTTGGTCACATTAGTGCACAATGATACAATGAAACTGATGCAATGCATGAGCAACTTCATAATGCTCATCTCTGAAGCTAAAGATTTCTCATCTTCCCCATCTCTTAGAAGCAATATTTGAATTTCTGCAAAACGTTTTTACTGAATTGGTTCTTAACCGCATATTTCATTTTGGTATCTTTGCACAATAAAAGCCTGGAGAACAATTGAAGTCAGAACTGGTGATGTATGATGTTTAGTTTTTATAACATATAATAATAGTGCTAAAGGTATTTTGAAATATTTTAGGGAAAGTTACTGTAACCTTGCTGCTCTCAGTTTCCCTTTTAGTTCTTCACAGAGCATTTAGCTTTGTGCTTTGAGGAGTATCAAGATTATGGATCTCTTCCATCTCCTGTTTTATCCCTCTTGTTCTTTTATTTTTCTCTGGTTTTGAGAATTGCTTCTGAGTTAAATTTGTTTTTTTTTACTCTAACACCAATGACCAGTTACTGTTCCATTTTCTTGGTGGAGAAAACGCCCTAAGTTTCACGGGGCAAAGACCCTAAGTTTGGTTTGGTTGCTAGACCCTGTCTGTGACTCTCATTTCATTTCTCTTACCTGGACATATATCCCAAAACACCCCTGGAGTTTGCTGGTACTTTCATCTCTTGCTAGGAGTGACAAAGTCTTGTAAGGCACATATTGAGTAGTATTTTACAAGGAGCTGCTGTCATGGTTCTGTTACTCTGTCCATAGTTTCAGTAACTAAAATGCTGGGAAGTGTTTCAGGACATTGTTTAGTTAAAAATGATCTTCACTGGGTTTTAATTGGAGAACAATCTATTTTAATATTTGAGAAATGTATTTAAGGCCAAAATGTTAATTAAGCCTGAGTTGGTACTAGGAAACCAATGGAGTCATAAAATATATTTTTTCAAACTTCAGTAGAAACTTGAGTTAGAAATTTCAGTACAAATTTATGAATTAAATTCCAGTAGCAGCAGTAGTCTTTTCATGGATTGACTTTCCTAAAACATACCACAAGCTCTTCACTTCTCTTAACAGCCACTCTTTTTCTCATTACAGACTCTTTTATTTTCTTCCCAAGCAATTTACCATGCTTTGATATTCTCAGTTCCAGAGGCAGCACACAGTTTTCAGTTACCCAGTCACACTGCTTTGTCCTGCATGGTGTCTTTGAAGCTGTGGTGGCAGGGTAGCATAATTACAAACATGTTCTGTTCAGTTCTATTTTGAAAGAAATATGGTTTATAATATACTTTGTCTTTATTTTTTTTCCTTAGGTCAATTTTAAATGAATTAATGGAGTACATTCTCTCTGAAGAAATAGAAGGGATTTTCAGTCTAACAGCTACTGTCTGCATTGTTGTTATAATTAAAGGTCAGTTAAAACATTTTTGTCCTTTTTCCATCTTTCTTTTTATGTACTACATTGAAATACACGGTAGTTAATCCAGAACAGTGAAAATCCAGTTTAATATCTAATCTT
Organism: Alaudala cheleensis; assembly: GCA_013398995.1. Taxonomy (NCBI): domain Eukaryota; kingdom Metazoa; phylum Chordata; class Aves; order Passeriformes; family Alaudidae; genus Alaudala; species Alaudala cheleensis. The sequence continues at coordinate 264,478 of VWYE01017529.1, read as the reverse complement.
CCATTAAGCAATCTTTTATTTTTAAAGTTATTCTATGAAAATATGGGGTTGCTTTTTTTGATAAATCATTATTTTAGTCCAACATTTCAACTCATTTCAAATAGGTAAGCACAAAGCTTCACTTCTGAAGGATGTTGCACCTGCCATTCAAAGGAAACTGCTGATATGCAAGGATGCTGCCACAGGAGACATCAGCAGCACTGAAAGGTGGGTGTGCTGTGGGGAAGGAGCACTGAGCTCTGCTGTCCCCTCTCTGCAGTAACTGGCTCTGTTCTGTACTTACATAACACTGTGAGAGCCTTCTGAGTGATTGATTGCAAGGTTTAAAATACTGGGGGGGAAGTGAGAGGTATTGAGCCCAGCACAGGATTCAATTTCCTGCCCTTATATCTGCTGTGATTGCAATCTTTACATATTTAGCTTCAGGCTTTTTTCATTTAATTTGAATGTGTTATCACTTGATCCTGTATATTACAGGATTCACTTCTGAAACCCAGGGCTGTTTGCAGCAGGGGTAGAGCAGAGCAAATAGAACAGTTATGTTGCTTGTTACTAGAAGGTTTGTCTCCCACACTTTGCCATTGGCCATATGAATCCAAACCTATGCAGGCAGTAAAAACTTAACAGTATAACAATAACCTTGAGACTATTCCACAGGTGATTTTATTTTGCTCTTTTTTTGGGGGGAGATTTCAAGTGTCATCTTTTGTGAGGAGTTTTTTGAAAGTGGTTGGCTGTATTGTGTTTGCAGTCAGTTATCTCAGGCCTGTCTGGAGAATCAAGAATGCTTCAGCCTTTAGTGTCTGAAACTTGCTCACAATTTGTGACCATCTGATTTCTGCCTAGTTACTGAACTGCCCATGGAATCACGAAGTGTGCAAATGAGACATTATAAGCACAAATACAGAATGTGAAGAAACTAGACTGGGGTTATGAACATTAATCCAAAACTACTGAGAAAGTTTGCATTGTACCCCAGAGGCCTGAACATGCAGAGGCCCTTGCAGTCTGTCATTCTTCAAACTGGTGATCCTTACTGTTTAAACAATGGATATAGAGTAGACTGAGTTTAAAATAAAACAAACCAAAGACTCCTAAACAAGCCAAAAGCCCCTTGTATAGGAACCTCACTGTTTAGGAGCTTTATTTACTCAACAGTTTCTTGCACATCTCTCCCAGCCTGAGCACGCTTCCCCAGTGTGCTCTTCTCATGCATCCCTGGCCTGAGGCACATTGTTCTCTGGCATTTTAGTGACTTGACAGAGACATTGGTGGCTGAGCTGTGCCCCCATCCAGAGGATGGTGCTCTGGGATCCTCCACTACCTGCAAGAGGCCTGCAGGAAAGCTGGAGAGTTGCTGGGCTCTGAACAAAAAGTCCTTTGGTCAGGGCCTAGCTTAGAAACCAAATCAAAACACAGATAAACAAAACTCCATTCTTTGCCCCATGAAATTATTTTACAATAGATTTGCCAAGTGTCCTACTAGAATGTTTTTAACAACAATAATAATAATTATTATCTGGAAAAGGAGAGCAGCAGGGTATTGTGTTTCAGTTTGCACTTCTAATCAAGACAATAGAAAAAGCTGTGAAATAAAAGTGAATTTTAACATGATTAAATAAATAGGCACATTAAAGTGAATAATTGCTGCTACTTGAGAGCACCACTGACTATAAATTTCAGGGAGAACACAGATAATTGCTTTATGAATCTATATGATTGTCTCTGCCCAGTGAGCTGGAATAAATCAACCTGCATGTTGGGGCAGAGGAGGAGTATAAGATGCTACACAGTGTTTTAATTTTGTGATATATGAGTGGCTACCTCTGTGTAATAACAGCCCAGGAGACAGTTGCAGACAAAATTCAAGGGTTTGGGATATGAATCTGATAATGGGAAGATCTTTTCTATGAATCAGAATTGTACTGTGATAAAATTCAGAAGCTGTCAGACGGCTTTGCAGAATTTGGGGGGATTCATATTTATACAGTTATGTTGGGGAACTTTTTCCCTCCAGAAGGATAAAATAATTTATGCTGGAAAGAGGTTAGGAGGAAGTTCTGCAGTGATTGGGTTTTGCACAATGAATTAAAGTGTGTTTGCAGTCTCACAGCTAAGGCAGAGTGTCAGACCAGGCTGGGCCTCTGGTGGCTTCTGATGTGCCATTTGTGGTGCTCTGCTGCCTGTGTGCTACTGTACAGCTAAAATGTGATTATACATGCTCCAAAGTGTGCCCTGTTGTTTGTAAACTGTTTTATCATCCTACTTGGCTTACCAAACACCACATTTTAGTTATGGTATGGCTCCAAGCTAGATCACTGGGCATTCATCTGGAGAGAGTCCTCTCACACACAGTACTGTGCTACTGCTTGCTAAAATCCATTACTAGGTTTTAATTCATTCTTAATAATATTGCTATTTTTTGCTTCTGAATGCATTATCTCCTAATAACTCCTTGAGGGATCCTTTTATTCAATACCCAGGTATACCAGGAAATGGTGACATTCTTTAATTTCCCAAGAGAACTGGTGTGCTGTGCCAGCACCTTAACTTCAGACTTAGGAGTAATCTCTTACATATTAGCACTGAAAGAAAAAAGTAAAAAAGCTGTCTGGTGTGGTAATTAAGGTGCTGCCCTTATACAAGTAATTCTTGCACTAATTCAGAAGCAAAACTTTTTGCAATTTACTCTTCCCTCTTCAGCTGAGTTAGTGGTTTCAGATGGTCCTGTGGGTCTGTATTTTAAAAATGCTGTTCACTGCATTTAAAAATTCTGGACAACACACTGTATATTGAGAGAATTTCCTCAAGAGTAATGGCACACACATTAATTGAGTTTAGAAAATGCAAATATTTATGCCTAACAAAAAAAAAGGCAGATAAAGCTGTCAATGCAGTCATTTAGAGGCTAAAGAAAAATGTCTCCTGTTCCGTAAAACCTAATGTGCTACAGGATAATAACTTTTACTTAATACTGTGTATTTATTTATCATTTTGATATATAAGTATTAGAATTTAAATTTAGCTAATGGCTGTGCTCAAAAATATTTCTTTAGTATTGTCATTTAGCTAGCTCCCAAAACCTTAATTGTACTCTCATTGTGTCTGTAAATGATGGCTCTTGAATTGTTTTGGTGTGTAACTCTGGGGATGATTTCTCTGCCTCCCATCTTTAAGTTCCCCAGAAAGGTGCTTGGTAAAACTGACTTCAGCCTGTTTGTTTGGGAGGAGCAGTTGTTCCAGCTGATGGCTTTTGGCCAACATGCCAATGGTCCCACATTACAAATCCATTGGGTTTTTTTAGCCTTAAACTGTAACAAAATAAAATTTATATAAAGCAGCATTGTGCCTGAACCCACAGAACTTAACTAATTATCCTAATTCGCAGTACCTTGTAACACCACCTTACTTTGACACTGGATTTCATCCTGGCTTAAAGGCTGAGGCTCTGCAGAGAGGAGTTTGTGATTAGAGATGAGAGTCAGAGTGGGACTAAGGAGTGTGAGGGCAGCTGGAGGAGGCAGCTCTCATAAGGAGAAGACGGAAAGCTCAGGCTTGGAAAAGTTGCCACGGGTGAGAAGAAAAATTATTAAAACTGAAGAGTGAGGGAAAAATGAAGATAGCAGAAGAATGAAAAATGGTCTTAGAATGAATTGCCTGTGGAGGATTTCACTGTTTTGTTTGAACAAAAGAGTAACAATGCTGTGCAGAAAGCAAGAGGGTTCTTTAACCAGATGATGAAATATTAGAAAATGTGCTTGAATTGACATAGTAATTTAAACTGGTTTGCTGTTGGTTATTCCAGAGACAGAGATGATCAGCAGAAAAATAGAAAAGTTGAAAGAAAAAGAATCTAGATATTTTAAAAGTAATTTGTAAAGGCATTTGAATAAGCTAATATGGACTCACTGGTCAGAGAAATTGCGTGGTAGCTGAACTCTGAGAATCAAATAGTTGAGGATTGATTTGGCATTTAGCATTTCTAATTCTGTTATGCATTGTTTTATGGCATTTCAGATTCCTGTATGAATCGTCTCTGAAAGTTTTGGATGAGTTTTTGAATCCTTGACCACACAGAAGCTTTTGTCTTAAAAATTGAGGGAAGATGTATTGCTTTTTAAAAAACTTACCTTGTAAACTTGTGAATTAAGATTGCTTTCTGTTATTCTGTATATTTAAAGCAAAAAAAATGTATAAAAGTGTGTATAGAAATTATGTAATAGCAAAGATTTTTCAACAGCTGCAAAGGGGTTATTCTGTATAAAAATGTTTTCTTGGGGGGAGTGTAAAATCAGTATTTTTGTATCTTTGCTTTTGTAAAACAAATAATAGTTGTATCATAGATACTCTTTGAGCCTGAGGTTGCACATAACCTCAGTCCCTGGGAGCACTAGAGCATATTCCTAGGGATTTCGGAAATGAATCTTATTTTGAGCTATGTGAGGGTCAAAATGGTGATGGGGAATAGCCATCATTGCTTTACCGGGGCAAACTCTGCCTTACCAGCCTGATTTCCCTCCCTTTTGTAGAAGGAGAGAGCACAGCATATCGTGTTTCTTATCCTTGGCAAAAACTTTTACACAGTGTTACAGTGTCCTACAGCCAAACTGGAGAGAGATGGGGTGGACTTGGGAAATGAGTGGGAAACTGGCTGGACCAGCAGAGTGGCAGAATAATCTGCTGAGGGGTGAGATGGGCAGCTGTGGCACTGCTGAGGGCAGGCCCTGCTGCCAGGGCTGCTTGGTGACAGGGTGAGCAGCAGCAGATGGCAGATGACAGCAGCTGGGAGCCACAGCTGACACTGAGGGGCATCTCCTGATGATCAGCAAAGCCTGGACCTGATGGACAAATCCTGCACCACCCACTCAGGCACCTGCATGCAGCAGCATTCTTGCTGCCTGCACCTGCCTGCAGGAGGATGAAGGAAAATTGATTGGAGGAGAATATGAGGCTACAGAAACAACTTGAGCAAGAGAATTTCTTGTTGGACATGAAAAGCAATCATTGTGAGAGTGAGTTGGAACTGGAATGGAGCTGGAAGAGTTTGCTCAGAAAGCCTGTGGAATACCCATCCTTGGAGATTCACAACACCTGGCTGGCAGTGAGGGCTCTGACCTTCCATGGTGTCATAGCTTTGGAGTTGGCCCTGCTGAGCTGGGGATTGGACCAGATTCTGCCCTGAGCTTCCTCAGAACTTGAATATTCAGGTGGTTGAGTACCCAGTACACTGGGGAGAAATGTCTTAACTGTTAAACACAGACTTGAGTAATATATAAATTTTGTTATATGTGGCTATTTTTAAAAATTATAGCTATTTTGATAAGTTAGTACTTAGAATGCAGATAATGCAGTTACCTAAGCCACTTATTTAATTTTCTTCATGCAGCCAGATGCTCTCCCAAGACTAACAGAATGCTGATTGCACAATGTTATTTTGCCTTAATGCAGAGACCTGTAATTTACGTGTCTGAGCTCATGGGGTGGTTCAAGCCCAGCCAGCAGCCAGGCACCACCAGCTGCCCCTCACTGCCTGCACCCCTTCAGACACGGGGGCAGGACTGAAAGGGTACAAGCCAAACAGGAACAGTTGAATAATTATGAAAAAATAATAGTTCTTTTTCAAATTGTGAAGATAAGAGATACAAAAGAGAGGGAAATAAAACCACCTAGCCAGTCCCTGGGCAGTGCCCTCCCCACAACCTCCTCCTCAGTTTATTGCTGAGCATGGTGTGAGACATCCCTGTGGTCACTTTGGGTCCCCTGTCCCTGCTGTGTCCCCTCCACGCTCCTGATGCACTCCCAGCCTCCGTAGGGGTGGGGTGAGAAGCAGAGAGGCCATGATGCTGTGTAAGCCCTGCTCAGCAATAGCTGAAACAACCCTGTGTTGTCAGCACTGTCTCCAGCACAAATCCAAAATACAGCCTAGACCAGCTGTGAAGGAATTTATCTCAGCCAGAACCACAGCTCCTGATGCTTTAGTTTTGTCTGGTTTAGGAGATCTAATGGGAATCTCCAGAAAATAATTCAGCCACAGACCAAAGTCTCCATCTTAGGCCTGGAGCCCTGGACATGCAGCACTTGGTTATCTACAGTTAAGTGAAGTGATTCTCACGTGGGCCTGTGCAAATGGCTATTGAGTCTCCAATGTTCCTGAGTGGCACTGACACTGAAGTTAAGCAATTTGGCCAAATTAAGACAGGCTCTTCATTCTTGATTAAGATTTGTGCAAAGCTGTACCTCCCATCTGTCTAAACGAGCATCTACTCTGCTGGTTTTCTTTCTGTGCTAAGAGACTGTAAGGATTTTTTCAGGATCTGCTGTCAGTGCAAACATCAGACCCATACTTGGCCCTGGTACATAAAACTTCCCTACTGGATAAAAGCTGTTTTGTTGTCAGCACTGTCTCCTAAAACCCAAATGTTGATATTTAAAAGCAATGCAGTTCTTAATAAACAACTGGCAAGCTTTGCAACAGGATAGACAGTGTGTGCATGGGTGGATTCATGAGTTCCAGATTTACCTCATCCACAACAGTGGTCTGACCAAAGAAACTAATGCTGCCCCAGCAGGTAGCTGCAGATCTGCCAACTGTTTATTTATCAACATCTTTGTAAAAACTGTGTTCTTTGGCCTTCATTCTTCTACATCTGTTAACAGGCAGGTGTTCTGGTAATGACCTTTTAAATCTTCTGATTATACAAATTACTCAATGAATATGTAAATAAGTTTCTTTTTTCTGCTTCTCAGTCTCTCAGTATTTGCTCATATCATTAGATTGGAAAAGAATCTAAATTTACTGCCTTGTTTTCCACAGTGTATAATTTTGCTTTTTTCATGGAATTCATGGTACAGATGCAGTAGCCCTGTGCCTGAAGGAAATAAAAGTCATTTCATCAACATCAGAAAGAGGTGGATTTCCTTTGAAGAACTCAGAAGTGATACTGCTAGGAAGGGTAAAAAAAATAAACCTTTGTCTTCCTGGTGGCTCTGGTACTCAAGTGGTTCTTCAGAGGGTTGAAATGGTTTTCTGTTAGTCCTGCAGCTGGTGAACATGTTTCAGCTCAATTTCCAGTCTGGCTCTACTAAAGTGCTCTGCTAGGAAAAAACATTGGCTTTCTGCAACACAAATAATGGTGTTGGGATTCCTTGAGCCGAGGTCTGTCAGGGCTTTCTCCTCAGGCCTTTGTGGCAAATTTCACAAGAATATCAGAGGAGTTCTATGTTTCACTTGTTCTCATTGCAAACTTTAATCTTGCAAAATTTTAAATCTACATTTTCCTTCTGTTTGGAAGATACAAATAAATAGGACATTTCTTAAGCTGTTAACTTTTGTAAATGTGTAAAACAGGTTTGTTTAATCTTATTAACCAGAAGTGCTGTTGGGGAAGAGATGTTCTTTGGACACGTTTGAAAACTTCCCCAAATCTCGAGACAGACCCTGTTCAGCTTTTTGAAGAAGCTGAACCTGACTTTAGTGAATAAAATTGCTTGGAAAATGAGCAAGACAACACCAGCCTGTGACACTCCTTTGGGCAACTGGCACTGGCAGGTGCTGGTGCTGAAGAGCTGCCCATGGAAGAAACGTTCTGGTCACAGTTGTACCTGGGAGTGCCATGCCTGGAGCTCTTCCCTTTGTGCATATGCAGGAGACTGAGGAAAGCAATAGCTTTAAACTACTTTCAGAAATCAACGTTGTTTGTAAGGACTTGGGCTCTTTTTGTAATGACAACGTTCATCTGCTTTGTTGTCTGGATGGGGAACAGAGCCCAGCATCTGCCACCTATCACAGCTTCAACTTGTGAGCTAAGGAAAACCAGGAGAAATTCTCAAGCTTCTGCATTAGCAAATAAATGTCTTCAGGTATGGATCCAAGCACACAAACCTTCAGAATAGCCCGAAAAGTTTAAAAAAACCACCTTGCACCTTGAGAGCTGCAACTCACTTTATATTTAAACTCCCATGTGCTGGTGCTCCCAAGTGTTCTGAGGAAAGCAGACTAATTTTGACAAAATCTTTCACCTTGAAAGATGCTTAGTGAAGAACACTCCTGATAATGCCTGTGATGTGAAACCATGACACACAGCAGTGAACTTGCCATATTCTTTGCTGATCTGCTCCAGTGTTTTGCAAACAGACCATTGCAGAGTCCAGCTGTGCCAGGAGCCCCTGCTGTGGCAGCTGCCCATATCCAAGAGAAGAGCATGGCTCAGTGCTGGCACCCTGACCAGCAGCTGGCCAAGGGCAGCTTTCAGGAGCAGCTGCAGAACTTTCCACGGGAGGCCAGCACTTCTTCAGGTTCATTAAGCCCTTGCAAATAGGCACAGGTCTTGCCTAATCTGCTCTGGATATGAATTCTTAGTCCTGAGCTCTGTGGCTGCTTGTCTGAGCATGATCGGGGCCACAGCCCCAGCTCCCAGCAGTGCTGTGGCTTTGGCTTTCATTTACTCAGCAGTCACTGGGGGTTTTTCACTTGGTTCAGCATAGATGTGTTCTGGGTCTTCTCTAATTAGAGTCCTTTGTCTCTCTCCAGTTCCACATCATGCTTCTAGCAAAGCTGCAGAAATGATATGCTGTAGCTCTGAGGAAATTTCATTCTCTGTTGTATCTGTCACCACTGTTTGAAAACTGTGGCAGGAGGATTTCTGTTACTTTTGTTACTGCTCATGACTCTAGCAAGCAGAAGCTGTTACCAATCTTTTTCTCATGTCATTCTTTTTAACCAGAGGACCACCTTTTTTCTTAGCAAAACAACTTGGTTCTCAAACACATGACTTGACAATTGTTTATTTCATAATGCTTCCATTACTTAAAACATCACTTTGCTATGTTCTTCCTATGTAAAATTCCAGTATTTTGTTTTATACTCTGTCAGCTTGTCCCAGTTTCAAATATATGTTCAAACTTCATTAGTTTATGCATATTTTTGTGCTGTAATTAATGAAAATATTAAATAAGATGCTGTTCCAAAACATCATTAGTAATTACTTTCCAGCCTAATCTAGTTCCCTCTTCCGTTCAGTTGGTTCCTTCTCCATCTTACTACACCTACAATAAATCCTTGTCTTGGCTTAATACATTTTCATTATGCTGCAGTAGCAGATGCTCTGCTGTAAGGCCTTACATTTTAAGCAGGTACATGTAGTAGTGCAGCTTTAAATCAAGTAGGTATTTGTCACATAGGGATAAAGGGTTTCAGTTTTACCATAAAACTTAATAGGAAAAGCCCTAGGAATTTCTTAGCTCCTGGCAGCCTTGGCTCAATGCCAGAATAGAAACATGGATAGGTCTTCTTACCTGTCCCTCAGGAATGCAGCCATTCTCTGTTGGGCAGTTTGTCTAAAACCCCACCTAAACCATTCTGTATTTAAGGGAGGGCACAGAGCTTCTCTGGGCTTCTTTGGATGTTGTAGCCAGGTACAATGCTTACATGTGCCTGTGCTTGGGTACTATTTTGTTCTTTTATTGTTTATTGTTTTGTAAGTTCATTAAACCTTTTGCTTTACAAAACCCAGGGATCCGTCTCCCAAATGATTTTTAAGCCATTTCTGTGAGGTGCAGGCACCCTCAGAGAGACTTGATACATCTTCAGCTGGCTCACTCCACTCTGGCTGGATGTAAGACTGTATCAGGTACATTTTAGCAGTTCTTGCTGGAGAGGTACATGAGCACTGTGTGACCCCCATCCACATCAGAGGGCACAGAGGACAGAGCCAGCCCAGCCTCCTTTAGAGCTCTTTGCAATGTGCAATGGCGTGTGCTTCCTGCCTTCTGGGGTCATTATTAAACACTTAGGGAAACTGTTTATGTTAGCTCAGCTCCCATCTGAATAAAGAATATTGATTTAGCTTTTTTTTGTTGTTGTTTCCTACTGTTGACATCCTTACTTACCCACTGCCTGAAATGGTACCTGAGCACAAGCTTCTTAGTGAGAAATTCAGGCTTCCTGCACAGACCTTTCTGAAATCTTGCCATGGTTATTAAAAACAGGTGTTTGCAGCTTTATTTTCTCAGAACAGCCTCTACAGGAAAAATACAGCATCTGTAAGAGCCTACTAATTCAATTAGACCAGTCTAGGACAGTCCTTAGAAACAAAACAAAGCAAAACAAAACAAAAACCCCAAAGTAACTCTACTTCCTGCTTTAGTTCTGGCTATTTAAGGACAGTGTGAGTGTCCTGCATTGAAGGAAAAGCTCCTTTGACTGGATAGGCTCCTTTTACTGATCACACTGCCAAAAACTGTCCTTTCTTACTCCATCCTCTGTGGCGGACACCAGCAATACACAGGATGAAGAAAAGGCTTTTATTCTCAGTATTTTCTCAGTTCTGCACAAAGAGAAATTCTAAGGCTTGTTCTGTATTTAAAAGTGGTCCTTTATTAAAGGGGATCATCCTTCCTGACAAAAATTGTTACCTTTCTCTTCTGTTCCCAGTTTCCCTCTCCTAGGCTGCTCTCTTGGTCTGCAGGACAGTGATTTTCATGGGTCTGTGCCCCCAGGATGTGTTTGCCAGTGCCTGAGCTGGTCACTGGCCACAGCAGATGAGTTTGCCTTGTGTACAAGAGCTGCTGGGAAATGTGCAGTAACCACCCCAACCTACATTCAAACTCAAGGACAGTAGCAAAATGTCTGAGATGGACACTGCATGGTGCACTCTATCCCAAGAATCTGATTTTTAAATGAAAGAAGTTAAAGGTGGATTTACCATCTTCCAGATCAGATTCTTTTTCCTCTTGTAGGTGTCTCCTATTGTCAGAATTTTAAAAGTTAATGTTATGCTAGGGCTCAAGAAGGGTATAAAACCAGTCAATCTGCAATGAAATAGAGAACTGTTTGGTGCAAGAAAGAGATCAAGGGATCTGATTACAGCCTCCTGGTTCCCTGATTTGATCTACACTGGAATTGACAGCAAACTTTGGCTCCTAAGCCATCCATCCCAGGTCAGCCAGCCTCTGGGGGATTCTTATCTTCCCAGCTGAGATCACAGAGCCTTAAACTGCCCGAGTAGCACATAGAGATCAGGGAACGCAGCCTGCCGTGCTTAATTTATCAGTGGATCATGATGCATTGATTGAATGCTTAAAAGCAGGCCTGTTTCAGTGTGATCTAATATTAGAAAGCACTCTGTGCTATCTGATGAGAGACTCTCCTGGGCAATTAGCACATCTGAACAGGTGTGATGCTTTTGACTCTGGAAATAAACTGACTTCGTGGAAAAAAATACATGGAACCTTTTTTTGTTTTTTGTTTTTTTTTTTTTTTTTTTTTTNTTTTTTTTTTTTTTGTTGGTTGGTTTGTTTTTTGTTTGTTTGTTTTTTAATTACAGTGAGAGGGAAGCAAAGAATTTATTTTTTCCCATAAACCTATTTGTGAAAACCATTTTTGTCCTCTTGGCTTTCAAGCTTCCTGTTGCAGTTCCAGTTTAGGACAGCTCTTCTATCTCTAATTTTATTCATCTGCTAATGAAAGAAAATGCCAGTTACAAGTTTATTTTTGTCTTGGTATTTTTTCTAATTGTGTTTAATGTAATTCTTGCCAGTAGAATTTTGTGCCTTTAGCATTTTTTCACCAGGATTTTCCTTTTTTCTTTGGCAATCTAGGAGATGAAATATAAAATATTAAGTATCCATCACACACCAAGAACCTTGTCCATCTGTTTGGGTACCTCTTTGTCACAGACAGTAGAAGCTCTGTTATAGAGAGCAGATAGTCCATGGGAAATGCCTAGCCCAGGAGGGAGAATCCCTTGAGAAACCAAGCAGGTGCTTTTGTTTGGTTTTTTGATGATCCATTGGAACACTCTGAACTACAACTGGGAGTAAGAGGAAGGCTTTTAAAGTAGTGATTCACAACAGAAAAAGAGCATTGTCTTTTCTATTATTTAACTTTTAATACTTTCTCAAAAACCCATGATTGTTCTCAGCATAATCTTGTACTTGCAGAGACACATAATGTAATTTCAGTGTAGTCCAAACAATGTTCATCTCCCCAGCTGTCATTACCATGAACTTTCGCTATCTCTTTTTTTCCTGATCACAGTATACCCTTAAAAAGTGACCTTCCTTTAAAAGAAACACATCATAAGCCATGGCCCAAGCAGTCTTGTACTCTGAGATATCAATGTTTTCAGCAAGACTTTCTAAATTTTTAAACTGGAAATTATGTGCTTGCTTTATTTTTTATCCATTTTCAGCTATTCAAAATAACCCATGTCAATAAGCATTGTTATAAAACTGCAGTGAAAAGGATTTGAGCTCAGTTGCTCCTGCTCCATTCTGAGTTGCTATCAAACATATTGGTCAATTCTACATTTCCTTTACAGTGTACCAGGAGGAAGATATCCTCAAGGATACTCCAAGCTTATGGACACACAGCAGCTATAGCAAATATTCTAACCTCTGGGCAAGCACCAGATTTGCTTCTGTGTTTTTCAGTAAGCAGGACCACATTTCCTGGATAGAACATAGAGGATGAAACCTCAAGCTGTGCCAGATGAGGTTTACATTGGATATTAGGATCAATTTCTTCACTGAAAGGGTGGTCAAGCATTTGAATAGGCTGCCCAGGGAAGGGATGAAATCATCATCCCTGAAAGTGTTCAGAAGATGTGTGCATGTGTCACTTGGGGATATGGTTTTGTGACACACACAGGGTTGCTGGGTTAACAGTTGGATTCAGTCTTGGAGGTCTTTTCCAACCTTAAAGATTCTGTGATTCTTTGAAACACAGAAAGACATGGTTTAAGAGTGTTATTAGAGCTGAAAAGTCAGGCACTCAAAAGTCAAGTGATAACAAAATGAAGATGTGCACAGCTTTAATCTCTCCTGTGATTATATGTCAAATGACACATCTTCAATCACATGAAGAGAAGTTACTCATTGCACACAAACTCTTCCCTGTACCTGTTCTCTGTTGATGACACAGCAAATGGTCAGTGCTTTAATCCCCTCGTGGTTCAGCTCCACACTGAGTCTGCTGCCTGCTGTTCATGCCCAGCTCCTGCAGTGGTGTTCCCATGGCACTACTCACTGCAGCCCCAGAACTGCACAGTGATTCATGTCTCTTTGCAGCTCCCTGTTGGCTTACTTATCACCATCCTAAAAATGCACAGTGACACTAAGGTTAAAATTTTCTATGGATTTTTTTTTCCCTACATTTGTCAGATTATAACACTCGTTGCCTCAGGGCACCCATCTCCAGCTGTGGGTGCTCAGCACTGGAACCAGGCTGCAGGTTCTGAGTCAGGAACAGCATTAATGTGTTACCTGCACATAACCAGAACCTCCCCAGCAGCTTCAATCAGGCCAGTTCTTTCAAAATGACAGAGTGGAGTAATTTCATTCATCTTTTAATTGAGCACAAGAGGAGTGGGTATCCCAGGGGATGCAACTCGTTGTAAAATCCATTCACCAAGTATCAAGTCTTACAGATTAGCAAAGCTGGATGAAAATAGAAGTTTTAAACTGTTTTTGAACTACCTCCCATTAAAAGAACCAAATTAATTAAAAGAATTGTCTCCCTATTGACATTTCAAATCAATTTTGATCAATGGTAACCAAATCTAATTATTCATTGCACACCTAAGGGTTTCACGGTGGTTTTGAAGAACAAGAACCTATTATCAAAACACATTACAGTTGTCTAATCCTTTCCCTTGGCTATCCCATCGTGGTGTGCTCAGACAGCAAGTTTTTAGGCTGTGCTGAGGCCTCTAATACCCATGAAAACCAGCAGAAATTCAGGTGGTTTTGTTTTGAAATCTGTCTCCAGTGACTACAAAAGAGGCATATGCTGAGCTGAGGTGCCAGTGGGTATTAGCAGGAATTACAGCCTTTCTCAGTCAATAGGAGCCAGCCCTAGAGCACCTCAGGCACCTGTGCTTGTTCTCACAGAGGCCACCCCTCTCCCAGGGAAGCCCAAATTCCCTTTTATAGCCTGACACCAGATATAAAGATGTCAGGATGGCCTCAGAGTTGGACTCAGCAGTTGCTGTGGTCCTGCCCTGAGACACTGGGGGTCTGTTCTTCACAGATTCTGGACATCCACACATTGTTAACTTGCTTCACTCCACCTTTGCCTCCTCCTCCATCAACTTCACACCAAACCAGCTGCAGCAACCTGTGTCCTGTAAGTATCACCATAAGTGGTATTTGAACAAGTCAGCTAGAATTTTAGATGAGTCTTAAATGAATTTGGGTTCAATCCAGACCTGCAAATGCCTACATGAACAGAAGCTGCTCTCTCCAGCATCCCTAACAAACCAGCAGGAGAGATTATGGAAATTTTCCTCACATGCACACCGAAGTGGCTGGTCTGGTACCCACAGCCTTGGAAGGCAGCCCTGAGCACTCATATGCAAAGATGTTTTAGGTCTTCAGTTAATGTGAGTCACATCTCCTGCTATTCTCACTGGTAATTTTCTCTAGCTGCATTTCATCTCTTAGGCCTTGAACATTCCACTTTAGGCTCCTTTCCAGAAACATAAAAACCATTATCATTCATTTACAGTGCAGGGAATAAAAGACTGGCTCACATTATAGCAGTCATAACTAAAATCAACCCACTTTTTTTTTTTTTTTTCCTTTTTAAACTTCATCAGTTGTGCACTTGCAGAGTTCTCTAGGATTTTCCCCTTCTGGTTCTGTATTGAACTCCTGTTCCTCAGTGATGCTGCAGTATCTAGAGTAAAACTTTTAATGTGCAACAGAGCAAAGACATTTTCTAATACAATTTTGGAAACAAGAAAAAAAGCTTTAAAATCACTGAGAACAGCCAGACAACGTAATTCTTAGATATAAAAGAATTGCTATGATATTCATAAAGTTCATCATACCACTATCTTTCATCAAGCACTCTGATATCTTCTAGACCCTGCAAATATGTATTTTCATACTAAACTGTGTTCAGTATGAATTAATTTAAAAATTTCCAAGGCTCTGCTAGTTTTATAGACATTATATTGAAAATACTGAAAATCATTAATTTCTGTTTCAAATGCTAAAATCCTTTCAAGTACTTTTAGTTATGCTGTGAAATATTTACAATTGAAAAAGAAAGGTCACAATCACTGCTGATATGGCCCTGGACTATACATTTTCACACCAGTTAAAGACTTTTTCCCTTTAGGAAAAAAGTCCCAAAACTTTGTCCCTGAATTCAGACCCTGAATTCAGCATACAACCACCAAACTGAAATTTAAGTGAGTATTTGTACTGCTGTAGAGAGAATGGTATGACTTTAGGTCTCAGTAATCCAGGCTTCTCTAGGGCTTCTCATGCTTTGAACACTCTTATTGTCTCAGGCACTGGATGGCTTTTTAGACATTTTGTTTATAACTATTGCAGAGTAGAGTCCTTCCTTCTTAATTGCTTTAAAATAGTAACTATTTAAAGTCTATTTTCAAAAATATGTACATGGAATAAATTATATGTTTTACTGAAAGGATCAAATACACAATGCTGTACTTTTCAATATGTACATGTACTTTTTAAATATACGTGAGTAGAAGAAGCTACTGGTTAAGTGCATAGTACAAAATTTATATTAAACTTTCTTGATAGTTTTTAATACCAAGGGCTGTTACAGCCTCATCAATACAGTTGCAATACCCCCTAACAAAATTTGAATGTAAATCTTGTGACTTTAAACTTCCTAGCAATAGTGAATAGTGAATAAATGTAACTAAAAATATGCCAGGATATGAATGTGTGAGCAGTTCTGCAGTCACTGAGTGTCTCTGCAAGATCACCCTGAAGAGTGTCCAGTGCACCTCAGCTGCCAGAGCAGAGTTCAGGACTGCTCACACCAACCACCTGCAAGGTGCCAACTGGTGCTGCTCCTCTTGGAACCGTGGCACCCCAAGATGTGGCTCTAGAGATGGATTTTGTGGCCTCATTTCTAACAGCCGTGTGAAAGAAGTCCTCAAATCACACACAAGTGCAGGAGAATCACTGCTGCTCAAGCAGCTCCCTCTGCCCTCAGAGAGGTTGGTGAAGGTTACACGTGCATCAGAGCCTTCAAAATCTCCTTCAGTGTCTGCATAGACATCTACAGGCTTTGAATATTTTACCTACATCCTCTCAAGCCAGAACATGGAAATAATAAAACAAGTATAAATTCTGTCTTTTCTAGGTACAGACATAGCACAAGCCTCTCGATCTCTTTCTCTCTTCTTTCACCCTTAACCTCCCAATACATCTTAAAGCTCTGCCAAGATATTTAGGTTACTGAATCTGAGATAAACTGCCTGATAGGTATTGGTCCCTGTGGACTTTGGGCCCATTAGCAGGACAAGTGATCTTCAATTAATGTACTCAGAAGTCTTGATTTGGGGAGGGGGGAGTGGAGGGGACAGGGGGATGAGATAAAGAAAGAAAATAAAGAAGGTAATTTTAATGCTTCTTTTTTCTCTAAGGACTTGTTTGTCTGTGCAGGTAGAGTATATTTAGCATAGCTGGAACTGACCTTTTGTTCAGGTTTTTCTTTATACTTGATTAAACTGACAAATAGCTCTGTGATCCTTAAATGAAACATGCACTTCTGTCCAGTAAAAATACACAGTTCCTACAATCACACAGGTGTACTTATGCTTATAAATATAATTCCCATTTGGAATTAAGAAATAGATCTGCAAAGGCTTTCAAACATAACCTCAGTAACTAAGTACACAGTAAAACTCAGATGTTACTTTTGTGTTGTAAGTTCTAATACTTAGCCTCTAACTATCCTGTATAATTTAAATTCTGTTTACAACATTTTATTAATATCATAATTATTTACAAATTGATAAGTATTAAGAGTATTTTCCCTTTGTGTATTTTTATGCCTAACTTAGTCTCTGGCAATGTTCTACTTTAACTGAATCCAGTGTTTCTTTTTTACATCCAATCAATGTCTGGTTTGTGTAATTTTGGCACTTTTTGTCCTTACATCTCTAAAAAAATTCTACCACCAACTCAATTCCCAGCTGATTAATTCCATACTCCTAATATTTCCCTCTAAACAATAATAAATCAACAAAATAAATCTTATGAGGACCTTCTTGCCTCTCCCATGCTTAACCTACTACCTACAAGGTCTTTCCTAGCAGGGTCATTTGCTTTTAATATAATCGTGAATGGCCCAGTGAAATGGAGGGAGGCTGACCTAAATATCCAGTGGTTAGTTCCTGTCTTTGAATCAACCACAGCAAAAATTTGAACCTTTAAAATACCAGGCCAACAAGTGTCCTGGCTACTGGGCTAATTAGCTATCCTGGGATCATTTCTGGCCCCTTCTGGATCTTTTTTTCTAGCCCTTACTAGTGGATTTTTGATTAAAACATGCATATTTGTCATGAAAAACCTTAGTCAGACAACACAGCATTTTCAAACAGAAAAGTGTTCCCTTGAAAAACTCCTGCTCAGCTGTGGTTGCCATGGATAAGGATGTAAATCTTTCACATGCATAAAATCATATAGATTATCCAGCTCTCCTTTTACTTTGCCTAGCATGTTTTTCACATCTAAATGGGCATGATAAAAAGACTTAGCTCCAGATATTGAGGACATGCTAAATCTCAGTGTGTTATTCCCTGGGCTGAATTTTTCAGTTCTGTAATTTCCAATGCCATTCTTTCATGGAGCCTCACACTCACCTCCAGACACATTAGCAAGGGAGAGCTGATACTCCATTCCACCCTCTCAACCACCATTCAATATCTTTAGAATCCCTTACCAAAAAGATTTAAATGTGCCCTCACAGAAATAATTCGCTGATACCATTTTTTCAAAACTGTCAAGTCCTACAGTTCTTTTTGAGCCCCACAAGATCCCTGACTTCAGGAATGGAGTAATTTCTCTAGTGTTTCTAGCAATTTTTACAACTGACTTGTACACTTTAGGATTTCTCTTTCCACAGTTTGGAAACTTACTGAAAACATGATAAGAAAACCCACAATCAAAACAACCTCACAAGGTTGGCAGACCTAAACATGGATGCTTACTTTGTTATACAAACAATTGAAAACCTTGGCACTGACAATTGTCTTGATAAAATGACTGTGAACCAGCAAGGAAGCTGCATGTGACATGTTATTTACACTGTGATACTGTTTTTCATCTAATTTGCACACAGACTCAAGCCTTGCAGTTTTTACACTTCATTAACAAAATTCATTACACCTAATACATGTTACTTCAATCTGTCTGCTCCTGGGGCTTTAAGACAGATCTGTGTGTCTTTGTTAGGTGAAGCCTGAAGTACAGCCAGGCAGGGAATGCCTCGCACTTCTCAGTCTTGAGAATTGCTACTTGAGTTATCTCCAAATGGCTCATTCACCTACTGATTGACTCCTTACTCTTTTCTTGACACTTGACTTCTGCCTTTACTGAACTTGTATATTCAAGGTTTCCTTCTGTCCTCGATGAATGCCTTTTCTTGTCCTGATTTTTCACATTGCTTCAAATGCTTTTGAACAAATGTCATTTATTGTGCTAATCCTCTGCACTGAGTGGCTATGAGAATTTTAATTTCCTTTTAAAATCTGCATAGCATTTGATCATAAATTCACAGGACCTATGCAAATCATTCCTTGCAGAGCTGCACTGATTCCCAGTAATACCACTGCTATTTTGTATTTTGACGTACAACTTGTTCTCTGGCTGTGCCTGCCATTTGCTGCTTTCTTACCTTCAGTTGTTTTGCAGTTCTCTGCTAATTCTGGTGACCTTTTTCCTTGTTCCCACTACTAGCTTTTAAAGCCAGATGGTTTGCATAACCCATGAGAATATATTAATTTATGTTTCAGCACTTTCTCATCTTGTCCTTTCCACAGAAAGCTTTTCCCTCCTTTTTTGTTTCTCCCCTTTTAGTGCTCAGATTTCTCTCAGTGTTGTCAAAATTGATTTTTCTGAGGTAAAGGGACCTTTTGGCTTAGTGAAAGCACTCTCCTGCAAGACATAAACAGTCACGTAGCAGACCTCAGGAGCAGAAATTTTTGAAAAGACCATCCAGTATCAATACATTTTTTTGAAATTTTCTGAATCAAGTATTGCCCTTTTTTGAGTTTAGGTCACCAACCTTAACCACAAAGGAAAGGAGGTGACTTTGCACCTAGAAAGCAATGATTATTTTTTCCAGCACAGATGTTCATGCTTTTCCCACAGAGCAAAACTGAGAGGGAAAGAGTTGTCTGCAGCTGTCTGTAAGTGCCCCTTGCTCTCCCCATGAGCTCCCACCCAGGCCCCCTGCCCCAAGCCTTGGAAGTGAGCAAGGACGAAGGTCTCTGCTTTTCCAGGCTTTGTCTGTTCTGTGGACTTTTGTTATTTGCTTTTCTGCTCCATGGCAAAGCCACTTAATGTACTACAGTTTTTACTCTTGTAAAATACCTTGAGTGTGTCTCAGTCTGGTTAAAGCCAGAGATGAAGCATGTCAGGTATAGTTAGAGCTATTTACCTGAAGGATGAAGAAGGTTATGGGAAGCAGAAACTTCAGGGAGGAATGAAGTAGATGTTTAGGTGACAGAGGGGGCTGGGATCACTTGGTGTGGCATGGAGCTGGCTGTCCTGGCCAAAAACGCATCCCTATATGGAGACAGGCACCTGTGCTGTGTCACCTTGGTGGCTGTGACTGCTGCATTAAAGGCTGAGAATTGCTACAGTGACTTAGTGAGTAAAGGAGAGCCTGTGAACCAGGGAGGCATTCCATGAGCTTGAGACTCCTGATCCCTCCTGGCAGCCTGGGCTGATGCTCCCACTTGCGTAGAGTGACTTGGGGACAGGAGGGGGAGGATGAATATGTCACACATGTGGATGTCTCCCAGGCAAACTCACAGAGGTGTTTACCTGAAGGCTCATTAAATCTTTTGGAATAGCCAGTAATTTTCTGTGGAGAAAGCATTGGTACAAGAACTGCTGAGGAGGCCACAGGGAGGATCCACTCAGCTGGCACACGTTTCAGGACAAAATTTTGATAGAGTGAACTGAATCCCAGAATCCCAGAATTTTTAGGGTTGGAAGGGACATCTGGAGATCACCTTGTCCAACCTCCCTGCTAAAGCAGGGTCACCCGGAGCAGGTGACACAGGAACGTGTCCTGGAGGGTTTGGAATGTCTCCAGAGCGGGAGACTCCATGACCTCAGTCAGCAGCCTGTTCCAGTGCTCTGACACCCTCAACGTGAAGAAGTTCTCCCTCTTGTCGAGGTGAAACTTCTTGTGTTTCAGTTTATGGCCATTGCCCCTGTGCGGCTCCA